>CM029660.1:15522929-15860429 GCA_017311315.1 Dendrocalamus latiflorus | reverse complement strand
AACCCTAAAATTGCTTAGCTATCTGGGCGGATGGATCGGGGGTATGGTGCAGCAGTGCACGAGAGTGTGGTTGGTGGTAGAACCGCCCAGATAACCCTAAGGACTGAATCTGTCATGACCTCCTGTGTAAACAAGTACAACCACAAGTTTGTAAAATACAACTTGACTTAGTAGATGTATCGGACCCTGAAAGTCATTATCATAGGTGGAGGAGGTGAGGTAGTGCAAGTGGCTGGTCTGCGGATGTGGGACCCGGAGTAGAAACTTCCGGACCCCCCTGTGCATTACAGTACTAGTCCCAGATCAAAGCTAGTACACACAGATAACCAGAAAAAATGGTACATTGTCATCCACGATTTATTACAATAATAACTGAAGTTTTACATTGGTCATTGCCTTACAAAGGTTCACAGAACCTTAAAACGAAAATAAACACAGCGGAAGCAAAAAGTAAATTAATCGACCCATTAATCTGCCACAGGCAATTGACTGGGGAAACGAGTCCTAAGCATCCGGGAAGAAACCACCGCATCCACACTCGGCACAGAAGTCGTAATCTCCAGCTTGAGCTTCTTCATCCTCTGTTATTATATTTATAGAGCAACAGGTGAGTACAAAAATGTACTCCGCAAGTCTTGGGAAAGATGCATAGATGCAAAGCTTCACAAAGGAAAGCTATATGGTTCTTTTGCAAAAATCAGCATTTTATTTCAAATCTACATAATTACTTCAAAAGCCATTTGATAAACATCTTGTTTTTTTATAAATGAATTTAGATAAATAACTTAGTGAAGGTTAAACCACCAACACTAAAATTTTAGGCTATCTGCCAACTTTCAAAACTCAGGTTAAACCACCTGATCTGGTTACACCACCAGATTTAAATCATGAGAGTTATACCACTCTCAAGTTTGACAAACCATTTTATTTTGAAATCAAAATCAAACTTCTACCATGTGAATGCATTCCTTGCCCGCCCTTGACCGTGGGCACAGCTATTCGAATAGTTTTACTCTGCAGAGTTTGTACACTTTACCCACAAGAGATAAATTATCTTAATAGTCAACATGCTTCCTTTGGCATGAGACCCAGATAAAATATCACAAAGCCTTTCACCTACTCCAGTATAGCTAGATACCACCCGCTAAGGTTTCACCACAACTCGAATCCACGAGTCGGAGCCCCCTCTTGCGCCGTATGAGTACAGTAAACCCTGTCCCTCACTATGAGTAACCAGTACACCCTGGCACTCAATACACCACTGGTGATATCTAAACTACACCTTTATAGGTTAGTTAGCTAGGTCGTACCCATATAGACTTGTGGTTGCACTGTTTTGCTCAGTTTGGACAAACACAAGCGTCGGTCCTTAAACGACCAGGGTGGCTCATTCACAATCCCAAAAATTCTCGTGCTAACTGCACCAGCCAAACCTTCCATCCACCCTTGTCAACTTTTCCTTTGAACTTCATTTTTATTTTCAAATTAACAGTGGTAACATCCATTACCACTTTTCAAACAGATCATTTAACAATGGTAACATCCATTACCAATGTTCAAACAAATCATTCATCAAAACATTTAGCAAACATGCTACTCATTTGAGCATTATTACATTGATTTGCTACGCTAAGCATTTGCTAGTATTTACAAATTCAACAGATGTAATACTAACTCATTATTGAGTCAAAGGGATATCCTAAGTTGACAATGGTACAAGTTAAACAATTTTCAATGGAAGGTATAACAAATTGGGTATTTAACTAAATTTTCTAAATCAAATTATCACTTGATATAACATAAGCATGCAATAATTTAAAATAACTACCTAATCATTTTATAATTCATTTGAGCAAGTTGATCAAAGAAAACTTGCAAAACATAGGATCAAAATGATCAAAGGAGACTTGCCTTCCTGTGCTGGGTTGAAATTTTCCGGGGCTTGCTCTTGAAGTTCCTCGGACAAATCGGTCTCTACACGTAAATCGAGAAAACCAAATAAATAAAATAAATAAAAAAAATTCAAAAAATGAAACTAAATATACCAAATGAAAGATTGGAATTTTAGATGAATTTAGAAATTTGAATGGATCAATTTGGACTTAAAATGAGAAAGTTATGGCTTCCAGAAGATTAAATAGGAGGAAAAATGAAAAATCGGGTTTCGGGAATTATTTTTGTACTGAAAAATACTATTTATGACGTCATCAATTTTCGAATTTTCTGAGCGGGAAATATTATTTGAATGACGGGTGGGTCCGGTCTACCGTGAACCGGATCCACGGACCACGGGGTTCGCCAACGTGGCGCACCGGCCACATGGCGCCATGCGGGCGCGAGGTGGCGGCCACGCGGCTGCCACGCGGGCGAGGCCGGCCACGCGGGCGGCGCGCACGGGAGGCGCACGGGAGATGGCCGGCCGGCGGCCTTGCCGGCGGCCGGCGGCCGGAGGTGGGGCGGCGAACGGCGGCGGGGTGAGGGGAGGCGGCGGCGCTTACCGGCGGCGGCGACGGGAGGCGGGGCGGTCGGCGGCGGCGCAAGGAGGAGGTGGCGGCGGGGTGGTGCGGGAGGGCCGGCGGGAGACGGCCGGGCGGCGGGGAGAGGCGGCGCACGGCGGCGGGGTGGCGGCCGGAGAGAGGGAGAAAGGAGCCGGCCGAAATGGAGGAAGAAAGGGGAAGGAAATGGGGAGGGAGGCCAATTTATAGATGGAAAAGAGAGATGAAGAGCCGGCGGTTTAGAGATGATTAATGGGAGGAGACGGCCGGCCGTGAGTGGGGATTGATGAGGGCAATCAAATGCGCACGTTAGTTTGGAGTTTAATTGAGAGAAACGGCCGAAATCAAAGCTCCATTTTCGGTTTAATGGAGGTGGAGAGAGAGGGTGGGAGGAGGAAGAAGGTGAGGTTGAAGATGGATATGACATGTGGGTCCCATGTGTAATAGAGAGGAGAGGAAGTGAAGGGGTACGGGCCGTCGGATTTGCGACACGTGGCAAGTGAATGGATAAGAGGCTTTGGATTTTATGAAGGGGTAAGTTGTGGTGGATGGCTAGGATTAAAACGTGGAGAGAGATGGATTTCATCTGAGGGCGACACGTGGCGGCCTAGGGATATATTGATTTTTATTTTCGGATTTAATTTCAGGAATTACTAGAAACTTTATTAATACTTCAAAAATAATATTTAATGCCTAAAAATTCCAGAAAAATCATAGAATATTCCTAGAAGTATTTTAGACTTTAATAAAAATATTTTTAATCTCAGATTTGAATTTAATAAATTTATAAAATACTTTTTAACTTTGGAAATTGATTTTAAATTCTAGAAAATTCTCAATAATTACTTAAAAATTTAGGGAAGGCTAGGAAAAATATAATAACCTATTTTTGACTTTAATAAAATATTTTAAATACATTTCCTTGTTTTAAATTTTGAAATTAAATCCAGAAAATCAAATAAAAGCCAAATAAAATCCAATTATTTTAAAATAATTAATTTAAATTTAAATTTTTCCAGAAAGCCAAATTTTGGGATGTTACAAACCTACCCCCCTTAGAGAGAATCTCGACCCCGAGATTCGGAAGGACTGAAAAATAGATCAGGGAACTCTGCTCGAAGATCCTCTTCACGCTCCCAGGTTGCTTCCAATTCTGAATGATTATTCCACTGCACCTTGCAAAATTTGATAGTCTTGTTTCTCGTACAGCGCTCTGCCTCTTCTAAAATCTTGACAGGAAATTCTGAATACGTCAAGTCTTCTTTTAAATCCACCTCTTCTAAAGATATTAATTCCTCTGGTACTCTTAAGCACTTCTTCAACTGTGATACATGAAATACATCATGTACATCTGACAACTGAGGAGGAAGCTCTAACTGATATGCAACTTCACCTCTTCTGGCTATAACTAGAAATGGTCCGATATATCTTGGAGCAAGCTTTCCACTGACCTTGAAACGTCGCATCCCTTTTAAAGGTGACACCTTCAAATACACATGATCCCCTGGTGCGAATTCCAACATTCTGCGACGATTATCTGCATAACTCTTTTGTCTGGTCTGTGCTACTTTCAATCGGTCTCGTATTAATCGAACTTGCTCTTCGGCTAGCTTCAAGACATCAGGTCCGAATACTTGACTTTCTCCAGTCTCTGACCAATATAATGGTGTTCTGCATTTCCTACCATACAAGGCTTCAAACGGAGACATCTTCAGACTAGACTGATAACTGTTATTATAGGAAAATTCCGCGTAGGGTAAACTTTGATCCCAACTGGCTTTGTTGGCTAAAGCACACGCTCTTAGCATATCTTCCAATATCTGATTCACTCGTTCAGTCTGGCCATCTGTTTGGGGATGATAAGCAGTACTGAAATTTAAATTGGTGCCCAAAACTTCATGAAGTTTCTGCCAAAATCTTGAGGTAAATTGTGTTCCTCTATCCGATACAATCTTCTTTGGAACTCCATGCAGACATACAATTCTCGACATATAAAGCTCTGCCAATCTATCTCCTGAATAGGTAGTCTTTACAGGTATGAAATGTGCAACCTTTGTTAAGCGATCCACTATAACCCAGATTGAATCATACCCTGACTTGGTTCTTGGTAGTCCTGTTATGAAATCCATTCCGATTTCCTCCCATTTCCATTCAGGTATCTGCAGAGGTTGCAAAAGACCGGCAGGTCGTTGGTGCTCTGCTTTAACCCTTTGACATATATCACATAAAGCTACATATTCTGCAATTTCTCGTTTCATACTGGTCCACCAGTAACTTTCCTTTAGATCTTGGTACATCTTTGTACTTCCGGGATGAATGGAATATCCTGATTCATGAGCTTCCTTTAGAATTAAATCTTTTATTTCCTTTCTCTCCGGTACTAAAATCCTTTTTCCAAACCAAAGAATTCCTTCTTCATCTTCTGAGAATCCAGGTGCTTTGCCTTTCTTCATGTTATCTTTTATTTCTTTAACATACTCATCTTCTTTCTGAGCTGCCTTGATCTGATCTTCTAAAGTGGGTTGGACCTTTAATGTAGACAGAATTCTTTCATTTATCACTCCCAAATTGAGACGCTGAAATTCTTCATGAAGAGTTGAATGACTGTCTTGAATCAACATATTGCTAACATGGATCTTCCGACTTAAAGCATCTGCCACTACATTGGCCTTTCCTGGATGATAGTGTATTCCCACATCATAATCCTTTATCAGTTCAAGCCATCTTCTTTGTCTCAGATTAAGATCAGGTTGAGTGAATATATACTTTAGACTTTTATGATCCGTATATATCTCACACCGATTACTAATTAGATAATGCCTCCACAACTTTAGAGCATGCACTACAGCAGCTAGCTCTAAATCATGAGTGGGGTAATTCTCCTCATGTGGCCTTAACTGCCTTGATGCATAAGCAACAACCTTTCCTTCTTGCATTAGTACACATCCAAGACCTTGTTTTGATGCGTCACAATAAACTTCAAAATCTTTTCTAATATCCGGTAACCGCAGAACTGGTGCTGAAGTTAACCTCTTCTTTAACTCTTGAAAACTATCCTCACAGGATTTACTCCATTCAAATTTCTTCTCTTTCTTTAACAGCTGGGTTAAAGGTCTGGCAATCTTGGAAAAGCCTTCAATGAATCGACGATAGTAACCAGCTAATCCCAGAAAACTTCTGATCTCAGTTACTGTCTTGGGTGGAGTCCAATTTAATACATCCTTAACTTTTCCAGGATCTACAGATACTCCTTCTGCTGAAATTACGTGTCCCAAAAACTCAATTTCCTTTAACCAAAACGCACACTTGCTAAACTTAGCATATAACTGGTGTTCACGGAGTCTTTGCAACACTATCCTTAGATGATCCTCATGCTCTTTATTGTTTTTCGAATAGATAAGAATGTCATCTATAAAGACAACAACAAACTTATCTAAATAATCCATAAATACTTTATTCATCAAATTCATGAAGTATGCCGGGGCATTTGTCAGACCGAAAGACATCACCGTATACTCATATAGTCCATATCTTGTGGCGAAGGCTTTCTTTGGTATATCTTCTGGTCTAATCTTCAACTGGTGATATCCTGACCGAAGATCAATCTTAGAGAAGACACTTGATCCTTTGAGTTGATCGAACAAATCGTCGATCCGGGGTAAGGGATACTTATTCTTTATAGTTACTTCATTTAAAGCTCTATAGTCCACGCACATACGCTGACTACCATCCTTCTTGTTTACCAAAAGTACTGGGGCTCCCCAAGGTGAAGAACTTGGTCTAATGAAGCTTTTCTCTTGTAATTCTTGAATCTGCCTCTTGATTTCGGCTAAATCATCAGCTGACATCCGATAAGGTCTTTTTGATATTGGGGCTGTTCCAGGTACCAGATTTATAACAAATTCAATCTCTCGATCTGGTGGCAATCCTGGCAATTCCTCAGGGAAAACATCAGGGTATTCGCAAGCTACCGACACATCCTCCAACTTTTTCCCTTTTAAGTTGGTTAACATAATGTTCTTCTTTGAGCGCATAACTGCCTCATGTCTTATCTGAATTCCGTCAGAATTGGTAAGACTAATGGCACGATTGGCACAATCTATCTGTCCTTTATACTTGATCAACCAATCCATACCAAGTATTATATCTATGCCATCGGAGTCTATTATAATAAGGTTCGCTAGGAACTTTACTCCATTTATAATTATGGTTGCACTAGGGCTAACCAATTTAGTCCTCAATTCTTTTCCAGGAGATTGGACTATCATAGGGTTCTTTAGCAAACAAATATTCCAATTATTTCTTTCAGCAAAAGTTTTTGTTACGAATGAATGTGTAGCTCCAGAATCAAATAATATAATTGCTGGTACTGAATTAACCAGGAACTTACCCAGAACTACGTCTGGTGCATCTTCCGCTGCTTCTACGGTGACATGATTGATACGCCCTCTGTTGAATGGCTGTGGAGTCTGAGGTGTCTGAGGGCTTCCACGTCCTTGACCGGTAGTTGGAGCTCTTGCTGGTGTAGGATCCAGGTTGAAGCGGACCGGGGTTACCGCTTGACGCTTCTGTGGGCAACTGCTGGCATAGTGTCCCATATTTTTGCAATTGTAGCATTGCACTCCTGCAGCTACATTTCTATTCTGCTGTTGTTGGGCTGCATTTCCAGTTCTAGGAGTTTGAGGCAAAGGGCGAGGCGCAGAAATGGGTGTCCTTGGATGATTATGCACTGGAGGCCGGTTGTACTGTTGTTGAGTAGGACGTTGACGGGAACTGCTAGCAAACTGTTGGGCCTGAAACTTCCTTTTCCTAGCATCAAAAAGCTGACGCTGGGCATCTTCTTGTACTAAAGCTTTGTTCACCAGATGTTGAAAAGTAGGGTAGTCATTGGAGACTAACTGAACTTTGAGGTTGGGGTCCATTCCTCCCATGAACCTCCAGATCCTTGAGGCATCATTCGCCACATCTTCCGGTGCATATCTTGATAATTGGATAAATTTACTCAGATATGCGGAAACACTAAGGTTTCCTTGTTGTAGCTGATGAAACTCCTTCCTCTTCATTTCCATAATACTCATAGGAATATGAGCAGTACGGAAGGCTTCCAAAAATTCTACCCATGCAATATTCTGAGCATCTTGATGTGCGGCACAGTAGTTATCCCACCAATTAGCAGCAACTCCCTTGAGTTGGTGGGCGGCGTACAGAACCTTCTCATGCTCTGCACATTGAGCCAAATTGAGTTTCCTTTCTATTTCTTTAATCCAATCATCCGCCTCCAAAGGGTCAGCAGATCCTGCAAAGGTCGGAGGTCGGGTTCTCATAAATTCCCCAAGTTTAGACTGTGGCTGTTGAACTGGTGCTTGCTGGACTTGTTGGACTTGATTTTGGGCCAAAGCTTGAAGTAGTTGCAACTGCATGGCCATCATCTGTTCCATGTTGGGAGCTTGAGCTGGAGGAGGTGGAATGTTGTCTTCTGGTTGAGCATTAGGGTTACGGCTACTGCCCGGGTTGTTCCTTGTGTTCACCATCTGAAACGGTTTCCAGGGTTAGCAAAAGGTAAGAGGAAACTAGTATAGATAAGAGGTTAGGGGAAACTAAATAACATCCCAAGCCAACACACAAGAAGAAACCAGCAACCACTTAGGGAAAACTTTATTGAAATCAAGATAATTTTATGAATGGCTGCACCACAAGTGCACATAGGCTTGGTACAGTCCATCCAACACACCAAAATATGATAAAGCGTTCTAAAAACGTGGACAATTATTTGGGTACTACTGACTCAACTAACTACTCATCCTCCACGATGATGCGCTCCTCCGGATCCTCCTCGGGGTCCTCCTCTGAATCAGATAAGTGTCTCTGTCCACAACCACGGCAGTTGTTCGGCGAACGCGACCGTGATCGACTCTGACTAAAGTCGGAAAAACCGGAGCGAGATAGCTGGCGTCCTCGGCTAGATCCTCCAATATCAACGTCGGGTGGCGGACTGGAGCGTCGCACACTCTTCCTCGCAGTAAGCCTAGTGCGAGGTCCCGTAAACTGGGCTGGAGCAGCAACAGGAGCTGGTGGAGTCGGTGTAGTGGTAGCAGCTCGAAGACGCTCTACCTCTGCCTCGGCAGCAGTCCTCGCCTGAACGGCGTCGGCGTGGGCAGCCTCACTCTGCAGTAGCTGGGCTCGGAGAGTGTCGGAGTGGTCGTAGCTCGACGTAAGCAGCCTCCGAAGAAGTCCGATCTCCTACTGAGCTCTGGCGTAAGTCGATGAAGCTGCCAAAGTGTGCTGCACCTGGTGAGACAAGCGCGGGTCGTCTACCACCAGCTGGAAAAGCTCTGGATGAGTCTGTCCTGCTCTCGTCGTCGGGAAGAAGCAAAAAGGTGACTGTCGTAGCTCCTCCTTGTGCCTCCTGCACAACTCCGAGATCGCCAACTGTGCTGCATCCTGGATCGCATCTGAGCAGAAGGTCCGTGGGTACTCAATATGACGCTCAACTGGGTCAATCCTCCCGTCTGGAGCGTAAATGAACACCTCCATGCTCCAGGAGTCCGTGCTCATCACCCGCGTGTTCCGCCCTCTGAAGATAGGCTGTTGGGTGTACTTCAGATGCTGCATTAGCTGCCGTAGAAGAGTCGCAAAAGCTCCCTCACTCTCGCCATGAGAATGGTGATCCCACGGGGCTGATGACGACGAACCTGCCATCTACAAGTTTGAAAAGAGGAGAGATCAGTAAAGATTTTTAAATAGTGAAAAGGGAGGACAGAAACAAGATACTAAGTAAGAGGAGAGTAGAAGCAAAGAAGCTTATATATTTTTAATATATTCTTTTTAAACATAAGTCCTTAAAACTTCCCAATACCTAGGGTTCGTCCTACAGTCAAGATGGCTCTGATACCACTTCTGTGGGACCCGGAGTAGAAACTTCCGGACCCCCCTGTGCATTACAGTACTAGTCCCAGATCAAAGCTAGTACACACAGATAACCAGAAAAAACGGTACATTGTCATCCACGATTTATTACAATAATAACTGAAGTTTTACATTGGTCATTGCCTTACAAAGGTTCACAGAACCTTAAAACGAAAATAAACACAGCGGAAGCAAAAAGTAAATTAATCGACCCATCAATCTGCCACAGGCAATTGACTGGGGAAACGAGTCCTAAGCATCCGGGAAGAAACCACCGCATCCACACTCGGCACAGAAGTCGTAATCTCCAGCTTGAGCTTCTTCATCCTCTGTTATTATATTTATAGAGCAACAGGTGAGTACAAAAATGTACTCCGCAAGTCTTGGGAAAGATGCATAGATGCAAAGCTTCACAAAGGAAAGCTATATGGTTCTTTTGCAAAAATCAGCATTTTATTTCAAATCTACATAATTACTTCAAAAGCCATTTGATAAACATCTTGTTTTTTTTATAAATGAATTTAGATAAATAACTTAGTGAAGGTTAAACCACCAACACTAAAATTTTAGGCTATCTGCCAACTTTCAAAACTCAGGTTAAACCACCTGATCTGGTTACACCACCAGATTTAAATCATGAGAGTTATACCACTCTCAAGTTTGACAAACCATTTTATTTTGAAATCAAAATCAAACTTCTACCATGTGAATGCATTCCTTGCCCGCCCTTGACCGTGGGCACGGCTATTCGAATAGTTTTACTCTGCAGAGTTTGTACACTTTACCCACAAGAGATAAATTATCTTAATAGTCAACATGCTTCCTTTGGCATGAGACCCAGATAAAATATCACAAAGCCTTTCACCTACTCCAGTATAGCTAGATACCACCCGCTAAGGTTTCACCACAACTCGAATCCACGAGTCGGAGCCCCCTCTTGCGCCGTATGAGTACAGTAAACCCTGTCCCTCACTATGAGTAACCAGTACACCCTGGCACTCAATACACCACTGGTGATATCTAAACTACACCTTTATAGGTTAGTTAGCTAGGTCGTACCCATATAGACTTGTGGTTGCACTGTTTTGCTCAGTTTGGACAAACACAAGCGTCGGTCCTTAAACGACCAGGGTGGCTCATTCACAATCCCAAAAATTCTCGTGCTAACTGCACCAGCCAAACCTTCCATCCACCCTTGTCAACTTTTCCTTTGAACTTCATTTTTATTTTCAAATTAACAGTGGTAACATCCATTACCACTTTTCAAACAGATCATTTAACAATGGTAACATCCATTACCAATGTTCAAACAAATCATTCATCAAAACATTTAGCAAACATGCTACTCATTTGAGCATTATTACATTGATTTGCTACGCTAAGCATTTGCTAGTATTTACAAATTCAACAGATGTAATACTAACTCATTATTGAGTCAAAGGGATATCCTAAGTTGACAATGGTACAAGTTAAACAATTTTCAATGGAAGGTATAACAAATTGGGTATTTAACTAAATTTTCTAAATCAAATTATCACTTGATATAACATAAGCATGCAATAATTTAAAATAACTACCTAATCATTTTATAATTCATTTGAGCAAGTTGATCAAAGAAAACTTGCAAAACATAGGATCAAAATGATCAAAGGAGACTTGCCTTCCTGTGCTGGGTTGAAATTTTCCGGGGCTTGCTCTTGAAGTTCCTCGGACAAATCGGTCTCTACACGTAAATCGAGAAAACCAAATAAATAAAATAAATAAAAAAAATTCAAAAAATGAAACTAAATATACCAAATGAAAGATTGGAATTTTAGATGAATTTAGAAATTTGAATGGATCAATTTGGACTTAAAATGATAAAGTTATGGCTTCCAGAAGATTAAATAGGAGGAAAAATGAAAAATCGGGTTTCGGGAATTATTTTTGTACTGAAAAATACTATTTATGACGTCATCAATTTTCGAATTTTCTGAGCGGGAAATATTATTTGAATGACGGGTGGGTCCGGTCTACCGTGAACCGGATCCACGGACCACGGGGTTCGCCAACGTGGCGCACCGGCCACATGGCGCCATGCGGGCGCGAGGTGGCGGCCACGCGGCTGCCACGCGGGCGAGGCCGGCCACGCGGGCGGCGCGCACGGGAGGCGCACGGGAGATGGCCGGCCGGCGGCCTTGCCGGCGGCCGGCGGCCGGAGGTGGGGCGGCGAACGGCGGCGGGGTGAGGGGAGGCGGCGGCGCTTACCGGCGGCGGCGACGGGAGGCGGGGCGGTCGGCGGCGGCGCAAGGAGGAGGTGGCGGCGGGGTGGTGCGGGAGGGCCGGCGGGAGACGGCCGGGCGGCGGGGAGAGGCGGCGCACGGCGGCGGGGTGGCGGCCGGAGAGAGGGAGAAAGGAGCCGGCCGAAATGGAGGAAGAAAGGGGAAGGAAATGGGGAGGGAGGCCAATTTATAGATGGAAAAGAGAGATGAAGAGCCGGCGGTTTAGAGATGATTAATGGGAGGAGACGGCCGGCCGTGAGTGGGGATTGATGAGGGCAATCAAATGCGCACGTTAGTTTGGAGTTTAATTGAGAGAAACGGCCGAAATCAAAGCTCCATTTTCGGTTTAATGGAGGTGGAGAGAGAGGGTGGGAGGAGGAAGAAGGTGAGGTTGAAGATGGATATGACATGTGGGTCCCATGTGTAATAGAGAGGAGAGGAAGTGAAGGGGTACGGGCCGTCGGATTTGCGACACGTGGCAAGTGAATGGATAAGAGGCTTTGGATTTTATGAAGGGGTAAGTTGTGGTGGATGGCTAGGATTAAAACGTGGAGAGAGATGGATTTCATCTGAGGGCGACACGTGGCGGCCTAGGGATATATTGATTTTTATTTTCGGATTTAATTTCAGGAATTACTAGAAACTTTATTAATACTTCAAAAATAATATTTAATGCCTAAAAATTCCAGAAAAATCATAGAATATTCCTAGAAGTATTTTAGACTTTAATAAAAATATTTTTAATCTCAGATTTGAATTTAATAAATTTATAAAATACTTTTTAACTTTGGAAATTGATTTTAAATTCTAGAAAATTCTCAATAATTACTTAAAAATTTAGGGAAGGCTAGGAAAAATATAATAACCTATTTTTGACTTTAATAAAATATTTTAAATACATTTCCTTGTTTTAAATTTTGAAATTAAATCCAGAAAATCAAATAAAAGCCAAATAAAATCCAATTATTTTAAAATAATTAATTTAAATTTAAATTTTTCCAGAAAGCCAAATTTTGGGATGTTACAGCGGACGGCTTGAATGGGACACTCATAGAGGGTGAAGTTTTCTGTGGCGTGCTAGTAGTGTGGGTAGCCAGCTGCTAGCCGTTCAGAAAAAGAACATCCCGCACAACCTATGGGACCTGCCGCAAGCGGGCCAAGCTCATAGGGGTGAGATGATGGAAGGGGCGAGGTACTTTGAACGGTTACTGTGATGGTTTACTCAACCGCACGACTAAGGAATCGTGTGGGGCAACGAGCGAACTATCTCTTGTGGGTAAAGTGTGCAAACTCTGCAAAGTAGAAACTATTCGAATAGTCGTACCCACGGTCAAGGGCAGACATGAGAACTTAACTAGATATAGTTTTATTTCAAAATGCTTTAAGGGTGGGATTGGAAAAGTGGAGGGCAGTGGAAAGTCTTAGTTTGATTTGCCCTGAGTGTCGTCCCAGTGATAAGTGGCTATAACACTAAAAGCTAGAGTACGATGCGGATGGCATGTAATGGTGTATGGAATCCGTATCGCTACTATTATGGTCTTACCTCATAAACTTTATGTCAAGTTTCCAAATGCTAGGTCTTAGGAATCTTTTACGTATTGTATTTAAAAGCACCTTATGGCAAAACAAAAATGAACCTAAGCCTTCCCTTGATAAGCTGTGCATGTTGACTATCGCATATTGTGTGTTGGCTCGCTGAGCACGGTAGATTTGTGCTCATACTCGTATTACCATATCAGAAACAGGGACCCAAGACCACTATGCACATGAGGATACCCGAGCTGTTGATGGAGGAAATAACGAAGGAAATTAGGGCGAACTCTACGTATTTGGGTCTTGGACAAGAAGACTTGATGGAGATTGTGTGCATATATATTACCTAGGTTTAGAGAGTATATGTTGCACACATCTACCCCCAGTCGCTTGCCTGTGGCTATGGTCTTACTTTTGCTTTTGTTTCCACTGTTATTTTGTGATGTAGACATTTGTCCTATTTGGCCCTATTGTAAACTGCCACCCGACGTGGTGTAATTTAACTCTGATCTATTATATTATGTTCTTATGTGATGTATGAGTTGATACAGCAATATACCTGTGTGCACTATCTATTGATCCAGGGAATAGTGCAGTGAAACACAGTGGATTCTGGATTGAAAAATCTAGGTCCGACAGAGTTGGTATCAGAGTATACGACTGTAGGGTAAAATCCTTAGAATGGTTGTTAAAAAGGGTCTAGGATTATAAATTTTGAAAATTTATAAAAAAGGAGTTCCTAAAAACTATAAAAAAGGAGTTCATCATGGTTGCGACTACAGAACTGGAGGACTAACACTTTTTAGGAACTCCTTTTTATGTAACATAGCAACGCATTTAAATTTGAAATAATAAAACTATTTTTGTAAACATATGTACAAAATGATCAAAGGAGACTTTCCTTCCTCCACATTGTCTAGACCTTCCTGCTACGGATCGGAAAAGTCTTCGGCGACATTGAGTTCTATGCACAACAATGAGAAAGTCAAATAAATAAACACAAACAAAGTCAAAAAAAATACAAAATATGTATACTGGAAGGACACTTATGATTTTAGATGACTTTAGAAATTTGAACAGGTTCAAATAGAGATAGGATGAAGAAATACAGGCTTCTGAAAGTGTTTACCATAGTCGGAGTGGTCGAATCTATAGAGGGTGGTTGTGGTTGAAAATGGTAGGAGAAGACATTCGGAGCAGGCCGATCAGCAAAAGGAGATGTTTGGAGCGGCCGAAAGCTGTAAAGTGGTTGGGGCGGTCGGAAGTTATAGCGTGGTCGAAAGGTATATGTGGTCAAAAGGCTTTATGTGGTCGAAACATACAAGAATTGTCAGACTACCCAGAGTGGTCATAGCTGATGAGGTTGTTGTAACTGACCAGGGCAATCATAACTGACCAGGCCAAGAGTGGTCAAATAGCTGTGGTCAGATAGTGTCAAGGTTGTGTACTGCGGTGGTCATGAACGGCTGCGGTCGTGACCAACTACGATCATGGGCGATCGTGGTCGAAAGCGGCTATGGTTGTGAGTGACTGCGGTCGTGAGCGACTGTGGTCAAAAACGGCTATAGTCGTGAGCGACTGCGGTCATGAGCGACCGTGGTCGAAAGTGGAGGTGGTCGAAGTATACAATGTCGTCGGAGGCTAGAGAGACGTTCAGACCATCCCATCGACCAAAGAGACGTTTAAACCGTCCGGTCGGCTAGAGGACGTTTGGACTGTTTGGTCGGCCAAAGAGATGAGGTGGCGCAGAGAAGGTTTTGGTGTATGGTTGCTTTATCGGAGGTAGATTGGCTGCGAGGAAGGAGTGGCGGTGGCGATACAAGGGCATTGGCAATGAAGGCTTTCAACGGCGAATTTGCTCGACGGCAAGGCAGCTGAGGTTCGCACGGTCACGATGAAGATAAAGATGGCATTGGCGATAGTGGAAGACCACGATGGCAAAGTGCTTCAATGAGGGAAAGGCTCCGGTAGCGGTCTTGGACGGTGAAGTAGTCGGCGACGGCGGAAGTCGAAAATGGCCGATTCTGTGAAAATTCAATTCCTAACTATTTGCGGAGACGAAGCTTTCAAAGGCGGTCGGGCGATGTACACAAGCAGCGTATGACATGACTTCGACCAACCTCAGGGATTTCTCTAGAGGAAGAAAGGTTTTGGCTAGATGGAAAGAAAGGCGATAAGATCACGGTGTTCCAATTTGTAGCTTGGGCAAAGAACGGAAACTGACGGAATTCACGGCACCGTGCAAACATTTCTCTGCATTAAGGATGCGTAAAAGAAAAGGAAAGAATAATGAATTGATTGCTAGTTTAAATTAGGGCAGTTTCCTAGTCCACTTTAACAGGCCAACCACAGCAAACCAGTATCGTCCAATCTAACTCATGAAACTTGAGTGCTCGCTACATCACTGGAGGATTCCTCAGGCAACTCCAGGGACACTAGCCATTTCCATGGCCAACGCGTGTTAAGCCAGTCACACCATTTGCTCATGAAAATGCTTTGTTACTCAGCCAACATAACTAGCGTCACGTACTTGTGCTTGGCTAATGGTGATTTTCATTCATTAGTGACTAGCCACTTGCACTTGCGCTATGTGCCGTGAGGTAACACAGGATATTAGTCCTACGTCTGAAATTGCGAGAATGGTTAAATTTATGTAGAGATGGCTAAATCGATCGTGCCTGCAATCCCCTATATTCTGCCACACTTCAACCTGCAATCTCTTCTCTAAATTCAATTGTGAAAATTTTAATACACTTTGTGATAATTTGGCAAAATTCAAAATATTTTTGCTCAATATAAAAATTCAAAATCCAGCTATAGTCAAGAAAAGAGGTAACGATAATAATTTTCATATATTTTTGTTGTTCTTACTTTTTTTGTTGTGATGTAAAATAGGTAATAATGTAATTTTCTATTTACATTTTGCATTTTTTCTACATTTCTTCATGGAACATTTTGACAATTTTTCTATGAGTAATTACGGAATTTCTCCAGGAGATATTTCATCCTTTAGGAATGAAATGTGTCTGCCTCCGCCTTCACCTCAAACAGGAGAGCAGACTCTAGCTGTACCATTATCAGGCTCTACGAGTGTCACTACGCCTACAAGTGCTGGAGCAAATAGATCTAGACCCAGTATATCAGAGGTGTGGCAAGATTTTGATAAGATAATGAAGCGAGACGAGATTGGAGCTTAGGTAAGATATGTTGTTTGTAAAATTTATCATCATAAATTGTCCACAAAGTCTACATGTGAAACTAGACACTTGATCGGACACACCCAAAGATGCACACAAAAACAAGGATAACCATGATGCAGACGCAACTGCAGTACAACCCTGATGGCACAGTACATAACTAGGATTATAATCTCGAGGTAGCTCAAGAATGTCTTTGCCATTTAATTGCCTCAAAGGATCTATTTTTAAAGTTTGGTGAGTCTCAAGCGTTCGAAACCTACATTAGAGCTGCTCATAATCCTATATTTTCTTAAGTTTCTAGACAGACAATAGATACAAATTTAGTTAAATATTATAATAATGGTCATGCTAAACTAAAAGAACTCTTTGAGACCTATACATTTTTGGTGACCTCAACCTCAGACATATGGTGTGGTCGGGTTAAGGAGGATTATCTTAGTGTTGTTGCACATTATGTTAACAATGACTAGGTAATGCAAAAGAGAATTATAGGCTTTAAACTAATTAACGTAGCACATATAGGTGAGAATATTGCATAATGTATCTTCAAAGTTATGGAAGATTTTGGTCTTACAAATAAAAATTTTGCAATTACTTTCAACAATACTGTAGCAAACTCTAGGGCAATAGATATTCTCACTCTATTATTTAGTACGTAGGCCAAATCCTTCTTACTATATCAGCGATACGTCTATCATATTATTAATCTTATGGTTAAATATGGTTTAAAGAGGCTGTATCTGTATATTCAAGCTTTTTCATGATGCAATATCTTTTGTAAATCATTCTATCCAACGAATTGCAGCATATAAGAACTTCTACATTACGATGGGTGTACATCCAAGAAAGTGGTTTGGACATACCAGTAAGATGGAACTCAACTTATATGAATACTACAAAACATTTTACCATATAAGAGCACATTTTTAGTTTTTATTTACACGCACTATCACAGTCATGATGATAACACACTATTGACTGAGCAGCATTGGTATGTTCCTGAGAAGTTATTAGTATTTTTGGAACTCTTTTATGATTCCACTATTACTTTATCTGGAGTGTATTATCCAACATCTCCTTTAATTGTGCATCATATTCTTGCGATTGTGGGTCACTTAAAAGCTAATGAAAATGACATAGTGTTACGAGAGGTTGTGTGTACTATGAAAACTAAATATTTAAAATATCGAAAAGAAATTCTATATTTATATGTGTTTGCATTTATTTTAGATCCAAAAGCTAAAATTCAAGAATTCATTAATGTTCTTTCACGTCTGAGTGATGTTGTAGGGATAGATTGTTCTAACTATTTTTCAGTTGTTCATACTAAATTGTTTGATGTTTATCAGAATTACGAACTAAAGTTTCAAAGAGTTCGTTTGCAATGACTTCCATCAGCACCCACCATAGGTAAGAAGAAAAATATGTGGGACAAAATCTTTGGTGCATCAGATTCCTCTGGAAGATCAAGTTCTACAACGTTAATTGTTGAAGCAATCCATACCAGTGGAGAACTATCCGCCTTTCTAAACAGCGATCCCGTGGATCACCAGGAAGAGGACTTCAATATTTTAGGATGGTGACACAAGTATAAGCTAACATATCTGGTGTTATTCATATTAGCACATGATGTGTTAATTGTTTCTGTTTCGACGATTTCTTCCGAGTCTGCTTTTAGTCTTTTTAGAAGAATATTAGAGGAGAGAAGAACAAGTCTCACAAGTAAGATGGTGGAAGTACTTCTCACAGTGAAATATTGTGAACAAACTGATTCGCGAGCTCAACACTCCGTAGAGAATACGGAGTTAGTAGATACGTTTAACAATATCTATCTAAATGACGACACTTAGAGCATCGATGTATATTATACATTTTCTCATTTTTTTTACATGTACTACGGAACTATATGTTGTACTCGTTTTTCTTTGATAAGATTTTTTCAAGTTAAGTTTTTACTTGACAAAGTTTTTAACGAAGCAGTCATTTAAACATTAATAAAGCTCATTATTACATTTCTTAATTTATTTTGTAATTTTTAATTCTACACATTTTTGAAATTATTATATTTTAAAAAAAATTTGGGTCAAAATAGATTAGATAGGCCTCTTTGGCCTGTCAGACTAAATGGGTTCATGTCGGTCTAGCACAACCCTGTCAACTCTTTAGGTTGTGCTTGGGTCTATGCCTCATCCCATAGGTTGGCACGATATAGCCTATTTAGGTTGATAGGCTAAGTGGATCGTACCTAATAGATCTGTGCTATAATGGATCCATACTATATTGGGATGTGTGCCGCTCATTTGGCCACCATTAAATTTAGGTCCTATTCAGCCGAGGTTCAGCTCAAAATTTCAGGCTCGTTTCAGTAGAAACCAGCTCTAAAGTTTTTTTAAAAAAAGAGACAAAAAATTACGCTATATTCTACCGATAGAAAGAGTTCGTTGTAGAAATTAAAGCTTGTGATTTCTTAACGGTACCGTACACTTTTCAATGTAAGGCTATTTTTCCTAATGGTTTATCCTTTTCCTTAAACCTAAGCTTAACCAAATCGTTTAGTCGATTGCGACAAGATCACGGGACTCTTTTGCGCTGCCGGCTAGTATCGTACGAGGTCTGTCCGGCGCGCCACACCACCGCCGCGATAGGAGGTGGAACGGACTGTCATCGCGCCTCCACCCGAGGCGGTGATGCCCCCATCCGCCGCCGCATCTTCCAGTCCTCTACTCCTCTGTAGCGGCGACAACCGCTCCGTGCGGCGGCGGCGGCGGCGGCGGTAGTGTAGGTTCCATAACAGGCTGGCGGCGGCGGCTTCATGTCTGTGCGGCGCCGGTCTTCCTCTCTTCTCCTCTCCGCGCCGTCGCCGCCGGTCTTGAGGCGCGGGTCGTCCCGTTCGCCTGCCCACGCAGGAGACACCGCCGGTGGTGCCCTGTAGGAACGCGACCTCTGCCGCGGCCGCCGTTGCCCGTCTGTCAGTGCCACGTTTTAGGCGCGTCTCGTCGCGTCCGCCGGTGCCGCGTTTCAGGCGCGCCTCGTCCTCTCATATGTGACATCTCCTGTGACGGACCGGACGAATCTATTGAACAACTTATCCTTCCATCGTCATCTCGCTTTGCATTTATCTGTTGATTTCCTAGTTCAGTTGACATGATTACTCTTTGGCAGACAAAAGACATGCTAGCAATACGGTTCAGGAGGATTCTATTGTGGATCCATCCTACTATCTCCAGGTAACTTATCTATTCTTTTTTATGGCTATATCTAGCCTTGCTCAATCAAGTGATTGCATGGACTGTTTTAGTAAAAAAAAATTATGGTGGCAGATGTATGTTACTGCACTGAAAAGTTTCACATTGAATTAGTTTAAATCAACCTGATTTATCTCGTGTATATGAACATTAGTTTATATGCATCTTGACTCCATCTGATTGTTCTGTTCTTTGACTTAATGCTTTTTTAACTGATACTAGTATAAATCCATTCCTATAAACTTGTTATATTGTTTTAAAAAGTGAAGTTATAAAATCAAGTTATTGACACACAAAAAATGCAGTGGGAATCTAATACTATATATGCCCATGGGAATCTAATATTATATGTATTATTTATCGGGAAAAGCCTTAGTGCTAACGTTTTCCAGTAATTGTTTTTGGTTTCTCGAGTTTTAATGAACAAATTATGTAAAGGTTATATACTTCGCTCTGTTAGACCATATTTATTATTAAAGTGACAAAATCCCTCATTGATATTACCTAGTGTCTTGTGTATATGTCTCAAGAAGGTCAACATCTAAATTGTCTGTTTGTGTTATTGTAAGGAACAGACTGCGACGAGTTCAGGAAGCAACTGAAGATGGGAATTTATATGCGTCTTATATAATCCATTCAAAACAAATCCACCTTGCCAACCTTGAAGTCAGTAGTATTTGTTACGCCAAAACAGTGTTAAATTCGTTTGCCAAAATTGGCTGTTACCAAAAGTGGACATTTAGATGTGATCCATAAAACTTGCAACCTTTTGACCTGTGAATTAGAGTGAATCCTTATTATTCCCTTTTTATGCTTATTTATGCTTATTAGTTGTTACTCTCTACAAGATCTTGTACTGCAACTGCCTTGTTTGGTATCAAACGAAGAAGATGCTTGTCAATGTGTTACTACGCTTCTGCTTGTCAACTGTGATGCGTCTGATCTTTGCTGATACTTTTATGTGCCTGCTTACCAAAGCAGATTTACTTGGTGTTGGCAAGCTTGGGGTATGGATTAGAAAGCTTTGTCTTTGTATATTGCCGTATGATATCAAAATGGCTTGATCGTTTTCTTTAGCTTTTCCCCAAGCTTACAGAACCCTCTGTACCATGTTTTGTATACATCGATTGTGAGTAGGTTTAGTTCTAATTCAGTGGAATAAATAGATTTTCTTATCAGCAGTAAGGCTCACCTGTATCTTTATGATGTCATGTGATGTGTGAGTTTCATGCAGCTATATATAATTTTTGGACAGCGTTAATTTATCTCAGTTCTTGGTGTTTGTGTCTGTGTACAGTATAGTTGCTCTAGTCCCTTTGTTTTTGGGCGTTACTTTTGGCTGCTGTTGTTCTTTTGATGGAGCTGCAGACCTGCAGCGCATATATGTAAAAAACTAAAAATAGCCTTTGTACCACGTGCTGGCTCTTATTTTGTGAAGCTTAAACTGCTTAATGTTGCTAGAATGTTGGCTATTTGAATTTTATTTTCGAGCAAACAGAACATGTCATGAAGAAACATGGTTTGGCAATGTCAATGTTTGGACGGCCCCTAACTTCTACTGGACCATTGTAGTTCTGTCGGCTGGCCCCATCGTGCTCATAGGTTGCTTCTACAGTTCTACTGGACATAGGCAGCTGCGGGTTGGACTAGGCTGGGAAGCTGTGTACGTTGATTCAACAATCCACCCATTCATATGAGCAAGGATTCACAACAAAAACACCACCATAGGGCCTGTTTGGAACACAGTAGTTTGATAAGAATTTTACAGGAATTTTAAAAGAAACAGTTCAATTTCCACAGGAATCAGGGAAAATTCTGTGTCCCAAACGGGCCTAATTTGTTCATAGCAGTAAAAACAACCCTATGGAAACAATTGAGACTAATCAAAGCAGCAAATGCTGACTAATGACCAGTGAGCGTGACATTTTCATCTAATAAGGATACTAACTGCTCGCAAACCATTCCGTGCATGTCTTGACAAAGTAATATTTTTTTTTGAACAAACCGGTAGGTGAACTACCCGATATATTAATAAAGCAGGAGCAAAGCGGGGAACCACCATAGATAAGCAGCCACAAGCACTACACCAAATAACTCACACACGCAGCATACCGAGAAGCTAAGGAAAGAACAACACACCCCACCTCCCAACACTCTGAAGCTTCTAACTGAATACCGAGCTAGATGCAGAGGACAACAATTGCACGAGGCTTGAGAGAAAAGAATAGAAGCAAAGGCAAGGTGAATCACTACTCCGCCACGGTTGAAGAACCACGGTGAGCACCAATACTAGCAGGACAACCAACATAGAACTACAGAATGAAAGAGGTGAGGAAGCGGCCCTTTCGCTCAGGTGACGACGGTGGACAACACACGGCCCTTCCACTCGGGTGATGACAGTGGACGACATGCAAAAGAAACCGATAGCTCTAGCACCACTCCTCTCCTCCCACACGGCTCACGAACAGAGGCTTGCTTGGTCTCAAGACCGAAACAAAACTACTGCAACACAGGGCCTACAAAGCAGTGTTCCTACTCAACAACAGCAGCAAGGATAGGCCTTGAAGACGAGCCCGCCAGTGAGCTGAGCGGCGGACGCAGATCCGGAGAGGAAGGAGGTGCTCCGGGAACGGCGGGGAGGGAGACTCCTAGGCTGTAGAGACCCGAATATGCAAATCCGGACTCTCCTGTGTATTCTACACCAGTCCAAGATCACACTAGTGCACACAGCATAAACAAAGATGAAATATCGGCCATATCACGATTTACTAGGAAAAGACTTAAATATTATTAATAATTATCAGAATGTGACCTTATGGCCAACAATTAATAGCCTGGAAGGCTTAGAGAAACTAGCAGCGGAAAACAGAAATAAGCGTAGTAGTCATTCGACATACCCACAGGCAATCGACTAGGGAGCGAAGTCCTAATCCGCGAAGTCATCGAAGTATCCTCCTTCTAGTACCCCTTGCTAATCTGGTCCTTCTTCCTCAATTGAGCAAATATGGATGAAGCCGTGAGTACATGAGTACTCAGCAAATCGTTTGTAACAAAGAATGCAATATAGTATGCAAGTCTTACCAATAGATAGCTAAAAGGTTAATTTGCAGAAAGCAATAATTTAAAGTAAATACAATAAATAGATTGAAAAGCCAACTTTAAAAATGATAATAAGTAATTGATCAAAGGAATTGAGACAAATCACAAGTAAACTGGCCATTCACCCCAATGAATCACCCACGAACCAAGATTCACATAATGAACCACCAGTGAACTACCCATTCACTTAACCCAACCAAGATTTTATGAAAACTTTACCCCTCGTGTGAAATCACCGAGCATTGTCCATGACCGAGGACGCGGCTATTTGAATAGTTTTACACTCTGCAGAGTTTGTACAACTTTACCCACACAATATGATCATTTTGTAGTGTCACCAGTATAACATGCTTCCTTTGGTATACCGACCAAGAAGATCACAACAAGGCCTTTACAATGTTCAATCTCAACCCAGTTCCACCTCGCTAAGGTTTCGCCATCGAGTAAGGTAACCCCCTAGTCGATAATTGCCCCCTCTTGCGCCTCATGGAAATCAGTGACCATGTTCATCCCAATGACGGAACCAAAATTGAAACATCACAAATTAATCAGCCAGGTCCATCCCATACTGGACATGTGGTTGTATGGTAAGGCTCAGATCAATGGCGTACAAAGTTAGTCCTTAGATTTACCCAGGCCAAGCATCCACATCCCATGTGCAACCTGCACCCCCTTTACTGCACGATCATTCGCCCGAGTAAAAACCAATTTTGTATAACCAACACCAATGACACTACCCATGTCATGGTACTCAAATTTTATAACTGTAGCTGACCACCACGTTCCAGTATATCATTAAGTCAAGATTAATTAACACATGTGATGATAGACCCAACGTACTACTAGCATGGCTAAGCAATTCTAAATGTACAACCCATGTGACAACTAATATTGCATCACTAAATAATTACCCATCCTATGGTGACAATAGAATCATGGCTTTCAAATTATCAAGGAGGGAGTAATCAATTTGGACTATAACTACCAATACAAGGGTTTTATAATAAAGTAGCGATGCATGATAATTTAAAACAAAGTAATACATAATAGATTTAAAATTTGGGTTCAAGATGATCAAAGGACATGACTTGCCTTGGCCTTGCTCAGTTGACGGCTCTTGATCTTCGAATCCGGCTTCAGCTCCTTTGAAAGCGTGATCTAACGAGAGAGAAAGCGAAACGAAACACAAAAACAAATTCAAATAAAATCCAAATGAACTCCAAAAACTGCAAAAATAAAACCAAAAGGTAGAGCTTAATTTTAGATGAATTTAGAAAAAATAATCAGGTCAATCGAAGCTAGGACAGGGGAGAACGGGCCATCTAAAGTTTGTCAGGCAAGAAAATGCTGAAAATACAAAAGTTACTGTTCAAGGCTAGCACCGGCGAGAGGAAGCATGGGAGGTGAATCTAACTAGCAAAATGGGTTTCTAGGGACCCAAGCCACACATAGAAAGTGACGGCACGCTAAATGGAGCACGATGACGGCACGGGCGGCTACAACAACATGGGTAGGAGAGAGGAATAAAACTCAGGCATAGATCATGGAGAAGTAGGGTGAGCACAGGCTAGAACGTGGCTTGGCGAAGCTAGAAAAATTATCGGCTCGGCCGAAAACCCACCGGAGACGACGCAAACGACGTTTCAATGATGTCGGTAAGGAAAAGGAAAACTTAATATCTTGGTGCTCGGTGAACGAAATCTAAAACCACTTGGAGGGTAGCTTCCTGGGATGATTTGGCACGATATAACGCGAACGGATTGGGAAAACACCTCCAGATAGATGGGGACATGAGATGCCATTGGTGGCCATGGCGAGGTGTCAGAGGAGAAAATTTGTGGAGGCTTTTTGGGGAAAAGAAAGAGAGCAGGGCGTAGAACACGGCGAGGCAAGTCTAAGAAAAATTACGACACGGGCTAAAGCTTACTAGAGGCGATGAATCGACGTCGGGAAGCGCTCTTGACCTAGATTGGGGAAAATTCGATTCCGGGAGATTGGCTGCACAAAAACCAAATTAATTTGACGAGAAGGTAGATGGCGCATGAGGGCACAATGTGATGCGAAAGGATCACGGAAAATCTCACCGGATAGCTCGAAATGCGATGAGCAATTTCGAGACCAGAGGGCCTTGGTGCCGATGGCATTCTGGGCTTTGAGAGGACTTGGCATGGCTTGGGACAGGTTTAGAGGGGTCAAGGGGTCGTATTTATAGACTTGGAAGAGATCGAAACCGACTCCAATTCGCGGATTTTGGTTTAGAGTCCGTTTCAGAAAATAAGGGATAAAAGTCAATTGGATGAACGAAACGCAAGGAGGCCAGTTGGGATGGATTCCTTGCGTGATTTGGCATAACTTTTCTTTTGGGAAGACATTGAGATAATGTCCAGATTGAGAGGTGCCATAGAAGGCAAGAGAGAGAAGAGTTCGTGCCCTGGCTCTGATCAATAGCTTCTTTTGGAAAGATGAACAGTGCCCTGGTTGTAATGAATAAGGGCTAGGAAGGATGGGAAGTCATCCAGGAAAGGAAAGGTGGAGACTTGGTGCTTGCTTGGGTAAAAACTCGAGGGTTAAGTGTGCTGCATCCTATTGTCACCTATCGGGAACTGTTTTTTGAATTTAAAATTGAACTCAAATAAACTCTGAAAAATCCAAGAAAATACTAAAAAATTCCTTGTGACACAAGGAACCCAAATAAAATATTTTTGGCAAATGTTAATGTTTAATTTAATCATATTAAATCTTTTTAATTAATAAAAATTCCAATTATGCTTTAGTTAATTCTAGAAAAATCCAAATGATAAATTTTATTTTAAAAGCTTCAAAACGGCTCTGAAAATCAGGATGTTACAAACCTCCCCCCTAAAACGAAATCTCGACCCCGAGATTCAGGCTCACTAAAGGAATAGGTTACCAGGTGCGACATTGGAGACGGTGTTGTTGAGGCTTCCTTTTGCAATGCTCTGAGGTATTTGGCTTCCTTGGCTTGTTGATGTTCCATGCTTGCTCCCAGAGTCTTGGCAGGGGTACTTCCAAGGTTGAACGGAATTGGCGTGATTGCTTGACGCTTTTGTGGACACTTGCAAGCGAAATGACCTGGCTCTTTGCACCTGAAATAAATGAATGGAGTTGCATAGCTTCTTTCCCCCTGAGGCTGATTGCTGACATTAATAGGGCGTGGTCCTGAATTATCATAATGAGGCATCGGAGTTGGAGTCCTGAAATCTGACTGTTGTGGTACACATTCTGGCTGGCACGCGTTGATTCTACCTTTTTGTGACTAATGTAACTGAGTTCCTTGTTGGACCATCTTTCTCTTCCGGGATTGAGTTCCACCTAGAAGGAGTGTCTTGTCTGATGGGGCCATGCAATTGTCCTGGTTGGATTGTTGTGTCTTGACTTCTGATGGTATCTTGGTAAATGTAGCTGTAGTCCTACCTTCTTTTGTCAATGCACGCATGGTAGTAGCTCGGAGTTTCTCTCATTCCTGTTGCAATACTGAGGCCAATATTGAGTCCAGTGGGCATTGAGCTGGGTTATGGTCCTGACTTTCACATAGGTAACAGGTAATCTTGCTCAACATTCACCAAGAAAATTAGTTCCTTCACAACTGGAGCAACTGATTTCGTGTTCACTATCATAATGTCCTATCTCCCCACAGCGAGTACAGGCACAATTCTTAAACTTATTCTCTAGGTAGCATTGTTGGATCAAGTGCTCCTCCTTATCACAACGGTTGAGGGCTTTGTACCGGATTGCCCTCCTTTTAGGACACCTGGCAAATTTGTGGCCGATTCCGTCGCAGTTGGCACAGATAAAATCTTGTGTTGGCTTCCCTTTTTGAGGACATCAGGAGGCTAGGTGTCCATCCCCGCCGCAACGGTAACAGATAACATATCTCCTTGGATGATGGCTTTTAGAAGGACGATATCCCATGCTATCATCTTGACGAAATGTTTCTTGTGCCTTAATTCTTAGCGACTCGTCAGAGGGACACTGCTGACAAGGTATAGGTGGAGTGACCCAGGAAGCTTTGGCGTTGTTGTCCACTTGTTGTAACACCGCTTGTATAAGCTGAGTTTGTGCTGCGAAAAACTGACTTAAGATTGGATCCAATGGTTCCCCTCGATCCACTGCGAGAAGCACTTGATGTTTCATGAGCTCCTCCTTCTTGGACCAGCTGGGTTAGGCTCATCGAGTGCTGGCAAGCATTGTGATTGTGCCGCCCTAGGAATGACCGGCTCCTTGCTCCTCTCTTCGACGTTCTTCCTGGTGTGCTCATCCAACAATGCCCACAAAGCATCAAATTTCCTCCGCTGGTTCTGCCTAGCCAGCCTCTTGAATGCTTCATCAAAGATTGTTTCAGAAATTGCTTGAAAAAGTTTGCCCCTAAGTGACGAATGCACCACCTATTCCTCATGTCCGGCCAAGAAAAGGGCTCCTCGGGGTCTTTCTGCAGTTTTCTTATAGCCTTTAAAATACCGGTGTGGCGATCATGGATTACGCGCACACCAGGACGAGTGCCGACAACTCCAACCCTGACATGTCTGATAAACCACAGCCAGCTCTCGTAATTCTCACTTTCCACAAATACGATGGCCAGCGACAATATTTGGTTGTTGTCGTCAACGCCTATGCCTGTCAGGATCTACCCCTTGTATTTGCCTGTCAAGAAGGTCCCGTCAACTGAGATCACTAGCAGCATATGCTTGAATGCCTCAGTGCAAGCACCAAATGCTAAAAAAGGCTCTCTGCAACACCGCATATCCTGGTGGACTTGTGGACGGTTTGTCTTATATGGCGATATACATTCCTGGGTTCCTGTCCTACAACACTGTAAGCATATGAGGAAGATTGGCGTACGCCGCCTTGAAAGACCTGAAACGTTTTCCCAACGCCTTCTGCTTGGCACGCTATGCCTTCGCGTAACTAATCTTGTACTTGAATTTATTCTTGATAGCTATCACGATATGTGTGGCCTCTATGTCTTTCTTCTCAACTATTTCTCCATACATCAAATTGGCTATAAAGGTGGGTGTTAGGTTACGATGCCTCGCCAAAACACTGTTGAGAATGCAAGAGTGCGGCTCCACCTTTGACACAATCAAGTGAGTCTCATACTTGGGTCTACGTGCGTGCACCCTTCAAGGACAACCAGCCTACTCGCACTTCACAGCGTACTGCTCCTGTCTTGATTTCACGACACGAAATGTCTGCTGCATTAAAAGGGCCCACAGCTTGATGGCATCCTGCAGTGCTTCCTTGTCAGCAAACATAGAATGCAACTGAACCTCTGTCTCATGATACTCCCATACTGATTCATGCTCATCATGTGCGAAAACACCCTCAGTGTTAAACCGGTTCCATTCCTGCGGGATAGGAACTTCATCCTCATCTGAACTGTCTCCTCGTCGTCCTGTACAGCTTCCTCTTCAGCCCATGCCCTCTGGTCATCACAGTCCATCTACTGCATGATGTACTCAATATGCTCTCCTTCGTCGGCTTGTCCAGTTCCCTCTGTATGGCTTCACCATTGTACCTCTCCTTCATGTACCGCATCGGCTTCATCACGAGCAACTTGATCATCTTCGCCAACATGCGGCCCGCCCGAGCTGCTAGCACCTCCCGAAGCAAGGGCGGACGCATGAGGTTGCGCAGCTGCTTCTAGTGAGCACGGTTGCACAAGCAGGACACACTCATATCCACGGCACTGGCACCCTTGCACAAAGCCCTTCCACGAAGCAGTGCGCACCAATGTCTTCAACTCCCATCTGATGTCTGTGGGAAACCGGCTCCAAAGCCCTTGCATAACGATGCTGCACACCTCGGGGTCCAACGAAAAACTCCGAGTCAGCCAATGCAGCATATCTGCGATCCGATCATTCTCGCCATCCGAATGTACGAGAGTGACTTACGGAAAACCGTTCAAATCCACACCATTCAGACCTTCACGAATGGTTCCAGCACCGTAATGCACTCTCAATATAGTGGCTATTGCCATTGCTGATGTCGGCTTGCATATATATTTCAATTTTGCGACATGCCAAATAACATCGCACAATACTAAACTTTCTATACTAAAAATTGTGCTAAAATTTCTATACTACAAAATGTTCCATACTAAAAAATGTATACTAAAACTTTTATATACTAACATTTCTATATACTAAAAATGTACTAAATTTTCTACATCTACAATTTTTACTAACACTAACATTTCATAAAAATAATACTGCAAATACAATATACTCAAAAAAAATACCTGGATATGAGAATCTAAATGGATGGAATAACTTCCACTCCTCCTTCCTCCCTCACTTCCTCCTCCTCTCCTCTCCTCCTCCTATCTTGTCATCCTCTCCCTCTCCTCCTTTCCCTCTCCTCCCCCTCCTCTTCTCCCTCTCCTCCCTCTCTTCTCCCTTTCCTCTTCTCCCTTTTCCTCTTCTCCCCCTTCTTCCTCTCCTCTTCTTTTCTCTTTTTCTCTCCTTTCTTCTTTGCACGCAGAATGAGTGAAAAAAAATTGCTAGGCAGTGGGCGACGCCCGAGTGTGCAGCCTTAAAACCCCCCCTGTCGCTCTAGCGTTGGGCGACTGAGCGACTGAAATTCAGTCGCCCAACGCTCGGGAGACAACAATAATTCGCCCAACTGTTGCCATATTCTCCACGTGTCGCCTCCCGGTTGGGCGATTAGCTCCAGTCGCCCTCCTATTGAGCGACTAGAGCTTATTTTTGTAAAAAAAATTCTGCGGGTATATTTCTGTAATTTTGAATAAAAATAGATTATTCGTACAAAAAATTCGTATATTGTGAAGAAAGATTGGAGCCGGATGACATACTGTGAAGCAAGAATTATTCGATGGTATATTATAAAGAAGGAAGTTATTTGATGTCAGATAATTAATTTTTCCCTACTTCCAAATTCCAATCACTATTAGGGCATGTACAACCCACAGACAGGCTACCGTCTGCAAGTTCATTCCACCTCACACACAGACGCCTGAACAGACAGCTTGTACAATGGACTGTCTGTTTAACTGTCTGCAAAGTGTTTAATGCATACATACAGCCATGATTAAGTAAGAATAAGATCCTTGTATAACATTTTGTTGCTTCTGAATACAAAACAGATCAAGAATAAATAAGATAAATATAATTACAAAATTTTTGCAGCTATCAATTTAGTTCCACTTCACATGCAGGAAAAAAAAGGATCCAATTCTTTGGTTCAGCTAGTACAAACATACATGCATCCATGATCTTTGTTTGGAGTCAATCAAGAAACAGCATGCACAAAATAGGCAAAGTTTTGGCTGTTGGACAACAGAATGACAAGAAGATAGCTGAGATCGGACCCAAAAATCGTTCTTGGAAAGTTTCTCAAGATTCTCACTGAAACAACACGTTTGTAGCTGCCATCCAGAGAAAGTCAAGTATCTGTTCACTGGGGACCTGATAAAGCAACAAGCAACTAGGATTCAGTCCAAGTATTAACCTACATATTTGCTCTGAACTAAAATTTTGAATATTTACTAAGCTGCAATTCTAAATTGTAGTACTGCAATTCTAAATAGTAGGTTGATAATAGAACTAGTTATGGACTGCACATCACATTAGACACTATGAATTGTAGTACTGCATGCTTATTTTGGCCGCTACAATAACTGACAATTTTTTCTATACTCTCACAAGCTAAGATAACCCAACTTCTATCAGTCTATGGAAGCTATAAACTCTGATAATTACAGCCTAAAACTCAGTTTTGGACACTGAAGCTCTGAAACTAATGGCCTGAAACTCAGTTTTGGACACTGAAGCTCTAAAAATTTTGGCCTGAAAACAAAGCTGCAGTGCCCGATTTGACTAAACATTAAGTCATGAATCACAGACTACTTCACTTCGAACATGAATTAGGAAAAACAGGGGCTGAGATAAACCTAGTTTTAATAGGGATTGAGTATACTTTGCCCGATTTGAGTTCAGTGAGTACAGTAATCAGGGGAATACAGTAATCAAGGCAAAGTAGATAGATAATTCTCACTCAATTCGCAAGGCACATGAAAGACCACTCCTGCAAACGATTAAATTGATAAGAATGAAACAGGAGAGAAAGCGGTGTCCTCACCAGGCGCCGGGAAAGCCACCTCCGCCAGATCCATCATGGAGGAGCCGAGGAGGCCGCCATCGCCGCGCCCTTGCCGACACCAGCCGAGCAGCTTCCGCGACTGAGGGTGCGCGCCACCGCAGCCGCCCCTCCGCCGAGCCGCATCCGCGACCGAGGGTGCGCACCGCCGCAGCTGCCCCCTCCGTCGAGCCGCATCCGCGACCGAGGTTGCAGGCAGCTGCAGCCGAGCCGATTCCGCGACCAAGGGTTTGGGCCGCCATCGCCGCCGGTGACGTGCCCTTGCTCTTCCTAGCTGAGGCCACGTCCTTGCTCTTCCTAGCCGACGACGTGCTAGACATCTCGGGCGATGAGGGAGAACGGCGAAGGTGAGGACACCGGGGATATATGGGAAGATAGGGTGGATTCTGGCGCGCAACATCATCCCGCGCGCGTCCAAAACCAGAATCTGAGCGCGCCCGCGTGGGATCCGCGTGCGCCGTCGAGATGAGAAGACGAGCCGTACAACGCTGCTCCTCGCGGCGTTTGGGCCTCGGAGCACGGGCCCTCGGCGTCGCCTCGCGAGGCGACGGGGCGACCGTCTCCAAGCCAAACCGAGGTGATTTTTGCAAAAAAGCGAAGACGGAGACGGGTCGAGACGACGCGTTGTACATGACCTTAGTACCTGAGGCCCTCGGCAACGGTGCACCTATCAAAGGTCAGACCTTAACTAAGCATGCTTAAGTTTTAATGCATTCTTTGGTTCATCTGTATAAAAAATAAAAAGAAAAACCAGATAAGATGGCCTAGAGCGGAAGCTACCGTGCCCATTTCACTGCAGAGGAGCTGCCACTGAGGCCTGAGGCCCCTCTCCTCGCATTTTGGTCTCGTCGTCTCCCCTGACTCCCCCACTTCCAAACCCCCGCCGCGAAATCCCCACACCAACCCCACCAACCAAGCCAGAGCAGAAGAACTCTCCAATGGAGGCCTCCAGAAGCGTGGTCCTCCTCCCTGGCCTGGGTCAGGGCCACCTCATCCCCATGCTGGAGTTCGCCGCGGTCTGCCTCCGCCGCGGCCTCGCCGTCACCGTCGCTGTCCCGGACCCCACCGTCACCGCCCCGGACTTCCGCACCACCGTCCGCCAGTACGCCTTCCGGCTCCCCTCCCTCTCCGTCCACTCCCTCCCTCCCCCTCCCGTACAACACCACTCGCCCAACGCCGCCGCCGCCCCGTTCGTCCGTATGCTCGCCGTCCTCCGCGCCCACGCGGCCGGCCTCCGCGCCTTCCTCCGGGGCCTCCCTGCCGTCCACGCGCTCGTCACCGACATGTTCTCCGTCTACGCCCTCGACGTCGCCGCCGAGCTCGGCGTCCCCGGGTACCTCTTCTGCTGCACCGGCGCCGCCAACCTCGCCGTCTTCCTCCACTTGCCATTCTTTTGTTCCGGGAGCGGCGCTAACTTTAGAGAACTCGGCGACGCGCCCATGTCATTCCCGGGCGTGCACCCGCTGCCGGCGTCCCACTTGGTCGACGGGCTGCTCGACCGCGGGACGGACTTGTACGCGGCCGTGCTGGACGTGTTCAACCGGATGGCGGCCGCGCGCGGCATTCTGGTGAACACGTTTCAGGCGCTGGAGAGCTCAGCGGTGGCGGCGCTGAGAGACGGGCGCTGCCTCCCTGGCTGCTCCACACCGCCGGTCTACTGCGTCGGGCCACTGATCGCCGAATCGGGGGAGGAGGAAAGGCACCCGTGCCTCGCGTGGCTGGACGCGCAGCCGAAGCGCAGCGTCGTGTTTCTCTGCTTCGGCAGCCGCGGCGCGCTCTCGCCTGAGCAGGTCAGGGAAATGGCCACGGGCCTCGAGAGGTCCGGGCAGAGATTCTTGTGGGTGCTGCGCCCGCCTCCCGCCGCCGCCGCTAACACCGAGCCGGACGGGGCGGTGGCGCTTCTCCCCGATGGGTTCTTGGCCCGGACTGCTGACAAGGGCCTCGTTGTGACCGCGTCCTGGGCGCCGCAGGTGGACGTGCTGCGGCACGCGTCCACTGGCGTTTTCGTGACGCACTGCGGGTGGAACTCGACGCTGGAGGCGGTGGCCGCCGGCATGCCAATGGTGTGCTGGCCGCTGGACGCCGAGCAGTGGATGAACAAGGTGTTCATCGTGGAGGGGATGAAGGTCGGCGTGGGGGTAGAAGGCTATAAACCCGGCGAGCTTGTCCGGGCCGACAACGTGGACGCGACACTTAGGCGGATCATGGAGTCGGAGGGGCGGCGGGCAGTCGCGGAGCGGGCAGTGGCATTGAAGGAGAGCGCTGCAGCGGCGTGGAAGGAAGGTGGCTCGTCGTGCGCCGCATTCGCTGAGCTCCTGAAGCACATGGAGGAGGAGGAGGAGGGCTGTAGCAGCAACTCAGATGTGGGTAAGGATATGTAGATCGCACATTGCAGTATTATGGGGGTACCATGTGATTAACTTTGTCTCTGTAATAACCTGAGTAGAAATTGCAAGCGCATTCGACGGGGATCCTACTTTGGTCCTTCTCTACTTAGGTAACGAATATTACTCCCTCTGTATAAAAATGTATGAAGTTTTGCACATCGACACATGCAACTTTGACGATAAAAAAATTTAGAATTATTGTATTATGAAAATATTTTTCATATCTAATCTAATGTTACCATTTTCATTTCACCGATCAAAAAGGATTTCTATATATAAGTAGCCAAAGTCAAAAATTTTGACTACGTGTTTTCTAAAACGTCGTATATTTCTGAACGGGCTCGAGGCCCTGTTTGGAGCACATGAATTTCATAGGAAATGGTTCGATTCCTGTGGGAATCTAGAAAAAATCTCACGTTCCAAATAACGCTTAAGGTGAACAAGAACAATGTTTCCGAACAAATTATAGAGGATGGCCTTGGCAGACTACACAATTCGTTAAAAAAAATGCTGCTGGCGCCGTCAGATTTTGGTTGGTAAAATAGTTGGCGAAAGTATTTTTGGTATTTGGTATAGTTATAAGGAAATATCATTTTCGGAATCTGCTAGATAAGGGTGGACCGTTGGGAGCTCTTCCAATGGTACAGGTGTTTAAAGAACTGATATTTGAAGTTCCAGAGTATCAAATATTAAACTTGAAGTTTCAAACTAGTTTTAAAATATGAAACTTGAAGTTTCAACTAATTCAAGTTTCAGATCGAAATTTGAAATTTCAGATGTGAGTATTCAAGCCAGTTTCAAAGGTTGTAATCGTTCCAGACAAGTTTCATGGAAGTTTCGAAAATTCAAGTAAGTTACAATAAGTTTCAGGTAAGTTTCAAAAATGCATGCTAATTCAAACAAGTTTCAGGCAAGTTTCACGAAAGTTTCAAAAATTCAAGATGGTTTTAAACAAGTTTCACGAAAGTACCAAAAAATTGAGCTAGTTTCAAATGAGTTTCCTAAAAGTACCAAAAATTTGAGCTAGTTTCAAACATGTTTCACAGAAGTTTCAAAAATTGCAAGTTTCCGGCAAGTTTTACTAAGTTTCAAAAATTCAGGCTAGTTTCCAACATGTTTCAGACATGTTTCACGAAATTTTTAAAAATTCGAGCTGGTCTCAAACAAGTTTCATACAAATTTCACTAATTTTCAAAAATTCAAGCTAATTTCAGGCATGTTGTAGACAAGTCACATGGAAATACCAAAAATTCGAGTTAGTTTTAGACAAGTTTGACGGAAGTTTCAAATAAGTTTCACTAAGTTTCACAAATTTAGACTAGTTTTAAACATGTTTTGGATAAGTTTCACGTAAGTTTCAAAAATTCAAGCTTCATATGGTTTCAAGAGAGTTTTGGACTACGTTGGTCGCATGCACCAGCTTGCCGCACCTGCTCACCGCTTGACCTGTCTGATTTACAACGCCCGCAACCTGTGACCTCCGCCTCCACCATTCTCCTCCTCTGCGCTCACCCACAGAGGACCAAAGCCGTTGGCATGGTTTGATTTGCTGCGACCTCGTCGCTGTCGTGGACACTTGCACACGTGCCCGTAGCTGTGAGACGCCTCCATACACACACACTCGCAAACACTACCAGATCGCCTCCGTGGTCACTTCTACGTATATTTACGTATGTTGCAGGTGTAAAGTGGACAGAAGAACTTGTATGTGTTAGATCTGCCAAGAGAAAGCTCAACTAGAGCATGAAATGAGGGAGATGGCTAGCGCGCAAGTCGTCGATGGCGATCTTACCGTTTTGGTGGTTTTTTTGAGATGGATTTGGGAATTTTTAGTTCTCACACAGAGGGGGGGTGTTGTTAGACGCGACGAAGCTTTAGGATTAGGGGTGAAAACGAATCGAATAGTTTTCGACCAATCCGGATGAAAACGGATACGGATTGTGTCGGATCGGATTTTCTTCGGATAATTCTCGGATCGGAAACAAATACGGATTTTTTTGTTAGAAACGAATACGAATACAGTAGGCCTGATATCCGACGAATACGAATACAAATATGGATTATCCGGATAATACAGATTCAGATATCTGAGATTTCAGCCCAACATTGCCCAGCCCAAGCTAGCCTCTCTCATCTCCCCTGCCACCAGCCTACTAGCAAATATTTATGTTTATTAAAAATAAATTTAGTATTGCCAGTTGATTAAAATTTGTACCGATTAAATTGATGTACTACCGTTTAAATTATTCTAATGCAAATTTAAATTCTTAATTAATTTATTAGTCACATGTAAATGGTAGAAATCTATTAATAATTATTTAGGACTTTAGAAAAAAATTAACTGCCATTTGAAGATTTAAAATTTGTACAATGATATGACTATTATGGATAAAAATACTTATGCTTGTTTAGATTTCATTAATGTTTTGACAAGCTAAACTATTTATGTGTTTTCATTAATTTTGGATGTATAGTTTAAGGGATTTTTATATTCCGATAAATATTCGTGATCGTATTCGTTTCGATTCGTATTCGCTCCGTATTTGTATTCGATATTATTCGAATTTGTATTCGTATCCGAGGTATCCGTATTTGTATCCGCATTGAAGAAAAATATGAAAACAAATATGATAGAGACATTATTCGTCCGTATTCGATCCGTTTGTATCACTATTTAGGATTTGTGCATCAGGAGTTCAGACGGGTGTCCGCCTATCCCGTTGAGAGAAGGAAAAACGGTATGGCGTTTAATAGTTTCTCTCTAAATTTCAGGTTCTGTTATGTTAGTGATTTATAAGCGCATGTGATAAATTACTGATTCTGATTCAGTTCTCTTTCTTTGCTGCATCATTGTAATGGCGACACTTGCATCTCATTTAGGCATCCCAACTTTCTAGGCAACCTTTGGCCAGAACATGCCAAACCTTAACCACGAAGGAAACAGTGAAAAACAAATTTTGGCTCGGCAACACAACCAGCTGACGTAATTCCTTACGAGCAAATGACAGACATAAAAGAATGATCCCTGTAGAGATTGAGGTTCACGGAAACAACAAAGCAATTTATACCACTTGCACAACTTTATACATGATTTTTTTATAAAAAAAATCCACGGTTCTCTTCCTGAACATTAATCTCATATTACCTCGTCATACAATGCAGGTTAATACTTTTCGGAACAGCCTCCAAACTTCAATATTGCACATACTGCTAATATCACAGCTACAAACGTACAGCTGTAGTTTCCGTATCAGTGTGCCGAAAAAAGAGATGCTCTTTATGCTTTAGCTGTTAGCAGTAACATTTCACATCAACCAATAACAAAATGCACAACACTGGGGTGAAGAGTTAGTGACCTAAAAACAAAGGGAAACGCTGTTGACTATCTGATCAGCTCTCTTTCAATTCTGCAAAAAGAATGAACGCTGTTGAGTTATGTCATGATCTCTGCTGCTGTTCCAGGCATCTATATCATCATATGCAGTTCCTACTATGTCTCTGTTTCCGAGTTATAGATCGGCCCAGGCGAAGACGTCGGGCTGTGAGAGCATCTAGCAAGATATCCAATGAATCCTCCACAGTCTCAGCTTGCTTTTCCAACTCAAATGCACTGAGCTCAGGCCGCATATGCAACTCCCAGAGGAGACCGGCTGCTGCTGCCGCGGTGCAGGTACGATCCCAAGCTGGCTGAGGTCTGTTTTATGAAAAACATATCAGCAGAAGTGAAACCCAGAGAAGTACATCAACAAAAGGAAAAAAAAAACCACCAATGTAGGAACAAATAAAACAAATGAAGTTTTTAGCTCACCGTAGTTTATGCATCACTGAGGCACTCAGCGTAGACAGTGAGATACAAGGTATATCTTCCTCTTCCCATATTGCAGTCCATCTCTCCTATATAAAACCACAGATTAAATTAGGTCCATTTAGCTACTTGTTTATTTTTTGCCTGTTTTTAGTGTGAACACTCCTGCTTAAAACTGTGCTCCAAACCAAAGAGATGCTTTGTTGTGGTATTTATTTGTGGCCTAAACATCATAGCTTTGTTGAACACAGGGTTTCGAAGATGCAAGGATAAATAGGGAAGTTGGGGAAACCGAGCCAAGCATCAAGCCCTAGCCCTAGAAGCTGCTACATGGTACTCACTGTAGTATTAAAGGCAACCAAAATTCGTCAATTACAAAAGTCAACTATGGAAATTATTCCTCATAGTTTGGAGTTCGTTCTCCTAACCTCTCCTGTCTGTAGCCCCCCAGAGCTCATTCCCCCCTTATTTCTCACATGAGACCATGCTTACTTGGGACTGAGTTCAAACCTTTCAACTCCTCAATGTAGCCAGCTTGAAACCCAACCCTATTACGAACTATTTTGGGGATTTGTGTGAGAGATAGAATATTAGATGTAGAATCATATGATCCAATCAAGAGTCATTTGAGAAGTTACACAATATAAAGGAGTTTTGACTAAAACTTGTTGATATTAGTGCACTGTCTCCAGACATTGTTAGGCTTTATCACTAAATCCTCTTAAAAGTTAAAACTACTGTTAAGCATGAACTTTTGACCAAAAGTTGTTGCAACCAATGTAGAAAATTAAATTGATCAAAATATATTTTGGTTTGTTTGGTCACTTCTACATTTTATTCTGACTAATTTGGTTAAAAAGCGAGAGATAAATTTGTTTCCTCTAAACCAACCAAAATCAACCATTGGCACCTACTTGTGATGGGCAGATCTCATTCAAACCATTTTTTTTATCTTCCAATAGTTATTTCTGTGTCTATTTTTTTCATTCCAGAATCTTTGTTTGCTTTTATTGAAGCCATCTGTTACGGCCGTGGGCCAGCTGCAAGGAATCCTCGACAGCAGCAGCAATCTATGTTACCCCGATACGGGATACTGGTACGACGATACCGTGATATGCCATTTCCAAAAAAAAAATACGGTGAGCATATATGTATTTAAAAATTAAAAATAATGTAGAGGCAGTGTCACACACTGTTCTGCTGGAACCGACATTATCTTGGGAAAATCGGCATATTGTAGCAGTATTATAAGCATCCTTAACTATTTCATGTTTCCTCTTGCCATTTGCCAATTAATCATGGACATATAAGAACAACAATCTGATTTGAATCATCAGAAGATCCAGTGCATAATGCACATGGCATGCACCTCTGCCTCCAGGAGGCGGCGTGACTTCCAGACGGCAGTGGTGGCCGAGAGGGAGGAGGAAGGGCAGAGTAGCGGTTTTAGATTGGGCTTCCAAATGAGTGGTGTTGTGCCTGGCGTATCGGGGGCGTATCACCAAGTATCGGAGGATTTTGTTGTTTACTTTTGAAGCTAAAATTCGCCAATACCGTGTCGCAGCTTATCGCCGTATCACGTACGGGAATGGCTGTTGAGTGAAGTATCAGGGTATCATAGGCAGCAATCCCACGAATTAAGGAGAATAAATGGATTATTTATCATATTTAGTTATAGTTTTCCTTATCTAGTTTGGAATGTTATCTTTATTAGTTGAAAGATATCGATTTGATTGTTAGGTGGCCGGCTCTATATAAGCACGGCGTTGTATCTTTTTTCATAAAGCAAGAAAGAACAAAGTTATTCTCATCTATAGTCCCCTTCCTTTGCCCCAAGCCATTCGCCGTCCGTCCATCCTCCCAATAACAACTTGGTATCAGAGCCACCTTTCATGGTTTTTGTTGCCAAGATTATTGAGAACATCAAGAGGCTTTTATGAGAATACAAGGCCAAGCTAATGTCAAAGGAGAGGCAGTGTAACGCTGTGCTGGCCTCGAAACAACAACCAGCGACACCCCCGCTGCCGCCAGCAACGCCTCCTCTCTCAACTTCGCTACCTGTGGCTGCACCAGTGGTGCTCTTGCCGAAGAAGAAGGCTGCTGGCTGCTGTCCAGCAGCCGTCTTCTTCACGCGGTCGGGCGACATTTTGCCTTCGTAGGTGCAGTGGTATTACATTCTATCCCCCTTAACAGGATTCGACCCCGAAATCTGGCGTTCAACAATCCGCACGGAAGAACAAAATTAAAACGAACTACACATAACATTAGTTTGTACCCGTGGAGAACAACTCTGGATACTTCTCGCGCATGCGAGACTCCAACTCCCATGTAGCTTCTTGCTCGGATTGATGTGTCCAAAGCACTTTAACATACTTTATCGTTTTATGCCTCAAAACCTTCTCTGATTCCTCCAAAATCCGAATTGGACAGGACTCGAAGGTGAGGTCTTGTTTTAAAGACACTGGTTCTAACACAATCTCATGCTCTTGATCTCGCAAGTACTTTCTTAACATAGAAACATTTAACATATTATGCACTCCTCGCATGGACTCATGGAAATCCAAGCAATATGCCAACTTTCCAATCCGTGCCAGAATTGAAAATGGCCCAATGTACCTTGGGCTAAGATTCCCTTTGGTACCAAATCGTACTATGCCTTTGGTGGGAGATACTCTCAGGAGCACCTGATCCCCCACTTCAATTCTAGTTCTCACCTGATATCTGCGTAGCTCTTCTGCCTACTCTGGACAACTAGCAGATTCCGTCTAATTCCCACCACTCGTTCCACTGTTTGCTGGATCCAATCCGGGCCCAGAATGGCCTTCTCGCCCACGGCATCCCAACACAGTGGTGATCTACACTTCCGTCCATACAGAACCTCGAATGGCGCTACTCGAACACTGGAGTGGTAGCTGTTGTTATAGGCAAACTCTACGAGTGCCAAATGATCCTCCCAGCTACCCTTCCAAGATAGAACATAGGACCTCAACATGTTCTCTAGTGTCTGAATGGTGCGCTCAAGACTGTCCATCCGTCTGCGGGTGAAAAGCAGTATTAAACTGAAGTTTCGTGCCTAGAGCGCCCTGCAAGCTCTCCCAAAACTTGGAGGCAAACTTGGCATCTCTGTCCGAAACTATGGACTTAGGCACACCACGCAACCTTACTATTTCTCGCACATATATGAGTGCCAACTCACTCGCTGAGTTTGTAGTATGAATGGGGATGAAGTGCGCGGACTTACTGAATCGGTCCACCACTACCCAAATCGCATCCTTACCTCGCTAGGTACAAGGTAAGCCGACTACGAAATCCATGATGATATCATCCTATGGCCACTGAGGAACCTCCAAGAGCTGTACTAGCCCAGCGGGACGCCTATGCTCAGCCTTCACTTGCTGGCAAATCCCGCAGCCACATACTTGGCGATATCCACTTTCATCCTCTTCCACCAGAAGCTCTTCTTGAGATCACGATACATCTTGGTCTCACCAGGATGCACCCTGTACGGAGTACGATGAGCTTCTCTCAAAATATCATCCTTGACGCCATTTGTGGCACGCAAAGGCGGCTTTTAAACAGCAATGCGCCTGACTAGTCAAGGCTGAAACTCCCCGTTTTCCCTTCATCAAGCCGCTTCCTCACCCGCTGAAGCAACCGATCATACTTTTGCGCCTCCTTTACTCGCTCTGGAATTGCTGATTCCAACAACAGCTGCATCTCAGCCTGTGCTGTACCAGCGAAACAATAGGAAATTTCCATCCGTTCAAAGTCAGCAACGAGACAACCTAGAGTGGTGGGTGTCATCTTGCGACTAAGGGCATCAGCAACCACATTTGTCTTACCCGGATGGTACTGAAGAGTGAGATCATAGTCTTTAAAAAAAACTCGACCTGCGGGGGGGAAGATGTCCCCCCGGGCATTATAAGATCTTCTCACGCAGATCGAGAAAACCCCCGAAACGCACCATTGCCCGTTTTGTGAGACGACCAGGCGGATCCTTTGGATCAACGCCAGGCGGATCCTTCGGATCAACGCCAACGACCTGGGCAGGTCCTTAGTCCTGTGCTTTGGTGTGGTAGCAGGCGAGGGGATTTTTTCCCCCAGCCTGAAATTCGCTCCCACTGGGAGTCGAACCCAGGACCTGGGGGGTGCTACTGAGGCGCTTTAACCGCTAGGCTAGAGGCCCGTTCGCAAGATCATAGTCTTTAATAAGCTCCAACCATTGTCTTTGCCTCAAATTCAACTCCTAAGTGAAAATGTATTTGAGGTTTTTGTGGTCAGTGAAAATATCACAAGACACTCCATACAAGTAATGCCTCCAAATCTTTAGAGCAAAAAACCACTGCGGCAAGCTCTAAATCGTGAGTAGGTAGTTCTGCTCATGTTTCTTCAACTGTCGCGAGGCATACGCGATCACTTTATTATCTTGCATGAGCACACAACCCAAACCCCTTCAAGATGCATCTGAGTAGACTGTGAAACACTTCCCTGGCTTAGGAAGTGTGAAAATAGGAGTAGTTACCAACTTCTGTTTCAGAATATTAAAACTGCGCTCACATTTACCAGTCCACTAGAATTTCACACCCTTCCGCGTGAGTTGAGACATTGGCTTGGCAATGATGGAGAAGTCTTTCACGAAGCGCCGGTAGTAACCAGTTAGGCCAAGAAAACTTCTCACCTTTTTAACATTAGATGCAGCGGCGGAGGGGGGGCTGGGGGGCCTGGCACCCCCCAACTACACTCTGCTTTCAGATATGTACCACGCGAACTAACAATTCCAGATTTTGTCTTTCAGTAAGTAGCCTTAGACAACTCTTTCCAGCTTTTCGCACACTAGTATGCAAGCTAGAAAAGATGCAGAACTTATGAACTTAATCCTACAGGCATGATTTGGAGGTGAATGGTGGGAGGGATCTAATTGTTGACCCAAGAACGAAACATATCTATCAGAGACCATCAGGTTGATCTATGATGTTTCTGTTGTCCAAAGCTCATTGTTTTTGCTTTGCAGTACAATTTCGAAGCCCTTGTACAAGTATTCAATGTTGATGCTTCCCTTTGTATCTAGTTTAGGGGTTCTATTCCTTCCATTCGCATGCTCGCCAACCGGGAGTCCACCCGCGCCCGGCAAACCATACTCCGCCGTTAGGTAATCTCTATACGGTGCACTTCTCCAGTTCTCCGTAGAGTAAGTTTTAGCGAAGGCGTTCAATTTTGCTACAATTCATTATTCATGTTTCTTTTGTGCTGTGTTCAGGCGATTCGAGACGAATTGGAGAGAAAAGTTGCGGATTTGTCATCCAAAAACGAGAGCATGAAGAAGGGGAGCCAGACGCGGTGTTATCAAGATCGTCATACGTCGACGGTCGATCGATTCATGTAGCAAAAAACAACAATTAGCTGACAAAAGCTGGTACTTTGGCTTAACTGAAGCGGCCAATACGCTTTCTCTGTGCAGGAGGACTAAAGGAGGCATTGAAGGAAGCTGGTACTTGTTGTCCATGTTACCCCCCCATATCCAATTCCTGGCTCCGCCCCTGATTAGATGGCTTCTTCCAATCTACAACGGTGGAAATCTTGCTTGGATCTACTGAAATGCCTTCTTGGTTAATTACATGACCCAGGAAGCCCACTTCAGAAATCCAAAACTCGCACTTCTTCAACTTGGCAAAGAACTGATTTTTCCTCAGAGTCTCAAGCACGAGCCTCAGATGTTGCTCATCCTCTTCCTCCGTTTTGGAATAAATCAGGATATCATCGATGAACACTACTACAAAGTCATCCAGATACTTGTGTAGCATATTGTTCGTCTCTGTTGTAGAGGTGGCCCCCACCTAAGCACAGCCGGCCTGTTAGAAGGTTGTAAAACCCAGAATGAAACATGTATAATGACATAAATACCCCTAAGAGGGACACTTGCGTGTAAAGACATAATTATAAAATACTCCCCATGTGGATATATATATAAAGCTGTCCTGGGCATGGGGAAGACCCCAAGCATTGCTCACCTAACATCACCACTACCATACTCTCATCTCACTATTTGGTCTGTAACCACAACAGTTGGCGCCGTCCGTGGGGAAGACAAGAGCAAGCTCCAAGATCTGAAGAAGGATGGCACCAAAAAATGCTTCATCATCGGCGGCGGCAAGGAAGAAGAGTACGACGGAAGCCCTCGTCGACGCCAGGGCTTCGGCATCGGCTGTGGGCGCGGATGGCAACGCCGGCTCTGCGGCTGCCAACGTCGACGCTCGTGGCGCGACGGTCGGCCTCACTACTGGCGTGATGGTCGGTACTGGCAGTACCGATCAGGACGTCGGGAGCGATGATGCCGATACCCGCGTCGCGGGCACGGCCACTGCCCCCGCACCCGGCGCGGGAGCGGCAAGTGGTTCCGGCAGCAACGTCGGCAACGCCGACCTCGTCACCGATTCCGAGGTTCACCACACCAGTGCGCCGGGTAGCTCCGGAGCGCACGTCGTGGTCGTGGCCAACCCGACAGCGCATACCTGCACTCCTGCCAGTGCAACCACACCGACGATAGAGAACGCTCTACTAACGGCCCTCGGTACGCTGCAACGGGAGCTGGCGGACCTCCGCAGTGTTACTCGCTGGAGTCTTGCTGTTGGTGATAGCAAGATCCTTACTCTCATCGAGAGGATGACACTTGGGGATGGGGCAATTTTTTGTTTATTTCTCACACAATGCCATACCAACCTGAGGGGTTGGAGATACATATTTATAAGCTGCTAGTCAGCCAAGCATATGCCAAGATGCTATCCTAGACTAGTCCAAGATGCTGTCCTAAAGCTAGTCTAAGATGCTAAAGCAAAAAGCTGCTAAAGCAAAAAGCAAGTCCTAGATGCTAAAGCAAAAGCAAGTCCTAGATGCTAAAGCAAAAGCAAGTCCTAGATGCTAAAGCAAAAAACAAAAGCACCATGTACACCATGTGCAGACAACACAAAGACTAATCTATCATTCTCCCCCTAAGTCTTGTGCGTCGTCTTGTGGGAGAGTTGAACCATCCTGATCTTGGAGCAGAGCTCAAGGAACTTGATCCTTCCAAGAGGCTTGGTGAGCAGATCCGCAAGCTGATCCGTGGTGTTGATGTAGCTTGCCTTGATGCTTCCTTCATCCAAGCAGCCTCGGATGAAATGGTACTTCACCCGGATGTGCTTGCTCCGTTCATGGAAAACGGGGTTCTTTGCCAGGGCTAGAGCGGACTTGCTGTCCACCCTGAGCTCCACTGCTTCAGTGTCCTTGCCGAGGAGATCACCAAGCAGTCGAGCGAGCCAGAGTGCCTGAGTCGAAGCGGTGGAAGCCGCTATGTACTCGGCCTCACAGCTGGACAGGGCCACCACCTGCTGCTTGACTGACTGCCAGTGAACGAGGCACTTGTCAAGGAAGAAGAGAATCCCGCTTGTGCTCTTGCTGGTGTCGATGTCGCCCGCGTGGTCACTGTCGCTGTACCCGACGAAGTGTGCCGCGCCAGGACACCTCGGGTAATGGAGGCCGTGGTCAAGGGTCCCCGCAACGTAGCGGATGATCCTCTTCACAGCCTGCTGATGCTCCGTCGTCGGTCGTTGCATGAACCGACTAACGTAGCTGACGGAGAATGCCAAGTCCGGTCGTGTGTGGGCGAGGTAGCGAAGGCTCCCCACAAGACGCCAGTACTGCGTAGCGTCCACCTCCTCCGTCGTGCTGTCGCGGCTCAGCTTCAGCCTCTCCTCCATCGGAGTGAGAGCTGGGTTGCAGTCGGTGAGCCCAGCTAGCTCAACGACGCGCTTGGCGTAGGCGGTCTGTCGAAGCGTGATCCCGGAATCATCCTGGTGCACCTCGATCCCTAAGTAGAAGGAGAGGGGCCCCAGGTCACTCATCTGGAAGGTGGCCTTCATCTCTTACTTGAATGCTGCCACCTCCGCATCCTTGGTGCCGGTGATCACCAAGTCGTCGACGTAGACACCCACCAGCAGGGCATTTTCTCCACTGCTCCGCCGGTAGATGGCCGCCTCGTGCGGACTTTGCTCGAAGCCCATCCCTTTCAGCGTGGAGTCCAACTTGGCGTTCCACGCCCTCGGTGCCTGTCGCAAGCCATAGAGGGCCTTGCGCAGGCGGAGCACCTTGCCCTCCTTGCCGGAGATCGCAAATCCCGGCGGCTGATGCACGTAGACCTCCTCCTTCAAGTCGCCGTTAAGAAATGCCGACTTGACATCCATGTGATGAACACGACAGCCTTCCTGGGCAGCTAGCGCAAGGAGTCGCACGGACTCCATCCGTGCGACGGGTGCGAAGGCGTCATCGAAGTCGACCCCCTCCTGCTGCACGAAGCCTCGTGCCACCAAGCGAGCCTTGTGCTTGACGATGGCGCCGGCTTCATCCCGCTTCAGCTTGAACACCCACTTAAGGGTGATCGCGCGGTGACCAGCAGGAAGATCCGCCAGCTCCCACGTCCGGTTCCGCTCGACGGCGTCCATCTCCTGCTTCATCGCGACACGCCACGCCGCGTCTCCCTCCGCCTCAGCGAAGGAGCGGGGCTCGCCGTCGTCGCATGCCAAGTGCAGCTCCGCCTCGCAGTCGCGCTGCGCCAGTCCAGGGACGGGCAGCTCGCCGAGGATGTTGTCCATGGTACGATAGCGCAGAGGCTCGTCGTCGTGGTAGGCGTCGACGCGGTCCTCGTCATGGGACAGCGGAGTAGCGAACTCCACCATGCGCTGCTCGTCGTGGACCGAAACTGTTGGGGCCGATCCCGGTGGTGTGGCCGCCGGTGCAGGAGAGTGGTGAGCCGGTGGTGAAGAGTGGGGCGTAGCCGGTGCCGAAGGTGGTGGAGCACTCGCCGGAGCTGGTGGCGAGCAAGGTGTCGAGGTGGACGAGCTCGGTGAAGACGAGCTGCTAGCTCCCCCGGCTCTCTCGAAGTGGACGTAGTCGACAACAAAGTCCCTGAGAGTCGAAGTCGAACCGTCGTCCACCGCCTTGTCCCACGTCCAGCCTCGCCCTTCGTCGAACACAGCGTCACGCGAGATGCGGACGCGCTGTGTGACAGGGTCGAGGATGTGGTAGGCCTTCGAGCCCTCCGCGTAGCCGATGAACACTCCCGGAGTGCTCCTGTCGTCGAGTTTGCCGATGTGGCCAAGCTCCTTGGCGAACGCGAGGGAGCCGAAGACCCGCAAGTGGGAGACCGCCGGCTTGCGCCCATGCCAAGCCTCGTACGGCGTCCTGCCGTCGAGCGCCTTGGTAGGCGAGCGGTTGAGGATGTAGACGGCCGTCACCACTGCCTCTCCCCAGAAGACAGCCGGCATCCCCCTCTGCTTGAGGAGGGCCCGAGCCATCCCCACAACCGTCTGGTTGCGCCGCTCGACGACGCCGTTCTGCTGCGGGCTGTACGGCGCGGAGTAGTGGCGCTGAATGCCCTCATCAGCGCAGTACGACGCGAATTCAGCCGCCGTGAATTCGCCGCCGTTGTCTGTGCGCAGCACGCGCAGCTTGCGGCCGCACTCCGCCTCCGCAGCAGCCTGCGTGCGCTTGATGGCGTCCGCAGCCTCTCCCTTGCTGCCGAGGACCATCACCCACATGTAGCGGGAGAGGTCGTCGACGAGCAGCAGGAAGTAGCGTCGTCCTCCCGGTGTGGCCGGTGTCACCGGGCCACACAAGTCCCCGTGCACGAGCTCGAGCCTCTCCTTGGCTCGGAAACTCGCTTGCTGGGGAAAGGGGAGTCGCCTCTGCTTCGTCATCACGCAGACGTCGCAGAACTGCTCCACATGGTAAAGGCACGGCAGGCCTCGCACCATTTCCGTGGCACTGAGCCGCTTCAGGGCCTCGAAGTGAAGGTGCCCAAAGCGCTCGTGCCACTGCCACGCCTCGTCGTCCCGACGAGCAGCGAGACAGAGGGGTTGTGCCACCTGCATGTGAAGAATGTAGAGTCGATTTGCGCCTCTGGTTACCTTGGCAAGAAGGCGACGGCGAAGATCCCAAATCCGCAGCACCCCGTGCTCGATCTCGACACGCGAGCCGTTCTCATCCAGCTGTCCCAAGCTGATGATGGAGTTCCGCAGATCGGGGATGTAGTAGACGTCGGTGAGCAGCCTGTGCTCACCAGACACGGTGGTGAAGATGACGGAGCCGACGCCCTTGATTTCCACGCCGGAGGCGTCCCCAAACTTGACGGAGCCTCGGACGCTAGAGTCAAACTCGGCGAAGAACTCCCGTCGACCGGTCATGTGATGGGTGGCGCCGGTGTCGAGGCACCACCCGTCAGTCTTATCGTTGCCGGAGCCGTAGCCGAGGAGGGCGTGTGCTTTTGGCTCGTCAAGGTGGAGGAGAGCCACTGCGGCCGGTGCCGCTGGAGGTAGTTCGATGCTCGCATGAGCAATGAACAGAGCCGGCTACTCCTCCTCTGCCTGCGCGACGTGGGCCTGGCCGCGTCGTGGCTGTCGACAATCCCTGGCCCAATGACCAAGCTTGCCGCAGTTGTGGCAAGAGTCGTCTCGTGCCGGCTTTTGCTTGCCAGCAGCGCCGCCCTGGGCGCCTCCACGGTCATCACCCTCGGCACGTCCTCGCGCCCCTGCTTGGGCGTCTTTGCGCGGCTTGCCGCGCTTGTGGCCGCCTGTCGTGGAAGAAGGCTCCCCCTTCTTCCTGTCACCTTGGCCGGCAGCCCACTGCTCCCTAGTGAGGAGGAGCTTCCCGCCAATGGTGACGTGTCCCGAGAGGCGCTGTGGCTCATCGCTGTCAACGACCTTGAGGCGACCCAACGCCTCCTCGATCGTCATCGTGGAGAGGTCCAGCAGAGACTCGATCGAGCGAGCCATCTGCTTGTACTTCTCGGGGACGCAGCGGAAGAGCTTCTCCACAGCTCTCTCTTCGCCGTAGGTGTCGTCACCGAACTGCACCAACTTCTGCAACAGTGTTGAGACGGAGAGCAAAGTCATCAACGTCCTCACCTGGCTTGAAGGCCAGGTTCTCCCACTCCGTGCGTAGTGTAGACTTGCGGGCGTGGTCGCTGCCGATGCGTGCTGCAGCAATGGCGTCCCAAGCCTCTTTGGCAGTCCGCTTGTTGGTAAGCGAGAACTGCATCTCGGGCGGGACTGCAGCGATGAGAGCATCCAGCGCCCGTCGATCCTGGTCGTAGTCGACGTCGCCGTACCGGACTGCATCCCACATATGCCGCACCTGGAGCTTTACCCTCATCACCGCAGCCCACTCGACGTAGTTGGTCTTGCTGAGGGTAGGCCACCCGCCGCCGGGGCCGACGTCCCTGACGACAACCTGGTACTCGTGGTGACCACGGTACCGAACCGGGGAGAGAGAGTCGCGTCGCCTGTGAAGGTCGCGCTCTCCGTCGACCCGTACGCCGCCGCCGTGCGCGCCTCCTCCAGGAGCGTCACCGGCGCGTGCGCGCCTGTCTGGGCTGCCGCCGCGCTCGTGGGCGTGCGCAGCTGCCCACTGCGCCGCTCGCCCTCGCGCTGCCTCCCTCTCCAGCGGCTCAAGATCCGCGTCGGCGCTGTCATCAGCAGAGATGGAGCTGCTGTTGCTACCGCGCAGAACCTTGACCTCCGCTGCTGTCGCACGCACTGCATCTGCCGCCGCCGCCGCTTCCACCTCCGCTCTGGCTGCTGCCAGCTCCGCCGCTGCCAGCCTTGACGCCCTTTCCGCCGTCGCAGCAGTCTCCGCCGCCGCTCGCTCGCGCTGCTCTGCCGCGGCGAGCTCGGCCGTCTGCTGACGCCGCGTGCTCGAGGCGACCGAGCGCTGAGACTGCCCTGCGGACATGGCGTGCTACTGGGGGGTGTTGCGTGGAGAGAGGGCTGCTTCTGAAGAGCTGCTGCCCGTCTCCGGAGAGGAGTGAGCGGGGACAGCCGGAGCTGCTGCTGCTACCGGCTGGGGTTGCTGCGAGGCCGGAGAAGGAGATGAGCAGGAGATGCTCAGGCTACAGGATAGTATGGCTCTGATACCACTTGTTACTCGCTGGAGTCTTGCTGTTGGTGATAGCAAGATCCTTACTCTCATCGAGAGGATGACACTTGGGGATGGGGCAATTTTCTTGTTTATTTCTCACACAATGCCATACCAACCTGAGGGGTTGGAGATACATATTTATAGGCTGCTAGTCAGCCAAGCATATGCCAAGATGCTATCCTAGACTAGTCCAAGATGCTGTCCTAAAGCTAGTCTAAGATGCTAAAGCAAAAAGCTGCTAAAGCAAAAAGCAAGTCCTAGATGCTAAAGCAAAAGCAAGTCCTAGATGCTAAAGCAAAAAACAAAAGCACCATGTACACCGTGTGCAGACAACACAAAGACTTATCTATCACGCAGAGCCGTGCAGGATATACAAGAGGCTTGGAGCCATCAAGTCCCGCCGGTGGCCGCGCCGGAGCCTACGGCAGAGCAGGCGGACAGCCGCGACCCCCTACGTCCAGTCGCGTCCCACTGCGGCGCGTGGATCCGGAGTCCCCCCTCTCTGCGGGCCTGCAACAATCGGCATGGCCGAATGACTTCAAGATCCCCAGCGCCATCGAGCCGTACAAGGGCGATACAGACCCTCGGAAGTTCGTGCGCGTGTACGAGACCGCCATCGAAGCTGCAGGCGGAGACGACACCACCAAAGCGAAGGGGCTCCCCCCTCGCACTGCAGGGAGTGGCGCTCTTTTGGTTTTTCACCATAGAGCCGAACTCCATTTACGCGCAGGAGCAGATCCGCGACCACCTCTACAACAACTTCCAGGGGAACTACGTCGAGCGTATCGACGCGGATCAGCTCTTCGCCATCAAGCAAAAACAGTCGGAGAAGTTCCAAGAGTTTTTCAAACGCTTCGCTAAGGTCCGCTGCCAGGTCAAGGACGTCAACGAGACAACCATCATCAATGCAGCGATACAAGGCCTCCGCCTGGGGCCGTTGGCCGAGTACAACGCGCGCAAGCCAATCAAGACGGTCGCGAAGCTCTTCGATAAGATGGAAGAGTATGTGAGGGCAGAGGAGGACGCGCGGCGTCGCAAGGGCGACGACTCCGACACTAATCAAGCAAAGGACTCGCCGAAGAAGACTCCTCGAAGGGCAAGCGCAAGCAAGAGTCTTCGAAGGACACCCTCGAGCGCAAGGACACCAAGCATAAGCAGGACTCGTCGAGTGACAAGCCCAAGCCCAAGCGCAACCAACGTAGGTCCCAGAGGGCCCGCTATGTCCTCAACATTGAGGGCGGCTCTGAGGACAATGCCCCCGCCGGTCGTGGACGAGGTCGCCGAGGCCGGGGGCGAGGACGCGGCCGGGGTTGCAACGATAGACCCCGCGCAGAATAGGAAAACCAGGACTACGGCATGTGGTTCGAGGTGCATGGCCATGGTGATCATCACACGCGGGCATGCACCGCTGTTGCAGCACTTCGTCAGAGAGTCGCCACGTGCAGTAGCCCCAGAAAGGCCCCTTGCAAATTAAGGCCCCAGAGGGAGCCCAGCGTCGGATCATAAACGTCATCTCCGGGGGCTCTGCGCTGGGGTTCTCGGCGCAGCAACAGAAGGCTTACGCGCGGAGGCTACACCATGTGGCAGCGTACCCGGCGCAAGCACCGCCGGAGTGGGCGCAGCACGAAATCACCTTCACGCCTGCTGACGCTGAGGGCGTGGAATTCCTCCACCAAGATCCCCTGGTCATCCAAGCCACCATCGCAGGCTGCGATGTCAAACGCGTCCTGTTCGACGGAGGCAGCCTCGCGGACATTTTGTTCGCGGCGGCCTTCGACCAAATGGGGATCCCCCAGAGTCGCTTGGACCCCTCGGGAATCCCTCTGCAGGGCTTCAGGGGTCAGCCGCTGAAAGCGTCGGGCCAGGTACGCCCCCAAGTCTCCTTTGGCCAAGGTGACAACACGAGGAGCGAAGACGTCACCTTCGACGTCGTCGACACCCCGTACCCATACAACGCCATATTGCGGCGTCCGACCCTCAACTCCTTCAGGGCGATCCCGCACCATGGCTTCTTATGCATGAAGCTCCCGGGCCCGCAAGGTGTCATCACCACCTTCGGTTCCCAAAACCTCGCCCGATGTATAGAGCTCGGTGCTCAGGGCCCGCACAGCAAGTTGCATGTCCTCGCCGACAACCCAAAGGCAGACACACCCTCCGCGCCGGGATGGACGCCTAAGCCCCGACCAGATGGCGAGGTCAAGAGGGTTCCTCTGCAAGCCGAAGGTCAGTTTGTCCATCGGTGAAGGCCTCCCCCCGAAGGTAAAGCAAGACTTACTCCGGGTTCTCCGGGACAACGCGGACGTCTTCGCGTGGTCCCCAGAAAACATCAAGGGCGTAGACCACACCCTCATCGAACACAATTTAGCGGTCCGCCCCGACGCCAAGCCGGTCAAGCAGAGGCTTCGGCGCATGTCCATCGACCGGCAGCAAGCGGCCAAGGTGGAAGTAGCGAAGCTTCTCCAGGCCGGAGTCATCCGCGAGGTCCAGCACCCGGACTGGCTTGCCAACCCGGTGCTGGTACAAAAGGCTAGCGGCGCCTGCGTATGTGCATCAACTTCACTGCCCTTAACAAGGTGTGTCCGATGGACAACTACCCCTTGCTGCGCATAGATCAGCTGGTGGATGCCACGGCGGGGTGCGAGCTCATGAGCTTCTTGGATGCATACTCCGGCTACCACCAGATCTACATGGCCAAGGACGACGAGGACAAGACCAGCTTCATCACGCTGGTAAGCACATCTGCTTTGTCAGGATGCCCTTCGGCCTGAAGAATGCGGGGGCAACATTCACCCGTCTCATCGCGCTGGCACTGGCCTCCCAGCTCGGGAGGAACGTGGAGGCCTACGTCGACGATGTGGTCATCAAAACCAGGCAGCTTGCCTCCCACGGTCAGGATCTTCAAGAAATCTTCGACAACCTTAGGAGGGCGGGCATCAAGCTCAACCCGGACAAGTGCGTCTTCGGCGTGCAAGCGGGGAAGCTCCTAGGCTTCCTCGTGTCTGGACATGGCATCCAGGCGAACCCCGACAAAGTCGACGCGAACCTCGCCATGGAGCCGCCCAAGACTATGAGTGAGGTCCAGAGGCTTACTAGCCGCATGGCCGCACTGAGCCGCTTCTTATCCAGGGCAGCGGAGCGGGGCTTGCCATTCTTTAAGACCCTCCGCGGCTGCGACGGGTTCCACTGGGATGGCGATTGCGCGAAGGCTTTCGACGACCTCAAGAAGCACCTCGCAAGCCTTCCCACATTTGTCGCCCCAGCACCAGAGGCTCCCCTACTGCTCTACCTCGCCGCTACAGTAACAGTGGTCAGCGCTGTCCTTGTCCTCGAGGAGGGCGCCCTTCAGCGGCTCGTGTACTTCGTCTCTGAAGCCCTCCAGGGCACCAAGACGCGGTATACGGAGCTCGAGAAGTTGGCTTACGCATTGGTTATGGCCTCAAGGAAGCTCTGGCATTATTTCCTAGCCCATCCCATCACTGTGCCATCCTCGTTCCCTCTGGCGGAGATGCTGCACAATAAGGAGTCCACTGGGCGTATTGGTAAGTGGGTGACCGAGCTCGCGCCGTTCTCCTTAACGTACGCCTCACAAACGGCAATCAAATCTCAAGTCCTTGCGGACTTGCTCGCGGAGTGGACTCCGCCGGCTCAGCACGTCCAACAGCCAGAGGACCTGTTGTGGACGCTCAACACCGACAGGGCTTACGGCGCTCCGGGCGCTGGGGTGGGCGCAGTGGTCACTACACCGGAGGGGCACCGCCTGCTGTACTCGGCACCCTTAGATTTCTGGCCACCAATAACACGGCCGAGTACGAGGCGCTGCTCTTTGGCCTCGTGATGCTTAAGGCTCTCGGCGCACGAAGGGTCCTTGTCCGCACCGACTCACATCTGGTGGCAGACCACGTTGACAAATCTTATCAAGCAAGGACCCCGAGCTGGCCAAATACCTAGCGGCGGTGAGAGTGAAGGAGCGCCACTTTCTAGGCGTCACGGTCAAGGCCATCCCTCACGCGGATAACGAACAAGCCGACATCCTAGCCAAGGCCGCCAGCCAGCAGCTCCCCCTCCCCGAGGGAGTGTTTTACGAGGTCTTGCCTACAACAGCCATCGCTCAGGACAACCGCGACGTAGCCCTTGTCCACCAAATTGCCCAGCAGGGCGACTGGTGGGAGCCCATTTACGGTTTCTTGCAAGGCATAGCTGAACCGGACGACCCTCTCGAGCTACGACGTCTACAGCACTGCGCCACATCCTTCCAGGTACTGGACGGTGTCCTTTACAAGAAGGGAGTATGTGCCCCACTTCTGCGATGTCTCTCACGTGACGAAGGCAAGCACCTCGCGGAGATTCATGCGGGGCTCTGCGGCTCGCACATTGCGTCGAGATCTCTGATCGGCAAGGCATTCAGGCAAGGCTTCTACTGGCCAACCGCCGTCATCGATGTGCAAGACCCCCTACGTCGGTGTCAAGGCTGTCAATGGATGGGGCGGGTCATCCGCAGACCTCCGACGAGCTTGCAGCCCATAACCCCGGTGTGGTCGTTGGCGCGGTAGGGCATCGACGTCGTTGGGCCACTCCCGGGGGCCCCGGGAGACCTTCGGTTCGTTGTAGTCGCCTTGGAGTATTTTTCCAGGTGGCCCGAAGCCGTCGCACTAGCTAGGATAACCTCCGCGGCCATGCAGCGCTTCCTCTGGCAGAACATCATATGCTACTTCGGAGTGCCTAGGGAGCTCACCGTGGACAATGGCCTGCAATTCAACTCTGCTCCATTCAAGGAGTTCTGCGACAGCATGGGCATCAATCTCCGATTCACTTCAGTCGGGCACCCATAGTCCAACAGAGCCGTCGAGCGGGTGAATGGCACCATCTCCGCCGGAGTTTAGAAACGCCTCGTCAGGTTGCCAGAGGGCAAATGGCCAGACGAGCTCCACAGCGTACTCTGGTCCCTTCGCGCGACGATGACACGTCCGACAGGGTTCACACCGTTCAAACTTCTCTTCGGCGACGAGGCAGTGACGCCCGAAGAAATTAAGGCCAGCTCGAGTAGAGTACTCGTCCAAGCGCCGGCGGAAGAGCATGAGTTGTCCCTCGATCTTCTTGATGGAGATCGGGTGAGCGCCACCCAGCACGTCGCGAAGCACGCGCGCGACCGAACCGTATACTCACGAGAATTCCAACCGGTAGACCTCGTCCTCAAAATGGCGCTTCATGCGGAGACGGTCAGCAAGCTGGAGTCCAAGTGGGAGGGCCCCTACATCGTCGCTGCAGCTTTGCAGCGCGGAGCTTATCGCCTCGCCACACTGGAAGGACAGACTCTTCGCCACACATGGAATGGAGACAGGCTGCGGCAATATTATGTATAAGGCCGAAGGGAGGCCCGTAGCAAGGTCAGCACCCTGCCTTTTGTAAATCGCTCGCCAGCGCAAACGGGAGATCAATAAAGTCCACTGTTTGCAAAACTTGTCTCGTTCTGTGTAAAGACGTGCGGCCACCGCGCGCACTCTGCGGAGTACAAACAAGACGCGCGGCTTTCGCGCGCACTCTACGGAGTACAAAGAAGACGTGCGGCCTCCACGCTCACTCTGCGGAGTATAAAGAAGACGCGCGGCCTCCGCGTGCACTCTACGGAGTATAAACAAGACGCACGGCCTCCGCATGCACTCTACGGAGTATAAAGAAGACGCGCGGTCTCCGCGTGTACTCTACGGAGAATAAACAAGATACGCCAGCTCCGCTCCCGCCGCTTCGAAGGGTAGGGGATGAAGCGCTTGAGCGTCTACTTCGGCTAGACGCCAGCTCCGCTGCCACCACTTCAAAGGGTAGAGGACAGGGCGCTCGAGCGTCTACTTCGTCTAGGCGCCAGCTCCGCTGCCACCACTTCGAAGGGTACGGGACGGAGCGCTCGAGCGTCTACATCAGTCAAGCGCCAGCTTCGCTGCCACCACTTCGAAAGGTAGGGAACGGAGTGCTCGAGCGTCTACTTTGGTCAGGCGCCAGCTCCGCTGCCACCACATCGAAGGGTATGGGACAGAGCGCTCAAGCATCTGCCTCGGCTAAGGAGCGTGAGGACGGAGCGCTAGGTCCTACGAGTTGGTCGGAGACAGGCGCTATCGTGAAAAGCGACAGGGACACGTACTCCAACCAAAGTCTTTATCCGGCAATGACATTTGCGAAGACCTAACGCCTACGAGGGCCCTTAGAGTACTTAGGGTCGTTACTCGTCCGACTCCACCTTGATATACTCGTGAGCCGAAGTCCCACCCGCCGAAGCCTGGGCCTCCCAGAAGTTCCGGGTGTCTTCCGCCCACACCCAACGCCGAAGACGTCGTCGAACCAGGAGTCCGAGACTAGTAATCGGCCCCTACCAAGTATCTGCCAGAGCAAAAATAGTACGCGTCATCAAAACACTTTATTCAATTTCATTTCTTCATAAAAAGGGAGGGCAACCATATGGTGCCGTTTTACAAAAAGAGCGGACACATTACAACGCACGCCTGCGCCCTAAGACTCCGACGTCACACCTGCGTGTCTGCGCCTTGCTCCGGGACAGCGGCACTGTCTGCGTTTCGCCGCAGAACTGCATCAAGCCACTTGCCGAAGTCCTCTTCGCCGTGCAGGGTCTGTCGCAGCGCCACCTTCACCGTGGCCTCCCCGACGTAATCCTAGATCCTATCGTGGAAGGCTCGGACGACGGGGCGGATGGTGCGCACAGCGCCCGACATCACCCCGGCCCTGTCGGGCATTTCTAGTTGGGGGTCAGCCAGTCCGTCAACGTGCTGGCATCCTAGGTGGTGGAGCAGGGCGAAGCCGATGCGCGAGGTGTCGAAGGAGCAGTGGTTGCCGAAGGACTTGGCGGTGTCGAGGGCGAGGCCGAAAGCTTCTCCGATTCGCCGAAGCGTCCGCGTCAGGTCCTCGGGACCGAATGTCCGGGGTGGCACGTCGACAGAGAGGTCCTTGAGGGCGTCCTCCAAAGCCTGCATGGCGTCCCATGCCGCCACCGAGGCGTCACCCAGAGTCCGGTCCCTCTCCAAGGGACACAGCGAATTGGGCCCTCTCCTCCAGCGCCGCAATCTGCTGGAGTAGGCCGTCGCGCTCTTCGGCGGCCGCACGCTGCGCCTCCGCCGCTGCAAGCTGTGCCTCCGCTGCGAGCGCCTGGGCATCGGAGATCGCCTTCGCGCCCTCCGTTTTCCAAGAAATGGATGTGTTCATCCATCACGGTGTGGGCCTCTTCGGCAGCGCGGAGCCGGTCCTCTAACGCTCCCCACTCGCAGGCACATGCCTCCTGCAGGGCCCGAGCGAGGGCAAGGGTCTGCACAGCGCAACGCTTAGGCAAGCCCCAGACAACGATGTAAGGTGTCGAGGTCAGGTGCTTACCCTCATCTCTGAGGCCTCAAGCGCGCCCTCCAGGAGCTCCGAGCCACAAGACAGCAGCGCCCGTCGGTCCAGGCCAGAGTCGGCGCAGTCCGCGGCTCCTTGGAGAGCACGCAGCATCTCCGGCCGAGGAACGAAGTCGGAGATAGCCGCCCGTTGAGTCTCTGCGCCGGTGACTTCGAGGGCGGCAGATATTGACGACACGACCGAAGCAGGAAGGCCGGAGGCTTCGCGGCCGCCTCCGTTGCTCAACCCTTGTCCGCGTTCGGGTGACCTCGTCTCGGCTGACGTTGATGAAGGGATGAGCGAGCAGATCGAAGAAAGCTTCGCGAAGTCATGGGGGGAGAAAGAGTTGCGCCTACCTTCCAAGTGCCCAGGCAAGCGCGTGGGGAACTTCGCTCTGCCTCGGCCCGAACCGCGGCGGAGTCATCCGCGTCGAGGCGATGAGTTCTCCCTCGGACCGAATGGCTTCCGCGTCAGAGTCCAGGTCTTCGGCGACCCCGACCGCCACTGCGAACTTCTCCTTTCCACTGGGGAGGCGACCGTGTTCGGGGGCGCTTCGCTCTGGGGAACTTGGGCGAGGCTTCCTCGGCCTCTGCGCCCGACGCGGGTAAGGAGGCCTCGTACTCCTGGGTGTCGGGGACGATCTCCTTGTCCTGGGCGCCGCCCAGGGACTCCTCGTCGGGTGCAGCGTGCTCCGCCTCCGCATCCAGATCCGAGTTGGCGTACTCCGCCATGTCGGACCCGGTGATGGTAGCACCCTCGGCTTCGGCAGCAATCACTAGAGATGCGGCCGACAGGCTGGATACAGCGGCGGGAGACCCCCACCTTGTCATCGCCGTCGCGGCGGCGGGCCCGGCCCGACATCGGCGCTGCGCGCTCCTGCACGGGGACGCCTAGACCTTCGCATGCTCAATTTATCCGTCCCAGCTTCGCCGGGGCGGTCGCGGATTCGCGCAGGTTGTGCTCCTTGGCCGTGTATGGCCCAAGGAACACAACTACCGCGCGCTCCACATCCTCCAGCAGGAGCCCTACAGGTAGGGGTGGATATCGAGCCAACTCGTCTTATCGAGCTTTTTCTAAAAATGATATAGTTTGATTTAATATCATTTTACATATAATTTAAAAGTATTTTTAGAAACGAGCTAACGAGCCGAGCCGAGCCGAGCTTGAGCAAATTCAAATTCATTTGAAATCGACTCATTTTAATGTTTAACCAATTAACAAGTATAATTGAAGTAATTTTGAACCGAGCCAACGAGCCCCACTAACGAGCTTTTTTCCACCCCTACCTACAGGCAAAGCGACGCATTGTTCATATAAAATTATTATACATATATAAATATATGTACATATCCTATGGCCGAGGAGCTCACGAGGATCGGAGGGCTTCGGAAGCGAAGACACCGTCGGCCGAACACCATCCTGCCGGACGGGACCTAGCTGAAGCTTCCACCAGCAGGCAAGCGGCGCCACTTCATACATAATGAACTCCTCGGTGAGGTCGCGCATGTTGAACCGGAGGGTAATACCGACAAGCCTCCGCGCCCGCTGCTCGTCGAATTTGGGCCTCACAATCGGCGAACTATTGAAGGACATCGGTCGTCCCGTGCACCGGAGGCCTTTGCTGCTCGTCACGCGATGGTAGAACCACCACCGCATCCAGTTCGACTCCCACTTCCCTCGCGTCGAGTTGCGGCCTCAGTACGAAGTTTACGCTGCCGAAGTTTGAGAACGCCCCCCTTCGAGCTTCTTCGACTGGCAGCGCGCGTCATGGAGGAAGGCGAATAGGGTCGCACTGGGCCAGGTACCTTCTGTTTGTGTCGCCCAGCCATAAACAGCCAGGCGAGCTATCGCATTCGGGGTCAGCTGTGCCAACTCCAGACATTAAGTCCGCAGGACGTCGCCGACGAAGTTCGTCACTTGTATCCGGAGCCCGACCTCGAAGTACATGACGAAGATGATCGCCTCCGCTGCCTCCGGGTGCGGCTCCGTCTCATCGCTAGCAGGCAGGCGAACTGCATCACGGTCCGCCAGCCTCTCCTCCCGAAGGAGAGATTGGATCGTCTCCTCCATCACGAGACTCGGCCCTAGCACGCGGGAGCAGCGGCCTCCCACCATCTCCCCGGCCGTCCATCGTTTGTCGGCCTGCTATGGGTCGCGAACCACCAGGGCGTACTCCACCGAGGTCGACGACGAACCGCGCCGGTTGGACGAGGCGTCACCGCTGGGCCAGTGAGCATGTTCTTCGCGACAGGCCATTCTCCCCTCAAAGGCGCATGGTCAAACGTACGGGGGCAGAGGGAGATCGTGCCGGCAAGCGAGAAGAAAAGAGAGCGAAATAGCAGCAAGGGGGCAAATGAGCGAGTGGGAAGAACGCTTGTGTGCCGGCGAAGGGGTATATAAAGCCTTCTCGTCTCCCCCCACGACCAGGAAGTGCAACCAGCAGCAGCCCAACCGTTCGCCTCCCCACAATTGGGAAGCGCAATCGGTGGAGGCCGAAGACGTGCAGTTGTCCGGCCGCCCGACAGCACACGACACACCAATCACGTGCCTCCACGCGTCCCGCTCTCTCGGGAAGGAACGCACGGTCGCGGTCGTGCAACCGCCTCACAGCGCACGACGCGCCAATCACGTGCCAACACGCGTCCCGCCTTCTCGGGAAGGAAGTGCGACCGCGGTCACGCGGCCGCTCCACAGCGCACGATGCGCCAATCACGTGCAGCCACGCGCGGCTGCAGCCGGGCAGTCGCTGATACCGCAAGACGCGCCGGTCGCGTACCGTCACGTCGTGCAGTTCCCGTTGCACGCCTGGCGCCATTAAAGCACCGTCATTGAGCCATGAGCTGCCTGGCTGCGCTTCGACTTCGGGTCGGTATGGCGAATCCGGAGTCCACCCCAACTTCGAGCCCGCATGACGACTCCGGAGCCTACCTCGACTCCGTGTCCGCATGTTGAGTCGAACCTCCGATTCGGCCTCGTATACGAGGGACAACTCTGCATCCCACCTCGTCCGTACGTCCGCGGAGCGAGGTCGAATGCCGACTCGTCTTCGTCTTGATAGACCGGCTCCGATGGAAGCACACACCTCGCGACCGGGAGATGCCTTCGGCAGTAACTTCAACCCCGTGTCCATGCCACTAGGTCGTGCTACGCCGGCAAATCCATTTCTGCCCAAGATCACAGAAGGTCACAAGCCGTAGGGGACGGAGGGGGCCAAATGGCTCAGCAACATGGCTTCGGCCCGTGAAGCCCTTCACCATGAGAGGCTCTTATTGTAGGGGTGGCCCCCACCTAAGCCCAGCCAGCCTATTAGAAGGTTGTAAAGCCCATAATGGAACATGTATAATGACATAAATGCCCCTAAGAAGGACACTTGTGTAAGGACATAATTGGAAAATGCTCCCCATGTGGATATATATATAAAGCTATCCTGGGCATGGGGAAGACCCTAAGCATTGCTCACCTAACATCTCCACTACCATACTCTCATCTCACTGTTTGGTCTGTAACCACAACAGTCTCCATGAAGACAGCATGGGCATTCGTCAGTCCAAAGGACATAACTGTAAACTCATAATGCTCGTATCTTGTGAAAAAAGCTATCTTCTCAATGTCTTGCTCTCGCACTTACATTTGATTATACCCAGATTGTAGTTGGCCAAAAAAAGACAATAAAATTAAAATGAAATTGAGTAGTAAAGATTGCCGTTAGAAATATGGGTTATAATTTTTGCATTTAGGCAAAAACGCTCAGAGATACCAAGATTGTCCGAAGCCAGTCGGCACCATCTTACGAATCTAGATTTTCATCATCCGGCATTTCAAACTTACCTTCTTATCTCTTTACCTGTTGAAGCCATACTAAAAGAGTCACTCCTCTTGAGAACATGCACAAGCCATCTGTCACCACCATGGCCACCTAAAGCCACGAGTCCAACTCTCAGGATAGACAACAGAAAAATAGAGTCACGTCTCACCCTCTTGCCATCAGTCGGCATAAGACCAAGCTAGGCCATACAGAGATGCCAACAAAGGCCATGCAGTAAGAGCTTATAGTCAAAAGCTCACTGCCCAGAACTTCCCACAGAGCACAACACCTCAGCCATCAAAGACAGACAATGCCACACCTTGCATTCACCACACCCAAACACCAATGAACTCTTGAGCTCACTGCCCAAAAGGAAAAACCCATATAGAGACACTACAGACCATCAAAACGCAGCACAAACCACCAACATCGTCATTCAATCCCATACAGCCACTTCAATGACCAAGAAGCCGCACCATCCAATATAAACCCTAGCATTCCATTAGCACCACCATAGCTAGAAGACGAAGGCAAGGAGACCACAAGACAGGAGGATGAACGGCAAGTACCCCAGCCAGGAAGTAATTCCAAAAGCCAGCCACATCACAGAGCCAATGGCGAGATAGAGTAGCCAAGCAAGCACAGACATTCCCACTATTTTTGAACCGGCAACACGAGTGAGGTAAAGTTCCAAAACCGAGTGGTGAATGCAGGGTGTGGCATTGTCTGTCTTTGATGGCTGAGGTGCAATTCAGTGTGGGAAGTTTTGGGCAGTGAGCTTTTAACTATAAGCTCTCACTGCATGGGCTTTGTTGGCATCTTTGCATGGCATGACCTTGCCTTGTGCCAACTGGTGGCAAAAGAGGTGGGACGTGGCTCTATGTTTCTGTTGTCTATCTTGAGTGTTGGACTCGTGGCTTTGGCTGGCCATAGTGGTGATAGATGGCTTGTGCATGCTCTTAAGGAAGTGACTTCTAGTATGGCTTCAACAAGTAAAGAGATAAGAAGGCAAATTTGAAATGCCGGATGATGAAAATCTAGATTCGTAAGATAGTGCCGATTGGTTCCGGACAATCCTGGTATCTCTATGCGTGTTTTTGCCTAAGTGCAAAAATTATAACCCAGATTTTTTACGGCAATTTTACTACTCAATTTCATTTTAGCGCTCTATGGCAGGAAGAGCATCGCTGTTGCCCATGCTGCTTGTCCATGCAACCGACATCAACTGCAGCGTCAAGCCATGCCAAGGGACCACAATCCTCACTGTTGTCCATTGGAGTGCTATTGACCATGTTCCATAAGACATTCCACCGGTACCACAACCTCTCGTCAACATGGAAACACCTCGGGTTGTAGCCATGATCGCCGCCCTGTAGCTCAATACCAAATTGTTATGGGCGGGGACTATAGGTGAGAATGACTTTGTTATTTCTTGCCTAATGAAAAGAGATACAACGATGTGATTATATAGAGTCGGCCACCTAACAATCAAATTGAAACATTCCAACTGATAATGACTAACATTCCAAACTAGATAAGGAAAGCTATAACTAAATATGACAACTAATCCATTTATTCTCCTTAATTTGTGGGATTGTTGTTGCTGTCAAGGATTCCTTGCAGCTAGCCCACGGCCATAACACCATCTCTTTTTGATAATACTTGCAAGTTGCAACTGGCCCATGCTACTTGCACACATAAAACTGTGGGACACCATTGCAGCAATGCAGCTTGAGAATCCATATGACATTTTTACTAATAAGAGTTACCATCTTTGTATGTTGGATGCCCAGTCAACACCTCTATCACTACCACAGTATACAACAACAACAAAGTCTTTTATCCCAAACAAGTTGGAGTAGACTAGAAATGAAATCTTCTCAAGATCAAAGAGATATAAGTCTTGAAATAAAACCTACAATGCTAAAACCCTAAGCTGTACAACCTGCTATCTGAGCCAAGAGCCTAAAACACTGCCCCTAACTTTCTTATGGTTCCGGTACGTGGATCGCTAACTTCCATGCACTCCTATCCAAAGCTAATTCTTTAGATACATTCCAATCCCTCAAGTCTCTTTTAACTGCTTCCTCTCACGTCAGTTTTGGTCGACCTCTGCCTCTTCTTACATTTTCAGTACATGTTAAAATTCCACTACGTACCGGTGCCTCAGGAGGCCGTCATTGGAGATGTCTGAACCATCTCAAACGATGTTGGACAAGCTTCTCTTCACTTGGTGCCACCCCCACCCTATCACGTATATCATCATTGCGGATGCGATTCCGCCTTGTATGACCACAGATCCACCGCAGCATCCTCATCTCCGCTACACTCATTTTCTGTATATGTTGTCTTTTAGTCGCCCAACATTCTGCACCACATAGCATTGCGGGTCTAATCACTATCCTATAGAACTTACCATTTAACTTTTGAGGGATTTTTTTGTCACACAGGACACTAGATGCTTGGCGCCATTTCACCCACCCCGATCTTATCCTGTGGCTCACGTCTTCATCAATCTTACTGTCCCACTGTAGCATCGATCCCAAATAACGAAACGTATCCTTCTTAGGCACTACTTGTCCATCCAATCTAACATCTCCATCATCTACGCTAGCACCACTGAAATCACACCTCATATACTCAGTTTTATTTCTACTAAGTCTAAAGCCCTTTAATTCTAAGGTCTTCCTCCATAACTCGAGCTTTCTATCAATATCTATCCTACTCTCATCAACCAGCACCACATCATCAGCGAAAAGCATACACCAAGGGATATCTCCTTGTTTGTCCCGTGTGACCCCGTCCATCACTAGGGCAAAAATATATGGAATCAACGCTAACCCTTGGTGTAGATCTTAATGGAAAAGTCATTAATAACACTACTACACGTTCTGACATTAGTCACAACATTTTCGTACATGTCCTTAATTAGGGTAATATATTTTGTTGGAACACTTTTCTTTTGAAGCGCCCACCACATGATATTTCTTGGCACTTTGTCATAGGCTTTCTCCAAGTCAATAAATATCATGTGAAGATCCTTCTTTTGCTCCCTGTCGTAGGGGTGGCCCCCACCTAAACCCAGCAGGCCTGGTAGGAAGTTATAAGGCCCAGAATAGGCCACGTGTAATGACACAAATACCCCTGAAGGGGATAATCAGCTGTAAGGGCATAATTGTAAAAGCACTCCCTATGTATATATATAGAGTACCGGCCATGGGGAGGGGGCAGGCCATTACATTCATATTCATCACTCTCCACTACCATCTCTCTCTCTGTTTGGTCTGTAGCCACAACAGTTGGCGCCGTCCGTGGGGAGGACAAGGACAAGCCTGAAGACCGAAGAAGAAGGATGGCACCGAAAAAAGCTTCGTCAGCGGTGGCCGAGGACGTCGACGTTCGCGCGGTGACGACCAACCTCGTCACCGGCACCGCGACGACCAACCTCGTCACCGGCACTACGACGACCAACCTCGTCACCGGCGCCGCGACGACCAACCCCGTCACCGGCACCACGGCGACCCACCCCGTCGCCGGCGTTGCGGTGGCAAACCCGGCGGTCGAAGACGTCGACGCCGATGCGGGGACAACCGACCCCGCCGACGCAACGACAGCCGACCTCGCCGCCCCCGCCGTGACCCTCGTCGGCAGCGCGGACCGGGCGGTTCGAGGTAGCCACGACGGAGCGACTAGCAGCTCGGGAGCTCGCGACGCGGTCGTGCCCGCGCCGATCTGCCCGTTGGGAGTACCGGCGACCCCGCCCGCACAGGCGGTGGAAAGCGCCCTACTGGCGGCCCTCAACGCGTTCCAGCGGGAGCTAGGGGACCTTCGCGGAGCCGTCCGAGATATGCAAGAGGCTCGGAGCCAGCAAGCCGCGCCAGCAATCGCGACCGAGCCCACGCCGGAGAGGGCGGACAGTCGCGAAGCCCCCACGTCTAGCCGTGTGCCGCTGCGGCGCGTAGATCCGGAGTCCCCGCTTTCGGCGGAGCTGCAGCAGGCGGCATGGCCCGAAGACTTCAAGTTCCCTAGCGCCGTCGACTCGTACAAAGGCGACACGGACCCCCGTGAGTTCGTGCGCGTGTACGAAACCGCGATCGAAGCCGCGGGCGGAGACGACACCACGAAGGCGAAGGGACTCCCCCTCGCGCTGCAAGGAGTGGCGCTCTCTTGGTTCTTTACCATAGAGCCGGGCTCCATCTACGCGTGGGAGCAGCTTCGTGTCCGCCTTCACAACAACTTCCAAGGAAACTACGTCGACCGAGTCGACGCGGACCAACTCTTTGCTGTGAAGCAAAAACCCTCGGAGAAGCTCCGGGACTACTTCAAACGCTTCGCCAAGATTCGATGCCAAGTGAAAGACGTTAACGAAACCACCATCGTTAATGCAGCCATACAGGGCCTTCGCCCGGGCCCGATGGCCGAGTACAACGCGCGAAAGCCAATCAAGACGGTGGCGAAGCTCTTCGACAAAATGGAAGAATATGCCAGGGCGGAGGAAGACGCGCGGCGAAGGCAAGGTGACGACTCCGACACCAACCAGGCCGGAGCCTCAGCAAAAGCCGAAGATCCGCCGAAGGGCGGTTCTTCGAAGGGAAAACGTAAGCAGGAGTCGTCCAGGGACGCGCCCGACCGCAGGGACGCCTCGCATAAGGAGTCGTCCGATCAGCCCAAGCGCGACCAGCAGAGGTCGAGGCGAAACCGGTACGTCCTCGACATCGAAGTCGGGTCCGACGAGGGTGCTCCCGCGGGCCGAGGCGGTCGGGGGCGCCGTGGCCGGGGGCGCGGCCGTGGCAGGGGCCACGACGATAAGGGTCGTGGAGATTACGACGACCAGCATCAGGGATTGTGGTGCATAGTCCACGGCCGCGGCAATCATGATACCCGCGCCTGCACCTCCATCGCGGCGCTCCGCGACAGCGTCGCTAGGGACAAGAACCCGGAGGCGCGCCCGCCTGCGGTGGCCCACGTCCAATTCCCATACGAGGCCCCCGTGCAGGTACAGGCGCAAGGGATGCAACCCCAGGAAGGCACCCTACGGATCCAAGCTCACGTACAGCAGCCTCGGGAGGGCCTCCTGTCGCTGCAGGCCCCGGACGCAACCCACCACAGGGTCATTAACGTCATATCCGGAGGCTCTGCGCTGGAATTCGCCTCGGCACGGCAGCAGAAGGCCTACGCGCGAAGACTACATCACGTGGCGGCATACCCAGCGCAAGCACCGCCGGATTGGGCGCAGCACGAGGTTACATTCACACCCGACGACGCCCAGGGTGTCGACTTCCCTCATCAGGACCCCCTGGTCATCCGGGTCACTATCGCGGGATGCGACGTGGGGCGCGCCTTGGTGGACGGCGGTAGCTCCGCGAACGTATTGTTTGCGGCGGCCTTCGACCAGATGGGGATCCCTCGAAGCCGCCTAGGGCCCTCGGGAATCCCACTGCAAGGCTTCGGGGGACAGCCCCTGCGGGCGCTGGGCCAAATAGGTCTCCAAGTCTCCTTCGGCCGAGATGACAATGTGCGGGCCGAAGATGCCACCTTCGACGTGGTCGACCTTCCGTACCCCTACAATGCCATATTAGGGCGCCCAATCCTCAACTTCTTCGGCGCGGTACCACATCACGGCTATCTATGCATGAAGATCCCGGGTCCCCGGACCATCATCACCGTCCGAGGCGACCAGGATATGGCCCGGCGCATCGAGCCAGGTACCAGGTGCCCGCGTCGCGAAGCCCAACGGCGCTCCTAGAGCTGGCGTAACCGCGCGGAGGTCCGCAGGGCCATTCACAGGCGCCTTGGCGGGCCCTGCAGATGTCTAGCGACTAGAGGCTTCGGCCGCACCAAGAGCAAACGGTTAGTATATCCATCCTTTGTAGTTGCTCACCCGCGCAAACGGGGATGTAATGAAGATCGTCGTTTGTCGCTAATCTTTCTTTATCACGCGCAAGTACGCGATGAAGGCGCGCGCAGGCTTAGCCAACGCGCGCGTTCCCGCAGTATAAATCGAAGTCGCACATTCGCGTGTGCACTCGCCGTAGCCAAAAGGTGACGGGCCTGAGTATAAACAAAGACGCACGTTCGCGTGTGCACTCGCCGTAGCCAGGGGTACGGGACTGAGTATAAATCGAAGTCGCATGTTCGCGTGTGCACTCGCCGTAGCCAAAAGGTGACGGGCCTGAGTATAAACAAAGACGCACGTTCGCGTGTGCACTCGCCGTAGCCAGGGGTACGGGACTGAGTATAAATCGAAGTCGCACGTTCACGTGTGCACTCGTCGTAGCCAAAAGGTGACGGGCCTGAGTATAAACAAAGACGCACGTTCGCGTGTGCACTCACCGTAGCCAGGGGTACGGGACTGAGTATAAATCGAAGTCGCATGTTCGCGTGTGCACTCGCCGTAGCCAAAGGTGACGGGCCTGAGTATAAACAAAAGACGCACCGGGGGGACGCCCTCGCGCGCACCAGTCTACGGACTTTAAATAAGACGTAGCGTCGAGGTCCGCCTCCGCACGCACCAGTCTACGGACTTTAAATAAGACGTAGGGGGTGTTCTTTTGGGCTTTTAAAAGCGGCTTTTGGCTTCTGCTACAGTACCTAACTTTTAAACGGAGTGTTTTCTCAAGACGGGGTCTACAAGTTAAACGATCTACACGTTAAAAGCCTAACATCTATACCAGCCAAAATCGCAAGTGAGTATCTGTCTCTCCGTAATCTGTACCGTAAACAGCCAAAATTCAAAAATTTCAGCCAAAAGCCATAAGCCGCAGCCGAAAAGAACAGGCCCGTAGCGTCGAGGTCCGCCTCCGCACGCACCAGTCTACGGACTTTAAATAAGACGTAGCGTCGAGGTCCGCCTCCGCACGCACCAGTCTACGGACTTTAAATAAGACGTAGCGTCGAGGTCCGCCTCCGCACGCACCAGTCTACGGACTTTAAATAAGACGTAGCGTCGAGGTCCGCCTCCGCACGCACCAGTCCACGGACTCTAAATAAGACGTAGCGTCGAGGTCCGCCTCCGCACGCGCGAGTCTCCGGACTATAAAGTAAGTCGTAGCGTCGAGGTCCGCCTCCGCACGCACTAGTCCACAGACTCTAAATAAGACGTAGCGTCGAGGTCCGCCTCCGCACGCGCGAGTCTCCGGACTATAAAGGAAGTCGTAGCGTCGAGGTCCGCCTCCGCACGCACTAGTCCACGGACTCTAAATAAGACGTAGCGTCGAGGTCCGCCTCCGCACGCGCGAGTCTCCGGACTATAAAGGAAGTCGTAGCGTCGAGGTCCGCCTCCGCACGCACTAGTCCACGGACTCTAAATAAGACGTACCGTCGAGGTCCGCCTCCGCACGCGCGAGTCTACGGACAATAAAAAAAGAGGGGCTAGGCGTCGAGATCCGCCTCCGCCCACGCCAGTCTACGGACTATAAAAAGGCAAAGTGGGGAGGTCCGCCTCCGCACACGCCACTCTACGGGCTGTAACAAGCTGAGATGCCAAGGACTGCCCCCGCTAGCGCCGTTCTAAGGAACCCTTGCGCAGCTACTTCGCCAACGGTGGCATCAACACACAGCGCATATCCTAAAGTACCAGGAAAGCTGCATACCGGAAAAATCACAAGTACAAAGGTCCGGCAACATCCTTGCCGCTCTAAGCCGCTATCCCGCAGGTTCGTCCTTAACACGCGCTAACACTGGGGCCTCGCTCGAAGAAGGCCGGCCCGCCCAAAAGTCCAGCGACTCTTCAGCCCTTCGCCAGCGTCGAAGGCGTCGCCGGGTTGAAAGGTCGGCCGCAAGAAGCTGGCCCCAGCAAGGAAGCTGTCCGGGAGATAGGCGAAAGTCAGAACGCATGCAGCAAGTGTGTACTTCATTCGCAAAAAGAGGGAGCAGTACAACACACGCCTACACCTAGGCACCACGGCGTCAGACCTGCGGGTTCCCGGCGCCTTCGGAGGGCCCAGCGCCGCCCTCGTCGCGTCGAGGGACCCCGTCCAGAAATTGGCCGATGCTCCCCGTCCCGTAGAGCGACTTCCGGAGCTCGACCCGTGCAGCATCCGCCCCGACGTAAGCCCAGATCCGGTCGAAGAAAGGGCCGAGGGCACGGCGAGCGGAGCGGACGGCGCTGGACATTACTCCGGCCCCGCCAGGCATCTCCAGCTGGGGGTCCTCCAGTCCGGCGACGTGCGTACAACCGCGGTGCTGCAGGAGCGCGCACACCAGGCATGCCGACGTGTACGCGCAGTGGGTGCCAAAGGACGTCGCCGCGCCGCGCGCGACGTTGGCAAGAAAATCGTAGCAAGAAAATCGCCTCCGTGGTCGACCTCCCAGGCATAAAACCAAATTGGTTTGTTGTCACGCTAGTCACTTTTCTTAAACGACGCTCAATCACTCGTTCCCAAAACTTCATTGTGTGGCTCATGAGCTTAATTCCTCTATAATTAGTACAATTTTGAATGTCTCCTTTATTTTTGAAAATTGGTACTAATGTGCTCCTCCGCCACTCGTTTGGCATTTTGTTCAACCTAAAAATGCTATTGAACAACTTAGTTAGCCAAACAATCGCTACTTCTTCTAGGCATTTCCACATCTCAATAAGAATGTTATCAGGCCCTAACGCCTTACTCACTTTCATTTTTTTTAAAGCCTCTCTTACTTCCGACTCCTGGATTCTTTAAACAAACCACTTATCGGTGTTGTCAAAAACATTATCCAGTTCAATCATACTATAATCATTATCACTACCACAGTATCATCTTGAAAATTACATTTGACATCTACAAGGGAGGGTATACCTAGAGCTAGAGGTAAGATCTTCTACCTTAACTTTCTATGCTTTGATTAGTTTTAGAGTTGCTACGTTCACAAATAATATTCGATGACCTTGTGGTCTTTACATGTCGGAGTTGGAGCATACAGAGTGCCGCTCCACCATCAAAGTCAGCAGTGTCAGGTGGATCACATACTCAATAACCCCTCAATCATCACTCTGACTGTGGAGCGAGCATGGCCTATGTATGTACGAGTGATGTTATATATACTCTTTAACACCTAGTCGTAGTGTTGAATGACCATAAAGTCAAATCCAATGATATCCGTGAAAATGATTACAACTCCAAAACTAATTAAAACATACAATCTTACCACTTGGTAGTCCTAAAGTAATGTCAACCATAATGTGCAAGATGATGTTGTGCTCCTGGTGGTGACAGTGAGCATGCCATATACTTAGAATGGTATCCTCGTATGTTGGAAATGTTCTATGGTCCCTCAATTCAATTGCACCATAGAATGTTGGCATTATTAGATACATGACTGGGCATGGCAAGTGTGGAAGGTAAGCCAACTATCAGTATTGCAAAAAGAAAAAGAAAAGCGATGACCCACAATAAAAAAAATACAAATATTAGGGCAAAAAATCGAAATAAGAGGTCACGTGTGCAAGCGCATGCACACACTAAAGAAAAAATCAAACCAAAACAAATGTTTACAGGAACTACATTTGTTGTATGTAAACCATCCAATTTGAATTTTAATGATCGCATCACTATAGCTTGAACAGTGATTTTTCAAGTGGAAACAAAACCAAACTAATAAAGGAATGCTATTGTTGAATGAGAAATGCACTGAACTGTACCTTCAACCTTCTGTATAACGCAGCAGAATTACTCCAGGTACCATCAAGCAAAACAAGGTTCAAAGGTTCACCTTGCACAACCTACATTGCAAAAGTTAATTGATTACCATTTCCTGACATGTTGCCACATCATGTTGCTACCAGGAAAATTAATTTTTCTTTCTTACAGCATGAGCAATAAAACAGTGTTTCAAATGATTGAATCACTATTAATACTTAACATAATAAATATAAGGTGTTAATAAATAAAATCCCTAATGTGGAACTTAAATAAGAAGGCAGAACTGCCACTTTGAATATTAAATATGGGTGTGCAACTGTACAAGTAATAGAATACATGCTTAAAGAACAGAAGACATACCACATCCTCGAGGTCCCAACTCAAGGTCAAACCATCAAATTTAAGATCTTTGACAGACTTGGGGGTTGTACTCTTATTTGGATACAGAAAGGAGACCTTTCCCTTTCCTACATCAGAATGGAATAATACAGTATTTAACTGTGACGAACACAAACAATCACACATGTCCTAGCTAAAGATAGAAAGATGAATAGAGCTACCGAACGATTGATTAATGAAGCAATGTTCTATTGAACACAAGTAATTAAATGCAGTCAGCACTCAGCATTTCATTTCTAGTTAATTACTTCAGACATTACTACTTGCAGTCTGCGTTCTTGTTTTGTGTGAAACATCAACTTCTACTGTAATCAATCAACGCAATGCGATTCAACAGCTATAAAGACACTCAAGCACTCAATGCATCAGCAGACCCATTCACAGTGATTAAAATAAAAGGGCTAAGTGGAAACAACAAAGGAACACTAATAAGGCACGGAATTCAGTAAGAACTAAGAACAAATACACTAATGGAGTCACAAAACTAAAAAGTTACTCTGGATGTGAAAAGGGATTACATCTCCTTTTATCTTGAACATGCAACTCCAATATGTAAAAAGGGGTTAGAGCAGGAACACACTTATCTAAACACTAAGACATACTGACATAGTGACATAGTATTCCAAATTAAAGGACTATTTTCCTCTAAAAAAATACTATGATGTATAATGATATACTCCCTCCAGTCACAACTTTGCATATTTCCATCCCACTTCCAAAAAGTTCAGCAATCACAACGCAAATCAAAAGTCCGAAAACTTGCTTGCATCTCTAGATCCTAAACAAGGATTTAACCATATCTCAAGAGCTATCTGAGAAAAAAAAGCTTGCTTGCCTGATAACCATTCTACAACTCTACAGAGAATTGTTCAGGGAAAAAAAACTACAAAGAACTGTTGAACAGACACGGCACGTGAAGCTAATCTAAACTACCGCACGGGAAATAAGTAAGTCAAGGCCTAAAAAGCTCCCATGCAAGAGTTCATATGTTTGATTTAGCAAAGCTGGTTTTGAGATGACCTGAACGCTTAAATGCATCCCACATGATATCTTCATGCTCTTGGATGCCAAAGAGACACAAGGGTGCAGCTTGGATGCCAAATACCTGCCAGAGTAACTTCCCAGTGTTGTTTTGGCGCAAAAAGTCCTGCAACAACAGAGATGCTTGCACAATCCCAGGAAAGGATACAGCAGCAAATACTAAATAACCATCTTCAGACAGACCTTTGGATGCATATATAGCCAGAATCTTATTCCCCTCCATAAATTGCATGGAGCAAGCTTTGCGCACATACAGTCTTCAGTTGGTAGCCAGCACTGCAATTTTAGAGGTAGACATCTCAGTCGAACTTCAGTTAGCAAAACAGAAAGAGCACAGAAATGTTAGCAAAACAAGCTTCAGTTGAATAAACCACCAAGCTCGAATTGCTGCACTTGTGTATTGCATTGCGCAAGTGCTCTACAAATTACAACATGTATGTAGCTGAGACCTATGCACTACCTTCTGGCATAGATATCCCCTGCTCCCGAGCAAACGGCAACCAATCTGCCGAGCAGAAAAATATTGCAGCTTCTTGTCCGAGTCGGCGAGTGTCTCGTATACAGCCCTATGCTTCTTGTCCTCCATGTCTTTGAAATCACCCTATGAGTTCAAAGAAATCAAACAATGAATTCATTAGCATTCCCATCGATTAAATTCTTGCAGTTGTTATATAACTTTTAGGAGCACAGAAGCAACAAAAACCTCTAAATCTGATAGGGGATTGGAGATGGAGAAAAAGGCGTTACCTTCAGCTTGGAACCGACGCCGCCGAAGCGCATCTTCTCGCCGGCCTCGGACTCCATCTCGAGCAGCTCGCGAACGACGGCGATCACCATGGCCGGGAGAGGAGAAGAGGTGCCCCAGCGCCTCCACTCCTCCGTGCTCACCTCGCCCCCGTCTCCAACGCCGGCGGCGGCGGGGGGCAGGGCTTCCTCCTCCGCCTCTTCGCCCGCTGGCTCGGCGGAGAAGGCCATGAGGGAGCGCGCCGGGGTGGGGCAGCGGCACGGAGGTGGCCGCGGCGGCAGGTGGAGGAGGGTGAGAAGGTGGAGGCGGGGAAGTGGGAGGCGGCGGTGGAAGGCGAGGGCACGGATGGAGGCGGCAGGAGCACGCATTTCCGCTTCTGTAGGAAATGGGAAAGGAATTTTAGGGCCATTTTGGAACAAATGCAATTCACGAGAATTTAATAAGAAACGGATTAATTCTTCTAGAAATCGAAAAAAAAAATCATGCGTTCCAAACGAGGCCTAACGCCCTAACGGTTGCTTGTATATTTTTGTTTTTCTTTTTTCTTGATTTTTCGTGTAGTTTTTGAGAGCATCTTCAATGCGTATAGCTTCAAATCGGTATCTTCGGGGAAAAAGAGTATCCATATTGTTATTGTCTGAAGTTACCACAATGGGCCAGTTTGTTTTGGCTTCTATATGGGTTATGTTTGTACTACCTACAGTAATTAGTTTAAAAAATGGTACGTTTTTTAAGATGGATTCAATAAAAAGATTATAATAAAAAGTATACTGAGTTCAGCTGTACCAGCCAAAATCGCATGTGACTATTTTCCTGTGCGTACTATCTCTTGCGAACAGTCAGAATCCAAATATTTAATCCATAAGCCGTAAGCTATCAACCCAAAAGAGCCCACTCAATATCTTAAGCAAAGCTACAATACCTCTCTCTAATGTACACATGAAAGAGTCACTCTAGGGCTCTAGGCTAGACCTAGTTAAATTATAGGGGAATTGGCTGCAAGACACCGTCCATTATCCCCCTTTGCCAACAGACACTCAAAATACATGGTTTAGTCAAAATACACTGACAAAATCTATAATTTTGCCGTAAGACACCGAGCCCCATATTTTATCATATCCAGGCTGGAGGGAGAAAGAAAATTTCCAAAAAGACTCGGGTGCCCCTGCCCACCCTGGTGCAATCGAACCCTAAAGCAACATTTGTGGCACATCCTGAATCCATCCTCTCCCCCAAGTCCATCTCCCTCACAGTTCTTCTCCCCCAAATCCCTCCCTGTCGCCACCTTTCGGAATCGACTAGAGCATGTGTTGTTGAGGACTGAGTGCTATTAGAGATGAAGGCATCGGGTCGAAAATACGGCGCCTCAGGAGCACAGACTCCCCATCGAAGCTTATGTAGCTTTCATGGGTCCCTAACTGAAAGCATCTAAACCCCTAAAAATGGTTTTGGTATTTAATGAAATTATGTGAATATGGGACTAACGTGTTTTATGAGCATGCGAAGGGTTAGTCCACATATGAGCGACAAGATGCAAGCCAAAGGATATATATGAAGACCCAAATTGGCTCAAGACAAAGGTATACTTAGCATAGAATCCCTTTTTAATTTTTACCAGTCTTAGGTGAAAGGTGGAAGACCGGATTATAGGGTAGATAATCGTACCATCAAGAGGGATCTTCGCACGTAGCTTGAATACAAATTTTGTGCCATTTGGATCAACATTAGAAACTTGCATTCATCAAAAATCCATTTTAAAACTAAGTTTGTGCTCTGTCTGGACGAGCGGTAGTACCGCAGTTTTGAACGTCGGAACGTCGGTACTTCCGGAGCCCGGAAGATCCGGAGGATGAGCAGAACCTTTTTCCAGAAAGCACCTCCGGATGAAGTCTGGATTTCCCTGGAGCGGAAGTACCGGCGATTTGCACGCCGAAACTACCACTGTGTGCGGTAGTTCCGTTATCCAGAGCGGCACTTCCGGAGTCCGGAAGATCCGGTTTCAGAGCGGTTGTTTTTTTCGAGAGAGCGCCAAATTTGGGACCTTTCGGATTTCTGCCAGAGCGGTAGTACCGCGCCGACTTTGCGGAACTACCGGAGAGCGGTAGTACCGCAAAGAACAACGACGGTAGTACCGCGCCGCCAAATCCAACGGTCACTGCAGAGCTCTGACATAGTCGTTCTGTCGCGAAGATTTGGTAGCGGTAGTACCAGCCCATGGGAGCGGTAGTACCGCTCATCCTGAATTTTTCAGGATTTTGTGCCAAACGGCTAGTTTTGGTTGGTGGAGACTATAAATACCCCCACCACTGCACAAGGGCTAAGGTTAGAGACTCATTGCATATTTCTTAAGCCCTAGAGTATTCATTCCACCCTCTTTCACTCATTGAGCATTAAATTGAGGTGCACCCTACATCATGGCATTGATTCGGGAGATAGTCTCTTCCAAGAATGATCGGAATAAGCGCATCAATTATGCACCCTACATCATGGCATTGATTGATACCAAGTTTCGCTTTCGCGGAGGACGTGGTGGGGTGCACAAGCCTTACAAGCCAAGACCAGAGCCTCCCATTCCCACTGGTGTTCGAGCTCACCAGGCAGATCCAGGAGCAGGATCATCCTCACAGCAGTAGCGGGGGCAGCAGCAGCTCAGCCACAGGAGCCCGGCCAGCCCTCTCTCTCAGATTTACTCTTCCATACTTGAGGAGTTCTCCACCCTCAACTCCAGGATGGACAGGGTTGATGAGCGACTGGACTCCATTGACAGCAGATTGACCTCGCTAGATGGTCGAGTTGCAGCTCTGGAGCCCCCTCCGTCGCCTCGTCGCTACACTCGACGTCGTCTTTGCAGTGATCCTCCTTCTCCTTCTCATGGCTGATCTCTTTTTGGTACTTGATGCCAAAGGGGGAGAAGTTAGTCAGTGGGGCTTTTAGACTTATGGGTTTATATCTACTTATTATTGCCTTTGATGGTTGTAATGAACTTATATTTGATGATCGCTTAGAATGGATGTAATGAACTCGTTTTATGTAATGAACTCGTTTTTATCTTTTGAACTTGTGGATGTATTGAACCTTTATGGTCATGGATGCTTATGCTATTATCTGTTGCTTAAATGTCAATTTACTCTCATTTTATGATATCTCTTTGTCTTGTGCATCTTGTATGAAATGCTATATGTTTATCCATGCACATGTTTAGGGGGAGTCATCTCCCCTCTTGGACTTTAAAATGGAGATAGTTCATTTTATACATTCTCAAGATTTATTGCAAAGAACTTCTCTCATTTAAAAGTCAACATGGAATATACAACTTGTTGCCAAACAATTTGATATATTCAAAATATTTATCTCACATATAACTTGGGTTGTCATCAATTACCAAAAAGGGGGAGATTGAAAGCATGTAGGCCCTTAAAAATGGTTTTACTAATTAATGAAATTATGTGAATATGGGACTAACGTGTTTTATGAGCATGCGAAGGATTAGTCCACATATGAGCGACAAGATGCAAGCCAAAGGATATACATGAAGACCCAAATTGGCTCAAGACAAAAGGTATACTTAGCATAGGATCCCTTTTTAATTTTTACAGGTCTTATGTGAAAGGTGGAAGACCGGATTATAGGGTAGATAATCGTACCATCAAGAGGGATCTTGGCAAGTAGCTTGAATACAAATTTTGTGCCATTTGGATCAACATTAGAAACTTGCATTCATCAAAAATCCATTTAAAAACTAAATTTGTGCTCTGTTTGGACGAGCGGTAGTACCGCAGTTTTGAACATCGGAACTACCGGAGAGCGGTAGTTCCGCGCCCAGACGCGGTAGTACTGGCGAGCGGAAGATCCGATTTTTGAGCGGATCCTTTTTTCCAGAGAGCACCCGCGGATGCACCTGAACTCTTGCGGGAACGGAAGTACCGGCGACTTGAATGCCGGAACTACCGGACCGAGCAGTAGTACCGCACTATGGAGCGGTACTTCCGGAGCCCGGAAGATCCGGAGTATGAGCGGAACCTTTTTTCCAGAAAGCACCTCCGGATGAAGTCTGGATTTCCCTGGAGCGGAAGTACCGGCGATTTGCACGCCGAAACTACCGCTGTGTGCGGTGGTTCCGTTATCCAGAGCGGTACTTCCGGAGTCCGGAAGATCTGGTTTCAGAGCGGATGTTTTTTTCGAGAGAGTGCCAAATTTGGGACCTTTCGGATTTCTGCCAGAGCGGTAGTACCGCGCCGACTTTGCGGAACTACCGGAGAGCGGTAATACCGCAAAGAACAACGACGGTAGTACCGCGCCGCCAAATCCAACGGTCACTGCAGAGCTCTGACATAGCCGTTCTGCCGTGAAGATTTGGTAGCGGTAGTACCAGCCCATGGGAGCGGTAGTACCGCTCATCCTGAATTTTTCAGGAATTTGTGCCAAACGGCTAGTTTTGGTTGGTGGAGGCTATAAATACCCCCACCACTGCACAAGGGCTAAGGTTAGAGACCCATTGCATATTTCTTAAGCCCTAGAGCATTTATTCTACCCTTTTTCACTCATTGAGCATTAAATTGAGGTGGTTTTGCAATTAGTGCAAGAATTTCATTAGTTGATCACTAGAATTGCATTCAAGTGAAGCCGTGATTCATTACTCTTAGTGCTTGCCGGCACTTGGACGATTGAGCGAAGATTGGATCGGTGATCTTCTCAAGAAGTTTATGAGAAGACCCGGTGATTTGTGAAGGTCGGAGCTCACCTACCCGGAGCGGGGAAGAGCTACCACGAGTGATCGAGGTGTTTAGGCTCAATTTGTGGAGCCGGTCCGATTCGTCCGGGCTAACCTCAACGTGGACTAGGGGAAACCGGCAAGTTTCCGATCACCACGGTAAAAACATCGGTTGTGTTCATTTCCTTCGTAGCTCTTGGTTACTTACTTGATTGTGATCATTTGCTTGCTTAGAGGTATGATTGCTATATTTTTGACTAGAATTGCATAGGATTAATTGCTCTACATTCTCGCTATTTAAATTGTGAAGAATTAATCAAGTGAACAAGAAAAGTTTAAAAACCTCCTATTCACCCCTCCTCTAGTCGGTATCCTTGATCCTATACTAACGGGTAAGGTTCTTCCTCATGCTTTTACTTTGGGATTTTTATTGCACTTGTTGTACCGTTTGGTGTTGATTTGGTGTGTGTAGTTTAGATTTGGGTTGATGTGTCTTGATGTAGGGTTATGCTTTGATGTTGCTATCTTTGTGTCCATTATAATGTGCATTGATTTAGGGTTGTGCTCTAATGTTGCTATCTTCATTCCATTGTAATGTGCGTAGGATGGATTCGGGATTGGCATGCAAAGTAGTTGTTCGTATTGGTTCTTATGTCGAGTGCACTGACGACGGTAGGCAAGAGTATCATGTTAGTCGGGACATTAACTAGGTTTTAGGCAGGGATACCAGTTGTTTCCTTAACTTACTGAAATATCTTGACAATGAGGTGCCACATGGAAGCAACCATATACTTGCTATCACCATTTGGAACAAAAACTGTAGTAGATATAGCGAGGTTGTTTCTGACTCACCGTGGGAATCAGGAGGGAAAAAATAGGCCAATTTTTTTAAAATGTAAATTTAAATTTATGACTACATAATATACTTTTAGGTTGGTTTAACTTATTTTTGTGCTAGATTACCTATTATATGAAGTAAATATGCATCAATTATTGCCCTCTCAAGCAGGGATAGAAATATCAGAACTGGAGAAAATCTAGCCATCAAACGGCTTATAAGTTTCTAACTAGACATCAAGATTCTTATTTCTAAGACTTGTTACTTCATTAAACATTTTCTAATTAATTTTACATTATTCCAATTGCTAATTACCCATAACAGTTTTATCTGGATTTTCTCAGTTTTGGTAGCGATTTTTTCGTTTTTAGCGGTTTTACCCGTAACCTGTTTTCAAACAGCCCAAATTTAAAATTTCATATATGAGTTTCACCCGTTTTTATGGTTTTTTTGGTAATCAACTGGTTACTGTCCCACCGGATAAGATTTCTCTGGTTCCAGGATTTCTATTATATATTTTTAGCCATCACATCGTAAAAAATCTAGAAGGCAATAACCAGCAGTAGGGATGGCAATTGTGCTTGTTTACCCGTATATCCATGGGTAAATACCCTAATAGAGCCGGGTATGAGATATTTTCTTTATCTAGGGGTATGAAAATGGGGGGAACACTCTACCTGTCAGGTAAACGGGCACGGATATAGGTAAGCTCCACCCGTTTACCACGATATAGATTGACAGGTGGCGTAGCTGTAGCAATATCTCTAATTGCTATTGATTGTTATAAACTTTTATATATATCTAATTGCTATTGATTGTTATAAACTTTTTTGATAGCTATTATATTTTCTAGCAACAGCTATTGCTTATATGTACCTGTCATTAGTTCAACTCTTAGATGGTGACTCTCAGTTTGCGGGTAAACGGGCATGCCCACGAGTGACGGGTACCCACGGGTGACAGGTATGAGCGAGGTTCTTCACCCATTATCCTTCACGAATACATACCCATAAAGCACTGTCCGTAACCACCGTAGCACTTTGCCATCCACGCCTACACGACTCAGAAAATTTATTTATTTGCCACCCTTACGACTCGGGTAGCAACAGATTTGCCATCCGGATCCATTGTCAGTGACTCAGGTGATTTCATATGTAAATGATAGTCTCGGTGTCAATCTTAAGAGTGACAAAAAATTGAATCTCCCGCACCACTCAACCCAATCTCATACCGTTCCACTCGTCCCTCCCTCACACGGTTCCTCCAGTCCTCCTCCCTTCCCCACCTCTCTAAACCCTAGCTCCGAACCGCATCAAATCAAAACGGAATTCAAATCAAATCGAAAGAGAGCAAAAAAAAAAGCAAACGAAAAGCTCTCGAATCCAGCAATGGATCGCTCCCGCTCGAAGCGCGGGTACCATTACGACCAGGACTCGCCGCCGTCCCGCTCCAAGCCCCGCTTCGACCGCCGCGGCGGCCCGAACACTAACCCCGGTTTCCACCGCCGCGGCCCCCCCGGCGGCGGAGGCTCCGACCGCCGCGGCGGTTTCCTCCCCCCCGACGCCGCGCCGCCGCCGCCTGCCCCTTCGTCCTCCACGGCGGCGGGCGGCCCCGCCCTGACCACCTCCTTCCGCATCCTGTGCCCTGAATCCAAGTCCTACGGTTTCCCAGCCAGCTTCATCGCCAAGGTCCGGGAAGACAGCGGCGCGCTCGTCACCGTCCACCCGCCCTTCGCGGGGGACCCGGTCCGCGTCATCGAGACGGCCGACGGCGCGCGGCGCGAGGCGGATGGGCGCCCGCCAATGTTCTCGCCCGCGCAGGAGGCGCTCCTCATGGTGCACCGGCGGATACTGGAGACGGATCCCGACGACGGGGACGAGGACGGCGAGTACGGGGCCAGGGGAAAGGACGCCCGGGACCGGGGAAAGGTGACGACGCGGCTCGTCGTGCCGCGGCTGCATGTCGGGTGCCTGCTTGGCAAGGGTGGCAAGATCATCGAGCAGATGAGGGTTGAGACCAAGACGCACATCAGGATCCTGCCACGCGACCAGCATACGCCGCGGTGTGTATCATTATCGGAGGAGGTTGTACAGGTATGGTGCTTGCTAGAATGTGGTAAACATTTCAATTTTGGTTTATATGAGAGAACAGTAACATTGGAATTTTGAGTGGAGTGTAAGATGACACCATTCCAAGTTTTACCTGAACAAATAAAAAGAACACAAAAAGTTAGCTAACAGATTATATTTATTGGATACTTAGAGCTGTTCTTTTTGCTTAGGAGACTAGAATCGAACATTCTGTGGGTGAAGTGCTGTGGTGAAGAGTTTTGGCCAATAAAATTGCTTGACAAGGTATCAAGCTGCAGTGGTGGTTAGATAACTTGCATAGGTTTATTAGACAAATTTGTTTGATTAAAATGTGTATTATTTTTCTGTCTGGTGCTCTTTGATGTTGCAGCGGTGTAAGAGAAATTGAACTGCTTCAGCAGACGAATATATTCATGTTTGAACAAGCTAAAGGTGCCTGATGGACTAGGTAGAGTGACATTGCTGCAGTACGATGATAATCGTTGTCATGGCACATGGAAATAATGAATTGTTTCCCGAACAAACCTGAATATTCCCATATGCAAACAATAATAAGAAGATAAGAACAAAGACAAATCAAACAGAAATATCAATAAATTATAGGATAAGAGGTCAAATCTACATAAAAATATTAAATATTTGACATTGTAGGAAATGCTCCAATTTCTACTGCTCTTTTAGGTCAGTGAATGCATCATCTGCTACCTCTGAGATTGGGTTCTCGAGATGACCTTTTCCTACGAGCTCTCACAATTACGTTGACCGATCACCCTGATTCCAAAGATGTCCTCAAGAGCTGTTGGTTGCTGCGCATTAGTTGTGGATCCTTTTTTGGTTGTTAACTTGTATAATGTTGCCTAGCATAAACCTGTATAGACTATTTGTATGTAGGTTTTGTTTGATTTTGAGCTTTGGCACTAAAATAATTTACATGTGTATAATCTAATTCAATATCACAATATAGTTCCAGAACCGGGTAGTTGGGTACCAACTGCAAGGTGGAAACTGGTTTAGTCCTTCCTGCCGAACGAAATCTTGTCTGCTCTGGTTTGTACTTGAGACTTAGCTTTAGAATAATTAACATCATATTTAATTCAAAATAGTCAGTTTTGGATAGGTAAGTGATTTCAGTTCCTCGATGAAAGCTGGCCTGATACCAGGTACTTTGTGAAATTGGATCGATATAATTCTTGACTGCACGAAATATGGGGATTTGTTAATTATGACGTATGTTGATTAATGCTGTGCTCTTACATCAATATTTTCCGTCAAGTCAAATATGAAAACTATCCATTCTGGACCTGTATCGACCACTCAACACACTTGTGGAATAGCGATGACTTACCATTTGAGGCTATATTTTGAAAATATTTTTATATTAAATGTGAATGTTAAATGCTGATGTTTCCAGATTTGTCTTCCAGCAAAATTGCTTAAATATATCTCACACGTAAACTTAAAATATGAAAATTGAAAAGGGACAAGTTTATTCTGCTGGTTGCTTGGTGAAAACTGTTCCTATACAGTTTTTTTTGTAAATTTATTCAGACACGAGTAATATTAGATAAAACAATTGAGGTTCAAGGTAATCTATACTTACAAATGTTATGTGATAAATCTTTATATGTCGTGATTATGGATCACATTCTTTTTTGAATTTCTCTTTCACTGTAATTCTATTCTCAGTCTTAAGGTGTATTATTTTCATGATGTGATATTACAGGTTGTTGGAGATGGGAATTGTGTTAAAAAGGGTGTAGCGATAATCTCTGATCGCTTAAAGGAAAGCTTACACCGTGATCGCGGTCCCTTACGTGGACGGATGAATTCACCAGAGCATCGAATTTCTCAGGACGAGGAATACTTAGGTGGTGCTCAGCAGATGCCTGTATATGAAGAACCTTATGGTCGACCTGATCAAATTAGAAATAATGTTAGCATGGAGCCACCAGGATATGAATTTGATTCAAATGGTGGAAAGATCAACGAACATCCAGAGATTCCATACGATGATATCGTATTTCGAATTCTTTGCCCAAATGACAAGGCTAACAGTTTAGTTGGAACACGTGATGGAATAATAGAGATGTTACAGGCAGATGTTGGTGTTGATGTTAGGCTTACTGATATAATTGCCGGCTCTGATGAAAGGATCATAATCATCACATCGAGAGAGGTAAACGGCATTACTTATGCCCTTTAATTCATTGCCCTCCATACTGTTTTGTAACTTGAGCACTAATAAATGAAGATCTTTCTTGTATAGAACACCTTTTTCAAGTGCTAAAATGGGAGGCATGATTATGAACTTGACATCCCGCATCAATTTAATATACATTGAATCTTTGATACTTTCCCCATAATGGTTTTTGTTTTTTTTTGACCTGTGTGACCATTAATTTTCTTGTTATATTTTGGTAAATTTATAAGATTATAATCTTCTGGGAGGTACTTTCTTATAACGATTATGTCTCATAGCCAGTCATAATACTTGCAAAGATACAATATACAATGGTCAACGTTCAAATAGTTTGATCAGTACACATGCAAAAGCGACATTCTTTTTGGAGTGGCGGGATTAAATTCTTTGTGGTTCACTATAGTGCTGGATTATGTTACATCACAATGTGTTGATGTCTACATTACATCACAATGTGTTGATGTCTACAGTTGAAGTTTTCTTGCCTTATGGTTGCTTGTGATTTGTTCTGAAGCACATTAATAAAAAAAAGTTAAATGTCAAAATATGCCTAGCTGGCTCACTATTTTCAAATTTGTAGAGCTCTGCATGGCTTGTGTGCTTTTAGGCAGCATAATAAGAATTTGTTATGCTGGTTCATGGATGTGAAACCTTGAAACTTGAACAAGGGTTGGGTTGCAGTTCTGCAGGTTTTTCAAAATTACGATTGTATCTTCCACAAACCATGCTTTCAGTGACCTGTACAGTATTATGTACTTGTACCCAGGGATAGAAATCCTGGTGGTAACCGGCCGGTTACCGGATTTACCGGTGGGTATTGGGAAAAAATTTACCGGCGGTATTTGTTTAAATACAAACTTGAATTTTTGAATGTAAAAGTTGGATTCCTTAATGATGTTTACATTGTTTAACACTAATCCATTGTATCAGGACCTCCTGTACTTGATTTCATACTTTTTGCTATGAATGTATTAGGAATTTTCAATTGTTAATTACTCATAACCGGTTTTTCTCCTATTTTTTGGGCGGTAACCGTCCGGTTTATCTGGTTACCGGTTTCAAAACAGTCCAAATTCAAAATTTGCCCGGTTTTTCTCTGGGTTTTCTGGTAACTTGCCGGTTATCGTTACCGGCCCCTCAGTGGGATTTCCTCCGGTTCCGGGTTTTTGCGTATAAAATTGGTGTCATCAAATGGCTAGTCCTATTTTACTCTTCGATTTGTTATTGATAGTTTCACTAATCTAAAGTAGTATTACTGTGTTGCCAACTAGGATTTACCCTTCCCGAGCAATTTTTGAAGTATTGCTTAATGAGAGTTTGCTAATTAGTTAGTTAGTGCTTTTTACTAGTTAAAGAAGTTGCCTAACTTATTTAAATCAAACTACAAGATGTTACTCCCTCTGTTCAAGAATGTATAATGTTTTGGACATCGACATGGTCTCTAGTATTCAACTTTCTCTATTACTTTTCGTATGATTATCGTTAGTAAAAAATTACAAAATTATTATTTTATGAAAACTATTTATCATGACAAATTTAATGATAATATTTTCACATGACCAATCTAAATAATATTTCATATATTATTAGTCGAAGTTAGAGAAGTCTGATTGCATGCTTTCTAAAATGTCATACACAAGGTTATTAAGGCGTCGCTTAGGCGACGCTTAAGCGTCGCCTAAGCGGTAAGGCGGTAGAGGGGTGGCAAGGCGTCGCCTCGCCTTACGTGCGTGCGTAAGGCGGCTGCCAAACCAGAGAGATAGCGGGCAGCTGGGCAGGAAGAAGGCGGAAAGAAGACGGCGGAAGGCGCGGGCTAAGTTTACCTCGCGTCCTCGCGCCGCCTCCGCCTCCAGGGCGCCGTCAAGCCGCCGCCGCCGTTCACCCTCCACTGGTTGAGCCGAAGAGCTGAACTGGAGGCGCCTGCACTGGAAGCTCCCATTATTCGGCTGGCTGGAGTGAGCAAGAAAGGAAGCAAAATGAAGAAAGCATGCACGAGAGAGAGGAGAGAACCAGAGAGCAAGAAGAAGGGATAAGGCAAAAGGAAGAAGAGCCAGTGAGTGGCTCTGGACGCTCAGCCGAATGGGAAAAGTAGAGGAGAGAGAGAGGAGAATGGAGAGAAGGAAAAAATGAGTGGTCTGGAGTATTCGGCTGCACAGGAAGTAAAGGAGGAGAGAGATTACGTGGAGAGAGAGAGGAGAATGGAGAGAAGGAAAATGAGTGGTCTGGAATGTCCGGCTGCACAGGAAGCAAAGGAAGAGAGAGATTAGGTGAGGAGACATTAATTGTGAGCAAAGAACTTAGTATAATGTTGTTAAATCATTTTATTAGCTACATAGGTTCAAGAATCAGCAATAATAAGGTATATATGTGATGCTAAAATGCTCATTTTATTTACTGCCCTTTAACGCCTTAGGATACGTAAGACGTCGCCTCGCCTCACGCCTTACCGCTTAAAAGGTGTGAGGGGGGTGGGTCGCCTTACCTTGCCTTACCGCCTTAATAACCTTGGTCATACATTTCTGAACGGAGGGAGTAGACAATTGGATTGTCTAATTTACCTGTACAGTAGCCAATCTTCAGATACGTAGAGCAACTCCAAGTCGAGAAAAGGCACACCACACACTCAGCGCTGCTCAGTGTTCACAGCAGTGTCTGCTTGAATGTAACCTCAATTTGGCCTTTTGTTGTGATGTGCGTATACATTCATATCTTTTTATTTGAAATATTCAAGTTTATCTTTGGTTGAAATACCCTGTTATGCTTTTGCCTGTCAATTTATATCAACTATCATCCTTAACTGAAACTGAAATTTGCGATCACTTTTTTCCCCTCACAGGATTCTTTTTATATGCTTAACATGTCTTTATTTTTGTATAGGGCCCAGAACATGAGCTTTTCCCAGCTCAGGAAGCATTGTTGCACATCCAAACTCATATTGTAGACCTTGGCCCTGACAAGGACAACATTATCACTACAAGGCTACTTGTCCCTTCAAGTGAAATTGCTTGCTTTGAGGGAAGGGATGGATCATTATCTGATATACAGAGACAAACTAGTGCAAATGTACAGATATTACCAAGGGAAGATCTTCCAACTTGTGCTCTAGAGTCTGATGAGCTCATACAGGTTTTTCCTCATTCCCAGAAGAACCTTCACTTTGCTATCTTGAGAATTTAACCAGATAGTGGAGATCCATGTGCGTAACACCTATATGGCTATATATATTTATAATTTTTTGTTTTGGTAAGTTCATGTCAATGGTTTTGGGAGGCATGTAGATTGGTATTTCTTTGTGAATTAGCTAGAGTGAACCTTGCCCAAAAATACAAGGGGGTCTTGCTTGATTAGCTTTTTGAGCCAAACCGGAGTCAAACCTAATTTCTGAGCTGAATGAGCTCAAGTCAGTAGCTTATGAAGGAGTTTTTAGTTGCACATGTTGTCACAAAGTTTCATGTTGATATTCTTAGTTGCACACACGAATGCTAATTTTGTATTGTTTTAATTTTAAGTTCATTAGCCATTTTTTGTGGCTGAGCACATTATGTTCTTGCAGATTGTAGGAGAGATTAGAGCTGCTCGGAATGCTCTTATGCAAGTAACTACGAAGTTACGGAGTTACCTATACCGTGAGATGTCTGGTCCTAACCAAATTGGCAACATTAATGTACATGGATCCATTTCTCCAGCAAAAGGCTCACCTCGGGGACTATACCAGGGAAATGATCTTCCAATGGCTGCTTACCAACAAGCACAACAAATGACAACTTCATGGCACTCAAAGGTATCCCTGATTTACTTCACTGTCCTTGTCCTTATGAAAACTGAAAAGATGTTTATATGAAAAATTATGGTTTTGTAATTTTTACCACTGATCTATCTACTATGCCACACGTTCCACATGGATCCCCCATCCTTCAATTTTGCCCATCAGGTTTCCTTTTTTCAAAATGTGTTTACTTGTGCCCCATACATCAATTGACTGTTAGTTAACTATCTGCAGCTTGTAACCTTTTCATTCTGCATGGCAAAACAAGTACATGTATGATTAATAAAGATGGGAAAATTTTGTGCTATATGATGTTGAGTTTTAGAATTGTATGCAATAGTGAGTTGTAATGCATATAACCCTTCTAGCTTTTATGATATCTGAAGTCTGGTGATTGTGTTTTGGACTGTACAATGTGCCATTTGAATTTCAGGATAGTGGAGGCAGTGCAAGTGGATCATTTGAGCAAGTGAGCAACATTAATGATGATATAAGGCAAAGTGCTGCAAAACGGTAAGTTTGTATCTTTGCCATCATTCTTCTGTTTGGTTGTTCCATGACCACCTTTTTTTTTCTCCATCAGCTTTGCTGTTCCTCTAGTGACTAGAAGTACATTAGAAGTTGTCATACCAAAGAGTGCTGTTGCAAGCCTCACCATGAGGGCTGGAAGCAAGCTTGCCCAAATAAGCGAGGTGTTGTATATCCTGGAAATTTCTTTAGTGAAGTAAGGGCAGATAATTCTACCCCATTGTTACCTTATAAACTCTTTGATGGTAACAGATGTCTGGTGCCACTGTCACATTTGCTGAAGATAGACCTGAAGTCACAGAAAAAGTTGTTCGAATATCTGGTACCCCTGAGCAGGCCGACAAAGCTCAGAGCCTGCTTCAGGGGTTTATTCTTAGCAGTGAGTATCTCTCTCGGGATTGTTCCTTTTATATATTGCCAGCAGTGTGAAATATATAACTCTTTCCCTTTTTCCCATGCCCAGTCCAAGATGACATTCCTTCAGTCTAATTGGAGACATTGGTGCGTCCTACACAGCATGTTCAACAGATTCCATTGTCTAATTTCTATTTTGTGAATTTGCTTGCTTATTTTGATGTGGAATGCATCTGAGTTCATGCGAGGCTATATCTTTTGGTTGTATGTGTTGTGCCTGATAGAGCATGTTTTCATGTGCAAAGTGTTCATGTATGATATGCTTTGACCCTTGTCTATTCAAGCTGTATGACCTACCAAATACCCAAGATGTGCTTTGTTTCTAATTTGTCTTACCAGCTGGTGCTCAAGTGTTGGATGGGGATATTAGGGCCCTATTTGTTTAGGCTTAGGTTTTTTTGTTTTATAGCTTAAGCTAGATTTTTAGCTTAAGGAGCTTAAAAGCAGCCTATTTTTAAGCCAAGTCAAGCTGTTTGGTATTCTACATTTTTTTGGCTTTTGCACGATGGGTTATTGTTGAAATGTCTAAAATACCTTTGTTCAAATGTCAGAGATGAATTCCATTACAATCCAATTACAATCCAATAATTTCGAAGTTTGTTATGACCTCATGGGATTTGATCAACAATGTCATGAATCATATAAAGAAAAATAAGTCAAACCACAACAATAATTGGTAGAATACACAGCAATCTGTGTTAATTCAATTTACGATCATAAACTTAGTGATCGCAGTTTAATTCATAAAAAGAAAGAAAAATGTAAAAAATACACGTCTGTCGGTCACCACTGTGGTGTCTCCATTACCACTAAGCCACCATCGGTCTCACTGATGGATTGTTGTTGCAGTTTGGACGACATCACTTTTACCGTTGGGATCTAGAGATGATTTGCCTCATTGCATGGCCTTAGGGAGGTCAAAGGAGGCTGGTGGTGGTGGAGTGCGATGTTGGTTAGGGCAAAAAAGGGGGAGTGGCTAGCTGGACGGAGGTGGAGGTTATGGAGGGGATCCAGTGGAGATGGTGGAGATTTGAACGGGGTCGCGGTGGAGATCTGGATGAGATGGACGGGGTCGTGGAGAAGTGTCGGAGGAGCGGGGAGGACGGGGCCACTGGCATCGGGCTTGGGAAGGATGGTACTGACGGCGCTGACATGGGGACAGTGCGGGCCAAGCCCTAGAGGCGAGTCGTGCGGTTTGGTTTGGCGGAAGGGTATAAAATGAGGAGAAAAAGAGAATTCAGACTATATAAACAATGGTATTGGTGGATAATTTTTATGAAGTTCAGTGGCAAGGCATATTCGTAACCCACAAAAGCAAAAAAAAAGTACATCTTTACTGGCTTTTAGCTTATAATTGTAAAGTGACTTATAACTTTTCAAAAGCTTGGTTAAAAAGCCACTTATTTGTTTTGCCTTTGTTTTTTTGCTTTTAAATCGAAGAAAAAGCTTAAATAAACAGGGCGATAGTAAGTAATTATTTTTAAAGATTGACTCACATTTTCAAATTCATAAATGGCCCCTAAAAAGTGGTCAGAGACTCAAGAGTGGAGTGAAGACTCAAGACTCTGCAGTTAGGCCCTACATTATTCAGCTGGGTTTGTCTCTTTGTTATAGCTCTCGATCATAGCTGTCAATTCTATTTCAGAGGTCTGATTTGATCCACTCCGCTGTACTGTTTCAGAGTATAATATAATATATTTATGACTATAGATAAAGACGAGTAGGTATTAACTCTAGTTGGCACACTTCCTACAAGTGTTTTGAGGAAAAAAAGGCCAAGGGTGTTGGGCAGCCTCAACAGGAAGTGACTCCTCTGGGGTCAGACCCCATGGAGAGAAAATGAGGCCATCTCTCGGATGGCCGACACGTCTTCGCCTCCCTACGCACGAATCTCTCCGCACGAGGGTTCTGTCCTTCTCCCGTGCCGTCTCTCCGCGCGAGCGCGTTTCTTTTCTCCTTGTTCTTCTGTGTTGCTTCCTGGCGCCCAAGCCAGCCTGACCCGGCCGCGATGTTGGCGCCGCGCGGAACGCGCAAGCACACCGCCCGCGTGCTGCCTGCCCACGCGCACGCCCAGCACGCCACGTGCACTCTCCACCACGCCGCACGCCGCGATGTGCACCCGGACGCCCGACAGCCGCGCACAGCCCCGCCCGCACTGTGCCATGCGCCCTCCCCGCGTGCCGCTCGCCACCATGTTCCCCACCGTGGTGGGAACTCCAGCGACCCCCTCTCGTAAGACACTCACGTCAAAGTGCGTTCCCGAGGTTGCTCATCCTTCCCCCTCAACCAATTTTGGGTTTTCTCCACGAACGCCGCACATGCCACGTTCTTCCACAATTCCGGCTAGAACCGACCGCCACCGCCACCATAGCATCCGTGGTTGGCCCCAGTCCGATTCTTCCGGAGTAGAGCACCTCCGCACCCTCCCGAAGCTGTCCGTGGTGCCACTTTCGGCTACCTTCCCCTCCGGCGAGCCGCCACCGTTGGCTTCCCCGCGCCGCCCCCGGTCCCCGTCGGCCGCCCACTCCAGCTCTTCTGCGGCCATGCCACCACTACAGATGCGTCCCTTGCACCCTACTCGTGCTCATGCTCGCTCTCTTTTTCTCCCTTTTCCTTCCGGCCGCCACCGCCATGTTCGGCTCCACATCAGGCCACCGAGCGTCGTCGCCCGAGCTGTCCTGCCCTATCTCACTAGTTTCCTTGACCTCCCGGGGTTCCATTTTGCTACTCACCTTCACCTCCCCAGCCGCACCTCATCGGCAACGTCGCCGCCTGGCCGAATAGGAGACGAGAGAGGCGCTCGCGCGTTGACGGCTGCACAGGAGAAAAGAAACGCGCTCGCGCAGAGAGACGGCACGGGAGAAGGACGGAACCCTCGCGCGGAGAGATTCGTGCGTAGGGAGGCGGAGACGTGTCGGCCATCCGAGAGATGGCCTCATTTTCTCTCCATGGGGTCTGACCCCAGAGGAGTCGCTTCCGTCTCAACAACCCATGACCCAGGCTCCTATGCCTCAGGAACCCAAAACTCCCATCCTCACGCACGCGCGCGCACACAAGAAAACAGGGCAACTAGTGCCGCCGGAATGTATAGAGAAGGGAGAGATGGAGGGCAAGCCGCTGTTGCCGTACGGACGCAAGCCTCGCCCTCTCTGTTCTTTTTGTAGCTGAGGAGGTATTTTCCCCCCTTGATTTCTTGCCTTCGAGATGGATTGGGAGGAGATAGTGTTTCTTGGTTTCTTGCTTTATCCTCAGATCTAATTATTTTTCCTTGATCTCTTGCCTCTGAGATAGATTAGGAGAGAGATTACTGGTGGTTTTATGAGCACTTCTACTTTTGATACTCTTCAAGAGCAGGTAAATCTATTGTCTCGTCAATTAGAACGCTATGCTTTAGAGCGGGGAGTTGTGTTAGAGAGCGGGCATGATCAGTACAGTTCTTTATCAGACGTCCGCTCTCCAGTTGTTTCTATATGCCAGACTTGTGGTTTTCAGGGCCATTCACCCACTGAGTGCCAGCGTGGTTATTTGTCCACTCCAGAGTGTTACGGGATGAGCTTTGATCAGCCGAGTGGACCATACCTTGACACTTATCACCCTAGATGGCCTGAGCACTCGAGTCTGTCATATGGAAACAACAACCCTGATATCTCATCATTTTTTTAGTATAGCATTGCAGGGTTTTAGATATGGAGATCAGGATAATTCTCATTGGTCACACCAGCACTATCCTGTACTTAGCATCAAACTCCTACTCCTGAGCTTGATCAGATATCTAGATTTGAGGAGAGGATTTCTAGGATGATAGGAGATTTCGAGAGTAGAATGAGTAGTGACTTCGCGTTGGATCTGACACCTCCTGCCTACAGTTCACCTGTTCCTTCACCGAGCCAGTTTACAGTTCCTATGTCTAAGTTCTTAGAGCAGTCTCATAAGCCACCTCCTTCACATGAAGATCAGGCTGCCAGACTTGATGCATTATACAAGGAGCTCATGACTGTGCCTCCTGGTGGTGATCGGCGATGGCGATTCAAGACGAGATTGAGGTGATTATGAGCACCATGTCTACTTGTGTGGATAGTTTTACCACTTCACAGCCTTCCATTAGCACCACAGAGATAGTTCTGGATAAAGTTGAGTGTCAGCTTACCAGTCATACACCTGATCTTGCTAGCGAGGGCCTGTTGTTGGAGACACTACAGATACACCTAGAGGCACCTCAGTCGGATCCTTTGCCTATTGACTCTGAGAGAGAGATCATTGAGCTAGATGATGAGGAGTTCATTATGGATATGCTTTTGAGTTTTGAGGTCCCACATCTTGATGAGGGGCTGCTTCCGATGTCGAGGAGAGTTCATTTGCAGGCTTACACTTTTGTACCATCGACTACGAGCGGACATGGTTCGAGTCGATATTCCTTGGGATCTAGGTGGATTTCAAGGCATGCTGTTTCATAAGGAGGGCGAACATGTGCCTTTTCCATGTCCCGTCCTTGGCCCTCCTCCCGCTACACCTAATTGAGTATCTCTTTATCTTTTTATTTCCATACCTGTTGTTAGTTTTTGTTGGTTTTTCTTTTTCTTTCTTTTTATTTCAGGTCCCATGCTAGATTTTCATCCTTGTACATGCGAGAAGCCATGGGATAATTCGTCTACTTCCACTGCATCATATACGCCCGGTGAGCTGTTTCTTACCCCCTTTAAGCACATTCTTGATTCATTGCTCAATTTAATCTTGGGAGAGGACTTGTATATGCATGGATGATGTTCTAGCATGCTTGTATTATATTTATGAGCATTTGAGCTTATTATCGTGTATTTGATGATATATGGTCATTCTTATGCTTCATATTATGCTTATGTTGATGATATATGGCCTTTACTATTGCTCTCATGTTATGCTTGATTGTATATCTTGGCCATGTGAGCCCATGCTATGATTAATCAAGAAGGGTCATGCTGAAATTTTCTTAATTGAGCTATATTGTTACTAGTTTCTTGTATGTCTTAAGTCACTTGGTATCATATTGTAGAGCTTGAGTGTTGTTTATTATTCTTGATGTGCTTAGAAACCTTGTGATCCTATAGCATTTGATTAATTGCGAATTATGCATGTGTTTTAACCATTTGCGGATTGAATTGGTTCTAGTCATCGCTTCTTGAATGATTATATCTTAGTTTCATACTTTGGCATATGTTATTTTAGATATTGATACTTTACTTGAATGTAAAATTTGTGAAAGGGATAGTCCTATTTTGAGCCAATAACTTGGTCGATTTATCTAAGTATCCATGTCTCGGGACACGTGTTACTTAGCATTAATGAAAACCTGTTATAGATGATTAATCAAAACTGAAAAAAGAAAAAAAGAAGAAAAGAAAAATTGTGATGCAATGTGTGAGTGTGTGAAATAAGTGACTATGTCACATTGGTTCAAAAATGTGTTGAATAAGTGGCAAAGTTTGCCCATGTGAAGTGTGAGTGTGAATAAGCGGCAAAATTTGCCCAAGGGTGTGAATAAGTGGCACAAGTGCCCAGTGTGTGTTCCAAATTTGCTAAAAAACAACAAAAAATAGGTATCATGGCTCAAGTGTGGACTTTTTCATAAATATCATGCAAGTATTAGTCTCTTTGTCTCAAATAGCAAATGCCTTAGCATGATCCTTTGCTATGCTCATTCTTGATGTTATACCTAGTTCCGATGCCTTACAATTTTGGTTGGATTCATGTGATCACTTAGGGTGTGTGTTTGGTTTGCTGAATATGGACGGCCGGATCCCAGCTCCACCGTATATTGCGAAAAATTCGGGTGTTTGGTTGGACGAATTTACTGTGGAAACCTGGATCCGCTCGTCCCCGCATACGATCTCACCCGGGACCGGGAGTGAAGGCCATTTTGACCGAATCTGCCCGTCCAGGACCGAGGGAGTCGAGCAAGATTTTCATACAGCCTCATATACAGCCTACCAATCACATACTCATTCAGCCTGTATCTACAGATACATCGAACCAAACACTCTTCTTTTTCAAAATACGACCCTCCTCATCCAGCTTCCCCTCATCCAGGATATATGATCCTACTACCCAAAAGCAACCAAACACACCCTTAGTGCATATCGACACTTGTGTGTGTAACTTGATTTGGTCAAATGCTGTAGTTATCACTTTGACATCTTTGCTTGAATATTCATTCTCATCTTGGATGGTCCTCAAAACTCGAGTTGGATAATCTCATTTTACATTATTGTATACCTTTTGACTTATTACATGCATTAAACTAGTCTTTTACCATCATGACTTGTTGTCCGGATTAGATAATATCATGCCATTTACTTGAGGACAAGTAAACGTTTAAAGCTTGGGGGTATGACATGCGTCATTTTTTGTATATATTTAGCTGTCATTTTACCCTCATATTCTTCGCATTTTAAGACCATTTATCATCATTTACATACTTTTCCCATATTTAATTACTCGAAATGGACCATTTTACATTTTTCTATATTTTTCTGCAGACCGGCGCGATCGAGGTGCATAAACGACAAATCTGGACTTTCGGGACTGCTCCGTATAGATGTGCGTGTCGTCACGGATGCGTAGGATCTTTTCGCGAAGAAATCGGACTTCCAGAGGGCCAGAACAGAAGAAATGAAATGGAGAAGGACCTATTTGTAAACCCTAGATATTATGAGGACTAAACTGTAAAATGCCAAAACTCCCATCTCCTCAAAAGCCGTCGCTGCCTGTGGAAAGACTGGAGCCCGGTATTGCTTCTCCCTTCGCCTCCCGTTGCTTTCCTCCCCTCTTCTCTGCCTCGGCGCCGGTGCGGCCGCCCCACTTCTCCGCCTTCTCCACCCGCCGCTCCAGATCCACCGGCTGCCGCTTGCTCTCTCTTCTTCTTCACATCTGGCCACCACATCCAGTCTTCCTTAGCCCCCTTTTGCTCTCCTCTCCCATCTCTTCCACCACCGGCTACTTCCTCTTCTTCCTCTCCTTCCACTGCATCCCAGCTCCCCTCTGTGCGCCCTCGCCATCCGAATCCCGTGCGCCACCGCTCCATCCACCTCACCTCTGCCGCAACCGTAGTACCGCCGACCACCTCTGCAGCACCGACATCACCGGCAGCTCTTCCACCTCAGCCCCATCAACGACGGTGAGGTTCCCTCCTCTGCATCCAAGGCGTCCTCGGCCATCTTCTCCACTGACGGCGACTTCACCACTTCTTCCTCTTCTCCGACCACCGATCACCAGCGACATCTGCACCGACCCCTTCCTCTTCAGCTCCACTTCACCAATGGACATCACCTCTGCTCTAATTCCTCTCGGTTAACTCGTCTGCATCTCCCTTTACTTTTCTCTGTTCTAATTGTTAAACCGTTCTAATTTTGCAATATTGAATGTTCTTGCTATTCTGTGATTGTGCATGTGCTCACTGATCTGTGATTGTGCTCTGCTAATGTGTTCCAGAATTACTATATATTCATGTTGCCAGTAGTTTAACTCTTCAATCAGTTCCTGCATTTTGTTATCTGTGTTGATGTTAGTGATCTTTGTGTTAAATTTGATGTTAGTAATTTGCATTAGTAATTGTCATTTATAATCTATGTTTAGGTCTATCAGTTGTGATATGTGTTAGTTGTCAGTGTTAGTATCTGTGGATCTCCTTGTGTTTGTTTGCGCGGATTAGCAAACCGGCGACCGTTTCCCTTTCCCTTGCTGTCTCGACCCACATAGTGCTTCTAGATCCTCCCTTGTGCTTCTCGACCTCCCTCTTTTCTTCTTTCAGCGGTTGTTCGATAGTTAAGTCGTGCGTGCGTTTGTAGTTATTTGTTGTGTTGTCCTGCTGCCGTCGTCTAGTTAGCCGTCGACCGTTTCCTCCCTCGTTCTCTCTCGACTCCCTCCGTGCTTCTAAACTCCCCCAGTGCTTCTCGGCTCTCTTCCTCTTTCTTTCTTGTGGTTGGTAGTTAGATCGTCGGTCGGTAGTCGCGTTCGTTCGTGTTGTCGTTAGTGTCGTTTGTGCGTCGTTCGTTTAGTCTCTCGTCGTGTTGTTCGTTCGGTTGTACGACGTCCATTCGTACAATCGTTCTCCTGTCGTCTTTCGATTGTTTAGTTCGTTCGTTGTTTCGGCTAAGCGAGTTAGAGTTCGTTTAGTAGTTTATTTTTCTCCCCCGTTTCGATTGACCTAGCTTTAGCTGAGCACCAGTAGCCTCACTCTAGTCCCTGTGGAGAACACGACACTCGCCGCTATTTTAGTGGCAACCCGTGCATTTGCGGGTGTGCTATTTTTGCACGATCAAGCAATGGGTTATTTCTAGCATTATTTGTTTATCAATACTATTTATTATTAGTTACTTTTGAATGGTCCTATTTAAATAGTTAATACCTTTCATTACATTACTTACATGCCATCCTTGATAATAATCTGATATAATTTTATTTGCTAAACCTAGAGCTAGTGTATCATACTTTATATTAGCATAGTAGTGGAAGAACAAAAACTACAATCACTATCATACTTGTTGTCCGCCATCATGAGTTGATGTGTTGGAACTTGTACTTGATGTGGATTGTGTCGTATATGTTGCATCACTCGCTAAGAGCGACGTTTTCAAACTTTTCCAATACATAACAAAAGGAGAATAAGAACTGTTGTTCTTCTGACCTTTGGACCCAGAAATGTAGCTGATGCTGAGAAAAGGTGGCCAAGGGCGAGGATTGGGCAAGTGGTTGGTTATGTGCTATGGTCCCGTTGGTTTGCACGTTGGTTGTTTGGATGCCTCACCCGAAGCATATAAGGACTAGAGCCTTGTGCCATGAAATTGACACAATTGCCACCCATCCATGGGATTGAGAAATCGGACTTAGCCTAGTACATTGTCTCACTTCATGAAGTTTATAGGACAAGACTGATATCAGTAGTTGAGGGTGAGTCAGAGTGGACTTTCGAGTGCCACTTGCTGTGCTACATAATGGTAGAACCCATGTAAGCATTCAGTAAATGGCATACCATAGGCCTGGTATGAGCCTAAAAGCTAGGATGGCCCTAACGCCTACCAGATAGAAACTAATGTTGTGGGAGTTTTGAATGGCTTTGTTGTCTCTCAATGATTGCAAGTTGAAGACTTCTCATGGGTAAAGCTGGGTATTCTCTGCAGAGATTGAACCTGAATCATTCGAATGTGCCGTGCTTTCGACTATTGAAGCTATGTTGTGGGGTGATTCCTAAACTTGAGGCGTAAGTAGCCGATCAATGGTTAAATGTGGTACTTTGGTGAAAATGTTGGATCATTCACCACCTACTCTTAAAAATAACTGTTAAATTGCTTTGTTTAAATCAAAATGATTTACCAATAAAACTATGGGTATTAGTGAAAATAGGTCCAAGATAAACCTTCCTTGTCAGACTTTTTCCTTGAAATCCTCTATTGCATTCTGACTCATGCGGTACATGTTGTACCTATTTATTACCTTGTGGTAATATGTGTATATTGCTATACAGTGCTATAGGCGACATGGATGACATGTTTAGGACTATGCCGAGAGGGGAATTTCCTGAGTTGAAGTGCAATTGTAGTAGCCACCTTGTGTGGGTAGTTGAGGCAAGAATGCATCTCACTACACGTGACCTCCATCATGCACATGTGCCAAATGGGTGAAGGCCAGAGCATGGGCTCTGGTATACCTTAGAAACCACTTGTGTATGAACCTCAACTAAGAGCTTATCGATATCCAAGAACCCAGTGAACTATAGGATCATCTAATTGAGAGGTTCAAAATTACTCGAAGGCTGTCTCTCGCCAATGAGAACCATAACAATGTGATACAACTGACTGAGTGAATTCCTTTTGCAAAAAGGATACACAAATAATGAGGTTTGTCTATGCGTGTTCATAAAGAAATTCAAGAGTGGATTTTGCATCATCTCTGTATATGTTAATGACCTAAACATAATTGGAAAGATGAAATATAGTACTTAAAAATATAATTCAAGACGAATTGTCTCGGCTTGTAGATCGAGAATTTGCCAGGAGACATATTTTTGCATCAGACCAACTACACCAAGAAAGTGTAGGAGAGATTTTATCTGGATAAATCTCATCTACTGAGTACACCTATGATCGTTAGGTCATATCACACTAGATACGATATGGCTCACTCATCTGAGCCGCTGCTATCTTCTCGCCGCGCTTGCCTGCCCATACGTGGCCTTGTCTTCCATCACGCACGAGCATGTCCCGTTGGGTACATCAGACGAAATGCTTAGCCCTGCGTAGATATATATTGAGTTGGGATGTCTTTCACATAAAATGATAACCCTGTTTACATAAAATGATATGCTTTGATATGTACTCTTGACTTTTGGTGAGTCAAGAAGGTTTATGAATTATTTTGAAAATAAAATATAACAACTGGTTTAGACTTAGGCAATTGGTTAGAATGGTGGGTGCAGGCATACCCTGTTGGTTGGAGCCGCAGTGGTTGACTGTCGTGCACAGGGGTACGTGGTTGAGCCTAAGTCAGATTAAGGACCGGTCTGTGAGCTACTATTGCAAAGCCCTAATCGTACTACCACATGGCTGGTATGGGACAACCCTGGCTGAATAATTTGTGAAGTCCCAACCTGGGTCAAGTCGTAGGTTGAAAGTGAGCGTGGTTGATGCCATGTGAAGTCTCACTTGGGCGAGCGTGGTTAAGCCATGAGAAGTCTCGCCTAGGCTCAAGAGGGGGTCCCGGTCTGGTGGATTCCTTACTGGGGTGAAACCTTAGAGTTGGCTTGGCCAGATTGAAGGTTTTGCATTGTAAAGGCCTTATCACGACTCCCCACCGCACACCTAAGAAATTGTGTAATCTAGTGGTACAAAGGGATGATCGTGTCTTGTGGGTAAAGCTGTACAACCTCTGCAGAGTGTATAATCTATCCTGGATAGCCGTGCTCATGGTTATGGGCATGCTGAATAAAAGTTTTTCATGGATTAGATTTTGTTTTTCAAAAATGATTTTCGAAAACCTTATGGATGGATGGAATCCATGAGAGAATGAAAACCTTGCGGGTGGATGGAACTCGTGAGAGAGATTGGAAGCTTGTGGATGGATGGAATCCATCAATGTTTGGAAATGTGTGGATGGATGGAATCCATACGTGATCTTTTGGAAAAGATGGTCCGGGTGGGATGCCCGTGGATAGGTTGGTGCATGGTCGGAGCCTGCACTGACGGTATTATTTTCAATTACAAGTATTGTTTTTTTACTTATTGTATTAAATTCCGCATTTTCAATCTATTTACTGTATTTCTTTAAATGCTGTTTTATGCAAACTAACCCTATAAGAGCAACTCCAGCAGGGCCCTCAAACAAGCCCCTAAACCAAAATTTGAGGGCTGAGGACAAAAACACAGGTCCAGCAGGGCCCCTACTCAGGCCATCAAAAGTAGGAGGCCCTCAAATTCACCCATCAAGCCCTCATTCCTGGGGACCCTGGAGGAGGCCCCTACTTTTGAGGGCCTGAGTAGGGCCCTGCTGGACCTGTGTTTTTGTCCTCAGCCCTCAAATTTTGGTTTAGGATGATGAATGGGTCCCACATGGCAGTGTCTATTAGGATGAATTTGAGGGCCCTGATTTGAGAGCTGCTGCTGGAGTAGATGCAAAAAAATCAAGCTCTCAAATGTTAGGATAGCCCTCAAATCAAAAATAGGGGCCTTGATTTGAGGGCTCCTGCTGGAGATGCTCTAAGCCTTCCATTGAAGCCTTCATCATTATGTTGCATTCTCCGTGTGATTTGCGGAGTACAAGTTTGTACTCACCTTGCACCATCCCTACACAGAGGATGATGTCGTCGACTACGGTGAAGATCTGGGCGAGTAGGCTGCGTCTTACTGTCGTTTGCCTGTGGGCAGGCTTGGGCTTCGCTTTTATCAGTTTGCTTCCGCAGTTATTTGCTTTATTTACTTTGCCAATGGGCGTTGATGTAAGACTTGACCATAAGGCCGTATCTTTTATTTAATATATGAAGTTATTTGTGCTTGGTATTTATCTTTGTTGTACTGTGTGCACTAGCTGATCTTGGACTAGTGCGATTTACACAGAGGATCCAGGAGTCGTTGCTCCGGGTTCCGACAGGCATCATGTACTGCTCTCTAGAAGCATCTGGGAGGCCCATGTCATCATCAGTGGACTCGTCATCACCTCCATGTTGAATTGGAGGCTGCAAGATGAAACAATATTAATCGCAACAAATATTCCGGATGTACAATGCGAATCTCATACTTCCAGAATGTGCAGCGAAGATGAACGATGGGGAGCGGTAGTTTGTGCAGGTGGTGCAGACGGCAAAAGGGATGCATCTCGACGATGGACCTACAACGGGAGAACAACATGATGTTAGTGTAACGCAAAGCGTAATAGGAAAAGAATGTAGGTTCGTACGTAAATTACCTCGTCGGTATGGCGCACGGATGATCGGCGACTAGTACTACGATGCTGTTGTGGTTACAGACCAAACAGAGAGAGATGTGGTAGTGGAGAGTTGGGAGAGTGTGATCGGTAATGGCTTGGGTCCTCCCCCATGGCCTGTATTCCATATATATATATACATGGGGAGTGCTTTTACAATTATACCCTTACATCTGAGTATCCCCTTCAGGGGCACTTATGTCATTACACATGGCCCATTCTAGGCTTTATAACCTTCTACCAGGCCTGCTGGGTTTAGGTGGGGGCCACCCCTACAACAGGAGCCTCTCATGGTAAAGGGCTTCACAGGGCCGAAGCCATGTTGCCAAGTCCTTTGGCTCCCTCCGTCCCTGCGGCCTGTGAACTTTTCCGAACCGGACCGAAGGCTGAGGCCGTAGCCGAACCCAACGCCTTGATTGGTGGTTGGGGTAGACACGCGAGCGCTCCGTTCCAAGGTGGTGCCTATGCGAAGTAGGCACGCGCGTGCGCTCCGTTCCCTACCCTTCGAACGGGTGGCAGCGGAGCTGGCGCCTAGTCGAGGTAGACGCGTGTGCGCTCCGTTTCCTACCCTTCGAACGGGTGGCAGCGCTACCCTTCGAACGGGTGGCAGCGGAGTTGGCGCCTGGTCGCGGTAGACGCGCGCGCGCGCTCCGTCCCCTACCCTTCGAACGGGTGGCCGCGGAGCTGGCGCCTGGTCGAGGTAGACGCGTGCGCGCTCCGTCCCCTACCCTTCGAACGGGTGGCCGCGGAGCTGGCGTCTGGTCGAGGTAGACGCGCGCGCGCTCCGTCCCCTACCCTTCGAACGGGTGGCAGCGGAGCTGGCGCCTGGTCGAGGTAGACGCGCGCGCGCTCCGTCCCCTACCCTTCGAACGGGTGGCAGCGGAGCTGGCGCCTGGTCGAGGTAGACGCGCGCGCGCGCTCCGTCCCCTACCCTTCGAACGGGTGGCAGCGGAGCTGGCGCCTGGTCGAGGTAGACGCGCGCGCGCTCCGTCCCCTACCCTTCGAACGGGTGGCAGCGGAGCTGGCGCCTGGTCGAGGTAGACGCGCGCAATCCTTGAAGTTGAAGCCGCGGCTGGAGCCTGCCGCGGTAGAGGCTCAGCGGTGGTCTGAGTTGCAACTTCACACCGCGAACATCGCCACGCATGCGGTGATTGTGATCTGACGACGCGGTGATGCGCTGTAAAGGCTCCTGGAATCGCGCCGACCCCCGGTTTGCCAGGGCTAGGTTGTCGTACCGTGCGACTCGCCTCGGCGCGTGTAGGGTACGTGGCGGTTTGTTACTGGTGCGCGGCGGGATGTGAACGGTTGCGTGATCGCGGCCGCTCACCTCTTCCCTAGGGAAGGGGGACACGGGGCGGGCGCGGAATGGCGCGGCTTCGATGCTGTTGTGATCCCATGGTCCATTAGTGCGCTTTTAATGACGGCTGGAGGCGTGTCGACGCCTGGCCTCGTGTGCTCCAGCTATCTCGTGCGGGGGTTGGCACGCGGCGGGAGGCCACTGGAGCGTCGTGCTCTTACGGTCCTTACCGCTGTGGTCGCGCCCCCTCGTCTTTGGGTATGGGGGATTGTGCGGGACGGGCCTTTGTATAATTTTGGTCACGTCCGGTACGCGGACCATCGCGACGCTTTGGCATCGGGGCGAGGTGGCTTGAAATAGCCCTCGGAACTGCGCCCCCGCAGTTCTACGCCCTCTTCTTGCTTGCATCGCCTTCCATACTCCCGTAGTATTCTCGCCGCCATACCCCTTTCGCAAGAGGCTATGGCATCTAGTGGCAAGCATGGCCAGGTGGATAGCGCCTGCGGCATTCGTCGGCGATCTTCACCGCTAGAGGTGAAGTACTCGCTCAGCGAACGCGACCCGGCGGCGGCGGACAAGTGTTGGCTGGCGGCGGAGAAGGAAGGCGCGTTCTCCGGTGAGCTGGGCCCGTCGCTCGTGACCGAGAAGACGATCCAAGCGCTTCTGCGCGCGGGGAAGCTATCCGAGCGCCAGGCGGTACGATTGCTCACCGCCGATGAGGCGGAACCGCGCCCCGAGAGGTCGGAGGCGCTCGTATTCGTTGCCTTTTTCGACGCGGGGCTCCGCATCTTGGCGGCGGCGATCGTGGGCGACGTGCTGTGGACCTTCGGGCTGGAGCTGGCGCAACTGACTCCGAACGCCGTGGCCCGGCTCGCGGTGTACAGTTGGGCCTTGCGCTCGGGAGCGTGCTGGCCTAGTGCTTCGTTGTTCGCCTACCTGCACGAGGCACGGTGCCAGCGCAAGGATCGGAAGGACGGGACGCTGTCGAGCTTCGGCAGTGTCACCTTTATTCTTTCGGTCAACTTGCAGCAAGCTCTTCCCTGCGAACTCCACTCGCGGGAAGTGGGAGTCTCACTGGATGAAGCGGTGGTTCTACCACCGCGTGGAGAGCGGGAGCGGCCTTGAGTGCACGGGCCGGCCGATCGCATTCAAGACCTCGCCCTGCCGGACGCTCGACGACGAGGACAGGCGGAGGGCCCGGCGGCTCGTAGGCGTGGCCGCCCGTTTTAACATGCGCGACCTCGCCGAGGAGTACGTGATGTACGGCGTGGCGCCGCTCGCCAGTGACTGGCGCCTTGCCGCCGAGAAGCGTCGAGATGACAATGTTTCGCCGTGGGTCTGCTCACTGCCGGCACCCTCCGGTCTTCGTAAGCCTCGACCGTATCTCCCCTTTGCTCACGCGGAACGTGTTATAGTTTGGTCTTATCTCCTGCTTTGCTTTAGGGATTCGCTTGGAGGATGCAGAGCAGGCCGCGCGCGTATTCCTGGGGCCGTATACCGGCAGGGAGCACAAGCAGCGCGCGTGCGCTACTGCCGAGGCGGGGCTGGGGCGGATAAACCGCGTGTGCGAGGCCCTGGGCCTTGCCGTGCCGGAGCGTGCTGAGCCGGCCTCGCCACATCAAGACGATGGCGCAACGAGGAAGAAGGCGCCGTCCCGCAAGAGAGGCCGAGGTGGAGCGTCTGCCGTGCTTGGTGTAGCAGCTGCCAGTGCCGCTGCCAGCGCTCCCAATGGCACGACGGACGCCGAGTCGGATTCGGCGAGGTACGCCGACTCCGGCTTGGATGGCGCGGACGCCGGGGGCGACGGCTCTTCGGCGGGTGCCCTGGACGGCGGGCTCGCCACGAGCAGCCGGATAGGAGAAGTCTCGTCACCCGTGGCGGTCGTCGAGACAGGATCCGGACAGACCGGCGGTGCTGAGGTGGTGCCTTCGGCCGTGGCCGCCATAATGCCGGAGACGTCCTCCGTGGGGGCGCACGGAGCTGGGTCTTCACCAGCAGCAGCGGCTGAAGCCGGGGTGCCCGCCACAGAGGTTGCCACGGCGGGGGCTTCGCCCCCGGGTGCTACAGTCGCGGGGGCCTCTCCGGCAGCGGCTACTGGAGCGGCGTCGTCGCCCCTTGCTCCGGCTAAGCGGCCGTGTCTGCGGCTGGAGCTCCACCGGACGTCGAGGGGATTCGTCGTAGCGACTGGCATCGGGAGCTTGTGGGGCTCCGATGCCTATGCCGAAGTTCCTGCGGCGCGCGCTCCCTCTGCCCTCCAGGCCACGCCGTCCGCCATGCAGGAACGGTCGGCACCGGCCTCTACCGCGGAGGCTTCTGCTCTTGGCGGGGCCGCGCCTTCCGCGGGTACTTGCGCCCCCGTTACTCCGCCTGGTACTAGGGGGGCGGGCCCCCGGAGCCCTCCTTCCGCTACCGAAGGTAAGGTGGTATGGCTTCCCTGGTGTTTCCTTCGTTGCGCCTTGCGGTGCTCACCCGCGTCCTTGTCTGCAGCGTCAATTATTCCGGAGGAGGAACCTTTGCCGGGACATGGAGGTCCTGGCGCCGGCGGCACGAACGCCGTGCGCCCGAGTCCCGCGGACTTCGTTCCTCCGTCTGAGACGCTGAGGGCGTGGCATGGGATCGTGGATGACGCGGCCGCCAGCGTCAGCTAGCAGGCACTTCATACCTACGGGGTGGAGCGTCTCGGGGACGCCTTCGAGGTGTCGGGGGTGAGGGTAAGTACCTACTTGTGCAACAATGCTTGGCCATGCTGAGCTTGCTAAGTCGTTTTGCCCTGCAGACACTGGTGCTGGGGCAGGCCCTGCAAACGGCCTATGTTCATGCGCAAAGGGCGCTCGAAGATAGGTTGCGGGTCGCCGAGGAGGAGCTACGCGAAGCCACGGGGGCCCGTTCCGCCCAGGATGCCCGCATCCGTCAGCTGGAAGCGGAGTGCGCTGCGGCGAAGGCGCATGCCGAGGGACTCGCCGCTTCGGCGCGGGAGTCGGCCGCGGAGGTGATGCGGCGGGAGTTCGCGGCGAAGCGAGACGACCTTCTGCAACAAGTCGCCTCGCTAGAAAAGGAAAAAGGCGAACTTGCCTTAGCTCTAGCGGAGCGCGATCGGACGCTTGGCGAGGCTTCGGTGGTTGCATGGGATGATATGCAAGCGCTGGAAAGCCACCTCCAAGGGCTTATGGCCAAAGTGCCGGACCACGCCTTCGGCCCGGAGGAGCTGTTGCGGACCCTTCGTTGGGTCAAAGATGCCGCCGATGCTGCGCGTGGTGCCGCGACGAACTTCGACGACCACTGTGCCTACGTGGCGTCTTGTATGGTGTGCGCGCTCCTACGGCACCGTGGTTGCACGCACATCGCCGGGCTGGAGGACCCCCAGCTGGAGATGCCCGGCGGGGCTGGAGTAATGTCCGGCGCCGTCCGCGCCGTTCGTCGCGCCGTAAAGCACTTCTACGAGCGGATCTGGGACTACGCTGGAGTGGCCGCCGCACAGGTCGAGCTCCGGAAGTCCCTTTACGGGGAGGGGAGCCTCGGCCAATTTCTGGACGGGGTCCCCCGACGCGACGAGGATGGCGGTGGGACCTCCGAAGGCGCCGAGGATTCACAGGTGCGACGCCGGGGTGGCTAGGTGTAGGCGTGCGTTGTAACGTCCGCCCCTTTTTGTGAATAAAATGCGCATTTGTTCTACGAACTGACCATTTGACCTGTGCCCCGAGCAGCTTCCTTGCTGGGGACGACTGCTTGCGTCCGGCCTTGCAACCCGGCGGCGCCTTCGACGCTGGCAAAGGGCCGAGGAGTCGCTGAACTTTTGGGCGGGCCGACCCTCTTCAGGCGAGGTCCCGACCTTAGCGTGTGTTAAGGACGAGCCCGCCGAGTAACGGCTTAGCGCAGCAGATATGCCGGCGGGCCTTTGTACTTGTAAAATTTTCCCGATGTATACATCTGGCAATTAGGATATGCGCTGCGCGCTGTGCTTCGGGCGGTCATGCCGTGTTGGGACGTAGTCTCCACATTCGACGTATGCCGTTGACAGTAGTTGCGCGGAGGCCCCGCCTGCCTAGCCGAAGTGGGCGCGCGAGCACTCCCGGGGCCTTGTTGTGCGGAGGCGGACCTCGACGCTACGGCTTGTTTAGAGTCCGTAGACTGGCGCGTGCGGAGGCGGACCTCCGCACTACGACCTGTTTAAAGTCCGTAGACCGGCGCGTGCGAAGGTGGACCTCCGCACTACGACCTGTTTAAAGTCCGTAGACTGGCGCGTGCGAAGGCGGACCTCCGCACTACGACCTGTTTAAAGTCCGTAGACTGGCGCGTGCGAAGGCGGACCTCCGCACTACGACCTGTTTAAAGTCCGTAGACTGGCGCGTGCGAAGGCGGACCTCCGCACTACGACCTGTTTAAAGTCCGTAGACTGGCGCGTGAGAAGGCGGACCTCCGCACTACGACCTGTTTAAAGTCCGTAGACTGGCGCGTGCGAAGGCGGACCTGCACACCCCCTACCCCGAGGTTGGGGTAGCCTCTGGTGTACCCTGTACCCCGCGCGTGCGCCGTCGCTGGTGTCAGCCTCTGGCGCGCTGCGTCAGTATTCCTTGAAGCTCTCAGAGTTGGCCTCCACGGTGCGCCTTGCGTACACGTCCCGTGGTGTGCAAAGGCGAGCTTCGACGCGCTGAGGAGGTGCACGATCGACAGCCACGCAAGGTTCACGCCGCGTTTGCGTTTTGCCCAGCGCACAGGGACAGCATTCGCGTCTTATTTATACTCCGTAGAGTACGCACAGGGACGAAGTCCCTGGCGTGCGCGGGGTTCGCGTCTTGTTTATACTCAGTAGAGTGCGCAGGGAGAACATTCGCGTCTTGTTTATACTCAGTAGAGTGCGCAGGGAGAACATCCGCGTCTTGTTTATACTCCGTAGAGTACGCACAGGGACGAAGTCCCCGGCGTGCGCGGGGTTCACGTCTTGTTTATACTCAGTAGAGTGCGCAGGGAGAGCATCCGCGTCTTGTTTATACTCCGTAGAGTACGCATAGGGACGAAGTCCCCGGCGTGCGCGGGGTTCGCGTCTTGTTTATACTCAGTAGAGTGCGCAGGGAGAGCATCCGCGTCTTATTTATACTCCGTAGAGTGCGTGCAGAGGCGTCCCCCCACACGTCTTGGTTTATACTCATGCCCGTGTCTTTAACGGAGAGTGCACACGCGAACGTGCGTCTTCGGTTTATACTCATACCCGTATCTTTGACGGAGAGTGCACACGCGGACGTGCGTCTTCGGTTTATACTCATACCCGTACCCCTGGCTACGGAGAGTGCACACGCGAACGTGCGTCTTCGGTTTATACTCATACCCGTACCCCTGGCTACGGAGAGTGCACACGCGAACGTGCATCTTCGATTTATACTCCGGGAGGACGCGCGTAGGCGAAGCCTCCGCACGCTCTCACCGCGTATTTTTGCATAATGATAATAGGTTGGCGACAAACGAAACTTTATTACATTCCCGTTTGCGCGGGTGAGCGATTACATATGGCGGAGGTACTAACCATTTGTGTTCGGCGCGGCCGGAGCCTATCTGTAAGGCTTGCCAAGCCATGACGCCGTGGGTCCCCGCGCTGCGGTGCCGACCCTAAGTGTGCCGCTGATCGCCGCGACGGGGATATCTTGTGCCATGCTCGATGCGCCGGGCCATGTCCTGGTCGCCACGAACGGTAATGATGGCCCGCGGCCCCGGGAGCTTCATGCATAAATAGCCGTGATGCGGTACCGCCCCGAAGGAGTTAAGGATTGGGCGCTCCAGTATGGCGTTGTAAGGGTATGGGAGATCGACGACGTTGAATGTGGCATCTTCGACCCTTTCATTGTCGCCCTGGCCGAAGGAGACTTGAAGGCATATTTGGCCAAGCGCCCGTAGAGGTTGTCCTCCGAATCCTTGCAGCAGGACTCCCGACGGGCCGAGGCGGCTTCGAGGAATCCCCATCTGGTTGAAGTCTGCCGCGAACAGGATGTTCGCAGAGCTGCCACCGTCAACGAGGGCACGTCCCATGTCGCATCCCGCTATAACGACCCAGACGACCAGGGGGTCGTGGTGAGGAAGCTCCACGCCTTGGGCGTTGGCGGGTGTGAACGAGACCTCGTGCTGTGCCCAGTCTAGCGGTGTCTGCGCTGGGTACGCCGCCACGTGATGCAGCCTCCGTACGTAGGCCTTCTGCTGCCGTGCTGAGGCGAACCCCAGTGAGGAGCCCCCGGAGATGACGTTGATAACCCTGTGGTGGGCGGTCTCCGGGGCCTGCAGTTGCAGGAGACCCTCCCGAGGCTGCTGCACATGGGCCTGAATCCGCAGAGGGCCCTCGTGGGGCTGCGTCCCTTGTACTTGGATGTGCGTGGGGGCTTCGTATGGGTGCTGTACGTGGGCCACCACGGGCGGGCGTGCCTCCAGGTTCCTGTCCTGGGTGACGCTCTGGCGGAGTGCCGCGATAGAGGTGCACGTGCGCGTGTCGTGGTTGCCGCGACCGTGGACTGCGCACCACAGCCCTTGGTGTTGGTCGTCGTAATCTCCACGGCCCGCGGGAGCGCTTTCTTCGGAACCGCTTTCGATATCGAGGACGTACCGGCCTCGCCGCGACTTCTGCTGGCCGCGCTTGGGCCCATCGGATGACTCTTTGTGCGGGGTGTCCTTGCGCTCAGGCGCATCCTTGGACGACTCCTTACGTTTTCCCTTCGAAGAACCGTCCTTCGGCGGATCTTCGGTTTTCGCCGAGGCGTTGGCCTGGTTGGTGTCGGAGTCATCACCTTGTCGTCGCCGCGCGTCTTCTTCCGCCCTGGCGTATTCCTCCATTTTGTCGAAGAGCTTCGTCACTGTCTTGATTGGCTTTCGTGCGTTGTACTCGGCCACCGGGCCCGGGCGAAGGCCCTGTATGGCCGCATTGACAACGGTGGTTTCGTTAACGTCTTTGACTTGACAATGTATCTCCGTGAAGCGTTTGAAGTAGTCCCTGAGCTTCTCCGAGGGTTTCTGCTTCACGGCGAAGAGTTGGTCCGCGTCGACCCGCTCAACATAATTTCCTTGGAAGTTGTTGTGAAGGCAGTCGCGGATCTGCTCCCACGCGTAGATGGAGTTTGGCTCTATGGTAAAGAACCAGGAGAGCGCCACTCCCTGCAACGCGAGGGGAAGTCCCTTCGCCTTTGTGGTGTCGTCTCCACCCGCGGCCTCGATTGCGGTTTCGTAGACACGCACGAACTCGCGGGGGTCCGTGTCTCCTTTGTAGGGCTCGATGACGCTGGGGTATTTGAAGTCTTCGGGCCACGCCGCGTGCTGTAGTCCTACCGAAAGCGGGGACTCTGGATCGACGCGTCGCAGCGGCACACGGCTGGATGTGGGGGCGTCGCGGCTGTCTGCCCTTTCCTACGTGGGCTCCAGCACGGCCACTGGCGCGACCTGCTGGCTCCGAACCTCTTGCATGCTTCGGATAGCCCCGCGAAGATCCCCTAGCTCCTGCTGGAACGCTTTGAGGGCCGCCAGCAGGGTGCTTTCCACCGGCGACGCGGGCGGGGACGCCGGCGCACCCAGCGGGCGGGTCGGCGCGGGTACGATCGCGTCGCGAGCTCCCGAGCTGCCGGTCGCTCCGTTGTGGCTACCTCCCCCCGCCCTGTCCGCGCCACCTGCGAGCGTTGCGGCGAAGGCGGCGAGGTTGGCCGCTGTCGCGTCGGTGACGGGGTCAGTGGCGGGGCTGGTCGTCGTAGCAGCAGTGGCGGGGTTGGTCGTCGCAGCGCCGGTGGCGGGGTTGGTCGTCACAGCGCGAGCGTCGATGTCCTCGACCACCGCGCCTACATCGTCACTCACGCCTGCAACAGCCGATGCCGAAGCCCTGGTACCTATGCGACGCTCCGACCCAGCCGCCTTTTTCCCCTTCGCCGCCGCCGGCGAAGCTTTTTTCGGTGCCATCCTTCGAATTTCAGGCTAGCTCCTGTCCTCCCCACGGACGGCGCCAACTGTTGTGGTTACAGACCAAACAGAGAGAGATGTGGTAGTGGAGAGTTGGGAGAGTGTGATCGGTAATGGCTTGGGTCCTCCCCCATGGCCTGTATTCCATATATATACACATGGGGAGTGCTTTTACAATTATACCCTTACATCTGAGTATCCCCTTCAGGGGCACTTATGTCATTACACATGGCCCATTCTGGGCTTTATAACCTTCTACCAGGCCTGCTGGGTTTAGGTGGGGGCCACCCCTACAACAGATGCCATGCGGACTCAGTAGATTGCGATGGCCGGCCGGACTCTCTTGGTCGCGATGACCTGGCGGGTGAGCATGGTACCCCCACTGGGTGGCTCATGTGCGCATTGTGATCCATGGAACGGCCACAGCTTAGGTTGTGCACTATTTTTTGGCCTGCTTTAGGATAAACTTCGTAGTCTTCTGCAGGGCCGGTGGCATCTCTAGACTACTGATGGCGGCCTCCGACGCACTTGCGATGCGCTGTGCTCGCTCCAACTGATGTGACATATGAAACAGGTTTAGTAACAAGCAGTATGAATTTATTGAATGGAACGATAAGATATTTGAACTGTCTTACACTGTCATGCCGCCGTGAAACGTTGTGGGATCGATAGAGCGGTCCAGATGTTTCTCATGCGTGATGTGCTCGGGGCGATCTGGTGGAGGAATGGTCAGTCTGCTGCATGACCGAGGTACGTACCACTCGAGGTACTGGTCGTACGTTTGGACGTCGTACGGACACTGCTCCATGATGACATCGACATGTGCCCTTTCCGTCCATGCCATCTTCCACTGCTGCTGCATTGGCCACCAGTCCGTACCATGCTAACCAGCCCTCGATTACCTACTTTTCCAGAATCATTGACATTACATAGCAAGACATATAAAGTGTACACAATAGTCGGATGGAGTTTGACTCACCAGTGCACAGCATGCGGTAGGAACCTGCCATCTAGAGGGGGCACGGCCTAGTGCAAACCCAACTGTCGCATCACGCGATGTGGTGCGTAAGCATCCACCATGTACAAGAACACCAGATGGTGTGTCGTCATCCATAGCTCCCCGTCCTCCAAGCAATACAGGGATAGTCCGTGCAGCGATACACGATGCACGAAATCTATCGTCCAGGGACTCCATATGATGTCGCTGTCGTGCAATGACTCAAACTTGTTGTGCCATAGCAAGTAGCACCTCGACGGTTTACCCTTCACCCACCGCAGATGGGCAGTAGTCCACCGGATGCCCATAGTGGGCCTGTCTATCAGGTTGACAAACTCGTCGAACGGGTGCACTGGCATCATGATCGTCGGATGTCCGACAGGGAAGTGCTCCCAACTCCACAACTGCAGGAGCACGTAGCACATGGCCAGATTGGGGTACTAGTAGTGGCACGCTGGCAAGAATCACATAACCCACGATATGTGGCGCACAAAACTGCTGATCCCCAGCTGTACCGAGGCATTGCCCGAACTCTGTGTCCACCAAAGACTCGGCGAGGCCAATGAATTTGGCGTTGTAAATATCGCCATGTGTGGCTGGAAACATGCTCCAACCAAAGAGCTGGATAAGTAACGCGACAAGGTGCGTCCTGACGACCTCCGGCGTTCCTACCTGCGGGCACACACTGAAATTGTTAAGCCACGTATGGGGGACACCACGTGCACTCTCCGAGATAGGCTGGCCGAATCGGTCCGCCAACCTCTCCTTCTAGTCGGCTTGTGTAGGGGCTGGAACAAGTGCGTCACCCCCGAGAGGGAGACCGGTCAAGAGCGCGATGTCCTTTAGAATGACCATTATCTCACCCCAACGAAAGTGGAATGTGTGCGTGTAACATCCTGAAAATTTTGAATTTAAAATATGAATATCTTAAATTATTTTCGTAATGTATTTAATGAAAAATTGGATTTTATGGTGTTTCTTGAAACTGGATGAGATTTCAAATTTTTAAGAAATCCTAAAATACAAAGACAAACAATGGTAATGCCAAAAAGGAAATATACAAATTATGCAAGGAAGAGTTTAGCAATATAAGAAATTGTACATAAAAATATACATATCTATATAATTAATGAGCAAATCAATAAAAAAAAATAAAATAAGCGTATATGTGCATATATATACCTGTATATACCTATGTATATACATGTACATGTTCAAATGAAAAAGCAAAATAAAATTTAAAAAAAAATCATGCAGCCGGGCCGGCCATCACCCCGGCCCAGCTCCTGCGCACGCAGCCCGCCCGCGCCCCCTCCTCTCTGGCGCGTGGTCCCAGCCTCCATCCCCCGCGCGGGCCAGTCCGCCCCCCTGGCGCCGGCTCTCCCTTCGCTGCCGCGTGGGCCCGCTTCCCCTGCGATTTTTCCCCACTGGCCAGCCAGCCCCTCTCCCGACCGCCTCCTTCTTCCTCCTCCCTTCCCTGTTCTCTCGGCTGCGCCACCCTCCGAACCAAGCCGTCCCGCTTCTCGCGCGCGCGCCCGCCAGCCCAGCTCGCCTTCGCCTCTGCCGCTGCCATGCGGGCTCCGCCCCCTCGCGCTCCTCTTCCCCTGGCCGGTGGCCCCGCCCGCGCTTTCCTTCTTCCTCGGCTCCTTCCTCTCCACGCGCCCGTCGCCGCTTTCTCCCTCGCACAGCTCCCCCTCCAGCTGGCCGCAGCCAATCCTCTCCTACACCCCCGAGCAAGATTCAACGCACCCCGTTCTCTCTCCCCACACAATCTCGGAGAGATTTGGTTCATTCCCCCTGGTCGCCATTCCTTCGCGTTCATCCCCCCTCAGCGCCGCCCCCGGTTTCGCTCGGCTTCGTCCCGGGGTCACCCTCGCCCAGTTGCCGCCTGTGCGCGCCGCCTATAAAAAGCCGGCCGAGCCCCCTCCTTGCTCCTTCCCCCCCCCCCCCCCCCCCCGCCGTTCCTCCTCCGCCTCCGGCCGGCCGTTGCCAATCCCGCCGCCGCACCCTCCGTGGTTGGTCCCGGGCCGATTCCTCACGGCGAGAGCACCACCTACGCCACCCGAAGACACCCCAGTGGTCGGCCGCTATCCTCCGCCCCGGAGCACTCCCGCCACGGCGACCTCCCCACGCGGCCGCCCGCGCACGCCGCTGGCTTCCCTCGTCGCGCCCCCAGCTCCTCCGACCCACTTGGTGAGCTCCCCGTGCCTCCCCCATGCTTACGCGCATCCCCATTCTCTTCCCCTCTCGTCCAGTCGCCGGCGCCCACTTCCTCCACACCGCCGGCCGCCTGAGACACCGCTCGCATGCTTGGCGCCGCCCCGGCCGAAGCATTCACCTCCCGGAGCCTCCTCGTCAACCGGGCCGTCCGTTTTGGTGGCCGTCGTCGCCTCCCAACCGCTCCCCGCCGGCAACGCCGCCCATCCCCGGCGCCTCCCTCCCCTGTTCGGCCCCTGCTCTGTCCTGGCGCCCAGCCGAAGGCAGCGCCCTCCTTCCTGTCTCCCTCTCTCTGGTATGACAGGTGGGCCCAACCGGTTGAGCATCTCCAGAAGCTTTCACCTGCATATCTCAATGTTCTGGTGTATGGCTAATTTGAAAACTAAAAGTGTGTAGATGATCAAAGGAGCAAATTTTGTGAAAATATGGGTTGTGATTAGAAATGGGAACAACAATTTAATGGTGAAATTACACCAAAAAGGATATGAAATGAAATTAAAATTTTAAGTTTAATAGTGGCATGTACAGACACATTATGCATGAGAGTATAAATAAGGAATTACTTGTAAATTTATAATGGGAAGTAAGAATAAGAAATTATTCATAAAGTCATAATGAAAAAGATGGAATTGATTATATGTCCAAAGTTTAATTAAGAGTTTATAAAATTGGTAAATTGCTAAAGGTGTAATCCTAAATAAGTGCCAACTAAGATTTAACTTTCTTGCTTAAGATTAGAAATTTCCAAATATTATTAAAGAGGCACATGATAAATCATAAGTGACAAATAATATTGGGAATGAGAATTGATTACAAAATATAAACTCTAACATTAACATATTGCCGACCCTGAAATCTTAGATCATAGTTTGATTTAGTAGCGATAGTAAAATGTAATCATGTGTAGCAGGTTCGAATAGTAAAGGGATGTGAAAGTTAACCATCTAAAGTATGACTGTCATTTCTATATCTTTAAAAGGTCATCTTAATATATAGTTACTACAATATAATAGCCCTAGGATGTCGTACATTAAAATGACCTAACCAATATGTGTATGTACTCTAAAGAAAACATTAAGTCATTAACGCAAGTAATTAAGGTTACATAAAATGATACATATCAAACCTTGTTCAGATTGCTTAGTTTAAACTAAAATTTAAAATAAAGCATAATAATAGCTAAAGTATGAGCAACATAACAGTAGCACCGTCAGTTAAATCCTACACTAGCTTCAGTACATATTTATATGGAGCATAATTATCTATATACAGCAAGTCGGGATTCGTATAAATAAACTATAGATTAATAATAAATAAAAGCCTATATCAGAGACTATTCTAAAAAAACGTAATTAAGATATCCAAGTGTTATAATGCCTTCGACTAAAAGATTTATAGAATAAGTACAGATCTCATCCGTCAGTCCAGTTTGCCTTGCCATAACCTGAGTTGCAAGGAATACATACCCTAGAGATAAAATTTGTGCACTAAACTTCTGCACCAGACCATAGGTCTAACCCGACTCATGGAACTTCCTTGATAAATATAAATAATAAAAGAAATTTATCAATCAAAAGGTCAAGCCTCGCTTCTCCCCAATCGGCTATGTATGGCCACCTTCCTTTCTCAAAAACAGATAACTCCTGTGAGTGCATCTTCACTTTCGATCCCTCGTATTTCTAAAATTTTCCCTCACGGTAAAGCATTCAGACAACTCGTCCTCCTGCCCAAACCCAGCTACCGATGTGCTTACCACACACTAACCTGAATCGCCCTTCTATTCTCAAATCATAATAAATGCATAATTTAAACTAAGTCGGATATTTAAAGTGATTGGATTTATTTGGATCTGTTGAGTTATTTGCTTTTATTTGGATTCAGTCGTTGTCGCGTAATTAGAAACTGAAGTCCTAAGATTCCACGGATCAAGCGAGATCAAGAGTGAAGTGAAGAAAAGATCCGCAGTTCAAGAGAAAGCATTGTGTGAGCTCAAGACTGCGGTAAACCGCGCCAGGCGAGTCAATACTTTGATCATATCGAACCTATATTTCATGCAAATTACTTTGTTTTAATTTAACAAATTGCATGCTGTTATTTTATGCAAATACATGCTAAATTTGATATTCTAAGTTATATGCCACTGTTACCTTGAATAATATTACACCCTCTGTTGAAATGTTTGAATATACGATCCTTGTCGCCCTAGTAAAATTATAATGGTTACATTTCGAAAATAAGTCCCTAATGATATGCTACGCTTAGTACTGCATAGATATACATGGGGCGCTAAAGTGCCCAAAACGTCATCAACATGTTTAATCATGAGAACTGGTTTGGGCAGTCATGGGGATAATGACTGGTATGTTTGATATGATTAATTTACAATCCCAAAATTCTCAATTGCTTTAATGTCTGGGCGGATTGGTTCGAGGGTGTGTATGTGTGGTGCAGTGGAAGCACAAAATTGGGTTAGCGATAGACCGCCCAGATACCATTAAGGACCGAATCTTGTCAGGAACTCCCTTGTAAAACAGTGCAACCACAAGTCCGTAAATTACGACTTGGCTAAGTAAATTTATCGAAGTTCCGGACTCATCTCACTGGAAGGGGGTTGAAGGGGCTACGCTATGGCAAGGGGGCCTGAAGGGACACCAGTGTAGGGTGAAGTTTTCCAGTCGTGCTAGCGCGGAGGGAAGTGGGGCCCGTACGCTAGTAGCGGTGGGAAACATCCCGCGCACAGATGGGACCCACCGCAAGTGGGCAGTTTCCCATAAATGTGAGATGACAAAAGAGCTTCGATACTTTGAAAAGTCACTGTGATGGTCTGCTCAACCACATGTCCAAGGTATCGTGTGGGGCAATGAGTTGATTATCTCTTGTGGTGAAAGTGTACAAGCTCTGCAGAGTTAAAACTATTCGAATAGCCGTGCCCACGGTCAAGGGCGGACATGGGAACTTAACCAGATATAGTTCTGTTTATAAAATATTGAAAACGGGGAATGGAAAAGTGAAAGGGCGATGGACTGCCCTGATTTGGAATTGTCCTGGGTGTCGTCCCAGTGGTAAGTTAAGCGGCTATAACGCTGAAGAATTGTTATATGGTGCAGATGCCATGTAAAGGTGAATGGAATCTGAATCACTAGTAATGTTGCATTCAAGATATATACTTGTGTTCAAATTGCTAGGTCTTGAGGATTTTTATATAATTGTATTCAAAAGCACTCTTCGCAAAAATGAAACAAACCTAAGCCATCCTTTGATTAGCCATACATGTTATATACTGCATTCTGTGTATTGGCTTGCTGAGCACGGGGTCGGAGTGCTCATGCTCGCTTTTGCGACAAATTCAGGAGCAGGAATCAGATCACTGCGCTTCAACAATACTTTTGGATCATGATGACAAAGAAGATGAAGATGTCGAGAACTAGACCGCGATCCTCCAGTTGGCTGCCTGTGGGCATGTCCTGAAGGTCCCACCTGTGTGCTTCGTTCTTCCGCTGCTGCAATTTATTGATTTCGGCCTAATCGGCCCATATGTAAGTTTATTATTTTAATTACGTTTCCACATGATATGTACTTTGATATTCAGAACTGTAACTGTGTGCACTATCTACTGATCCAGGGAATAGTGCAATTAAACACAGTAGATTCCGGATTGAAAAATCTGGGTCTGACAGTGCGTCTCGGGCCTCCACCTGTTCCACCAGTGCCGCGAGCAGACTACCGTCGATGGTAAACTCGTGCCTGGTGGAGACCAGCCTTGCAAAGGGCAACAAGCCGGTGGCCCGCAGGGTTGGGACATAGCGCTCGTCCAGCGTCCACGGATCCCTCCCCCCAGCTTGAACGGCGAAGGGCTAGCCGCATCACCCGTCATCCATGCATGGTAATGGTGTTTCTCATTGTATGAGTGTTCCAAAAGCTCCGGTAGAGCCATACCTACCAGTACATAGGACAGACGAAATATTAGTGCGAACATTAATAATTACTTTATAATACAATTTGTATTAATTATGACTAACTAAATAACAATAATTATGACTACGGAAATAACGTTGAAAGCATTCTATAAAAAATTACCTATCTGTCGAGAGAACTAATCATCACTGCCGCGTCCTCAATGTCTTATGCACCACATTCTCCAAATAATTAGCGACACACTATTACTTTTGAGAGTACCTTGCAAGTAATGGGACAAATGGAATATTAGTAGGAATATTCACAATGACAACAACATACTAAAAGTCAGTGATTACATGCGTGCATGAATACTTCACTACTTACCGATAATTTGATTACTCATCTGAAAAAAAGACGAGCCATTCATTACCATTGTCGTTAGAACTAACTCATTACTTACCCCGAACTAACAAATTATAGATACTGTATGTACACAAAAATAGTACAAACTATGTCTAAATTATTATGAGATATTTACTTCGTAATACAAACTACATTAATCACGACTAACTAAATAACACTAATTGACTACGATTACGGGAATAATGTTGAAAGCATACGATCACAAATTACCCGTCTTTACAGAGAAAAAAATCAGCACTACCAATTTTCAGCTATGCACTGCCTTCTCGAACTAATGAGCTACGCACTCCCAATTTTCAGCAACGACCGCGACAATGACCTTCTGCGATGAGTGACTGGGACACTGCCTTCTCGAACTAATGAGCTATGCACTAGCCATAGGTGCATATTTATGCCCGAGTGAAATTATCCATTATCACAAGCAATGCTTCAGGTGAAGGGGGACGACATCGTAACGATGACAAATGTGCAAACGAGGGAGCTGGCGAGGGGGACGCCACTCAAATAATGACATTAGTGCGAATGAGAGAGCACGCGAGAGGGGCACATATAGAGAGTGAAAATTATGTGAACTAAACAGCAGCAAATAATATATACAACGATTGCTCGACACATGACACTTCAAAACACGTGTGACGATCATTAAATTCATGATTAAGTTAACCCAAACAATCGTGGCAAAGTCAGATAACATAAAATTCCAACAAAATTACACAATAACTATTACTATATCAGGAGGCTTCACATAAAATTTCATAATTTTTGAAGCTCGTTTGCTATATGTAAAAACTTGTAAAAGTATCAAAAGTTTATGAATTTTTGAGCGACATTCGCAATGAATAAAATTACCCAAAAATTACACTGCGAGGTACATTTTGTCTGGTGGCTGTATGTAAATTTTTGTAATTTTTGAGTTCATTTGGTATATTTAAAAATTCAAACAAACACTAAACGAAAAAATTAGGCAGGTAATTAGGCGGCTAATTAGCGGACCTAATTACCTACCGCCCCATGGCTGGATGGCAGACAAGACATAAAGTGAGAGGCCATGTGGATGTGACCCCATGTTCGTGATGAGTAATTGACACGTGTTCTAGATAGTTTGTGTTTGGTAATCCTTGCACTGTTGTAATCATCCTTCTCTCTGAGTCAATACAAGATTTCCTTGGTTTGAGATGAATTGGATTCCTGGTTGAGTTTCCTGCTTTTTCATTATTTCTTTTGCTCAAGAACTGCTCTCTGTTCTTCACTGCCCCTTTTGACTTGATTTGATTTTCGAGTTGGATAGCTATGGAATCGCTTTGCTTTGAACTGGATATCTCCTAAAGGTCCCTTTGGCTAGCTTATATCCGAAAGCAAGGATCCAAGATAGAGTTTTCATTCAAAGATTGTCTCCGCTGCTCATTTCTCTGTTTCAACCCATTCTAGGGTTTACTGTTCTGAGAGGAGTTGTGCTTTTTTGGAATCTAAAGTTTCTCAGCCAAAAGACTCATGTTCAAAAGGCAAAAGAATCATGCGTTTGGATTTGGGTCTTGTCTACTGTTCGGCAAATCAGTTTGCTGTCCAAGTTTTTAGTAAGTCGATTGTTCTCTGATCTATCCATTTCTCGGCCGAATTGATATTTCAGTCTGTGTGTTCTCTTCCTAAGTAGGATCGGTTCTTGGTCTGAATTTCTGTTTCTCTTTGGCCTGAGAAGAGCTGGTAATGACCGAAAATTTCTTTGGTTTCAGTTTTCTCCAGTATTTACTGTTTCTAGTTTCTTGGCAGATTGCTCCCGTCCAGTAACTTTGTTCAATCTCAAGCAGGAAATCAAGCTTTTAGTCTCAAACATATTTGTCTCGCCTTTTGACCTGGTCATTAAAGAAAAATTCTGACCGAGACCATTAATCTTTGATCAGTTTTTGGAAAACAGGTTGTTCTTAGTTTGAGGTCTTTCCGGTCAGTTGTGATCTGCAGAATTTTTGAGCGCCTCCCTGTGCCCGGTCTGACCGGTATCTCAACCACGGTCAGACTGTCCTTTCACGGCAGCTCTCAGGACGTTAACTGTTGATTTACTCGGGTGACTTATCTGCTTTCTTCATGCAGTTTTCGGTCACTTTCTGCTGCATCCTATTTTCAGTCCTCAACTGCCGACATCATTCAGTTTTCTGTATTTATTTTCAAGCAGCAGCTTTAGTTTTTTCTCAGATTGTATGACTGCAGTTTTCTGTTTTTATTTTCTGTTGATTTCTACAAAAAGTTTCAGTCTGGTGCTGCAGTCCAGTTTTCTGTTTCCAACATCAAGTAATCACTGTTCTCTTGTTTGTTTGTGGTTTATTTTGCTATTTGCTCTAAAACCAAGCTTTTGATCTCTTAAAAAACCACTTTAAACTCTGTGTCTCAAACAAACATATCTCTCAGTTTGTCTTGATTTGTCCTTGGTTATGTTTTTCCATTTCCAGTGAGCATTCTTTGTCTTCATAGCTTTTATAGCTATTGGAGAAAAGAAGTCGATGAGAATACTTCGGGCGATTTTAAAGGCACCATTCACCCCCTCTGTTGCCATTTCGGTTCTACACAAAGTCGCCCAACCGTGGAGCGACAAGACACAAAGTCGCCCAACCGTTGGCCCAACCGTTTGTGATTTTCGTAGATTGTGAATGATACGAAATTTGTTAGACTCATAATAATATTTTGCAATCGTCGTATGTTGTTGTAGTGCGATAAATTTTTTGAAGAATTTTGTAAGGACGATAGAGGTAACAATGATTAGTAAGTGGAAAGGTAAGTGACGTCCACCGGGAGATCCTCTGGGGGGATAGCCAAACTCCTGGCCGGTGTGTCGTACCTATAGGACAGGTATTATTTATTCGTGCAATATATCGACACGAAAAAACCTTAAGAGACAAAGCATACCTTCCATGTGGGCCATGGCCTGCAGCCAACTATCGTACCCGCGCGGACCGACCCTGGCCGAACAACATGTGCTGCCCTACCGATGCTAGCTAGGGGTCCATGGATGACAATAGTGGCGATGTGCAGATATGTGCCCATGCTGACCCTTCGGCCTGGCTCGACGGCGGCGGTGCCCGGGGGTAGGAACATGGCCCTTCGGAGCCTCCTACCTAAGCTACAGGACGTGGAGGCCTCGGTGTGCATGTCGATGTGGCCACCTCCAGGAGCGTCCTGCACGATGAGAGGGCGTGTGCCTTGCCCTCTCGTAGACTGATGACAATGTGCAGCAGGTCATCGCACGTGACCTCCAAACTGTGGGTGACCCTGTCCACGATCGGTCCGGTGTCACTCACAATCTTGGTGGTGATGTCCGTCTACAAGAAGTGCATGAAAGCGTCAAAATAGTAATTATGGTAACCGCACCCAAAAACTTTCAAACACGAGAGTACGTACCACGAGGGTGTAGTTCCGCGCTAAGTGCATAGGGTACACGTCGGTCAGTGCTAGTACGTGAGCGGGGGAAGGGTTAACGACACACACTAGCCTGTTGCGTGTCTATGAAGTGTACCAGTGTAGGTACTCATCGTACATGCTGGGGTCATACACGGTGCCCTCTTGCACAAAGTCCTCGAGTGCCTTCGCCCACTGCGCCACCCATAGCCCAATCTTCGCGGCCCAACTCGTCTCGCTACCACCCCTCCTATTGTGCCCGCGAAACGTACAACTGCAATTAGATGGCATCGTAACAGAACTGAGAAAAATATAGGGACATGTGTTGCGTATAACTCACACATGGGCCAAGTCAGGCACTCGACGCTTGATGGGGATAAGAACTGGTGAAGGACGAACTAGTGCATCACCCTGTGCATCGCATAGTCATTGACGAATTTGCCGAAGATGAGCTTCTTCTACATGAGCCAGTATGCCCAGACGCGCAAGCATAGCAATGAGAGCTCGGCGGGGGCGCGGTCTGCCATCTCCTGAATAGAGTACGGCTCCCAGCATACGTCGTCAGCGGAGGCGGTCGAGAAGTTGTCGTACACATGGGTGACCTAGAAGTGTGCAAACTATGCTTGTATGCTAGAATAGTGGTTACAAAGGATGACACATAATATATATATAGTAAAGATTCAGGAAAGTATGTACCCGTCTACGGCACCAAAAGGGACCCTACGGTAGGCCGGTCCATGGTGCCGCTATGGTATATGTCTGCGTGGTACAGACCACTGTTGAGCAGCATCGGCCGTCCAAGGAGAAAGTACTCGAATGACCACAATTGCTGCAGGAGGGGGCAGCCTGTGAAGACAGGGGTCGTCCTCGGTCGGTGGTGACCCTCGCATACCGCACGACGCAGGCATCGACGAAGTCACCATGACTGCTGGTAAACAGTATCCAGTCGAACAGCCACAACAAGTACGCCTCGAGGTTTCACAACATCTAGTACTCGTTGGCGTCCCAATCCATCCGCTCACCTGTGCATAAACGAGAAAAATAGTAAACCTGTCATATGTTAAGGATAGTGCATCGCTAAATAGGGAAATAGATAGCATACGTAGCCAAAACTATGAAAGCCACCGCATGGGGGACTATGCTTCTATTGCGCTGTGAAGACATAGTACGCTACTGCGGCCTTGGCCGGAAGAACCCTATCAAACCTGCCCAGTAGGTCGTCGTGCCAGTTGGAGGTGCATCTGCCAGGGAGACAACCTCTTCCGTGATTGGCAAGCCGAGCAGAATCACGACGTCCTACAGAGTAGAGGCCATCTACCCGAATGGGAGATGGAAGGTGTGGGCTGCCACCGATCCAATAGAGCTGTCAACAATGATTGTTCGAACAGGAACTATCGTGACCGCTCCGGGCCGGACTAGACCTCCAGCCACAAAACAAAAATCCTTACGGACATCTGAAGCATAAGTAATACTTCAACTATTCTCAATGCCCATAACCTGAAAAATGCCAAACCTTTACAAAGAAAGCTCTAAAGCATATCATTATCAACAAAGTGACACAGATAGGCATCACACCACAAATCATCAATCCCCTTCTCAAGTAGACACTGCACAAGCACAATTCTACACTTCTCAAACTTGAGCAATTGGATCCACCCTACCCTGCTATTCGCAATCTTAAAAAAAGAGGGTTGTTCAACTCAATGAAGGTAAACCCTCCATCTCTATATCAGGTCAATGCTAACTGACAAGTGACAACCAACATCTTCATATTGCTATCTAGTTGATTCTAGCTAATGGATGTTTACGATCAACAGCTACCAAATCCAAATATAGTAGTGTCATGTATACGCAGAAGTAAAGCACCTATCAAACCAAAATAATGGGATGTATCAATGTATGGCATATCGTGCTCACTGCTCAAGCTCGGTTTCTAAACAGCCCAGCATTTTTTTATCTCCTGGTTCCGTTATTAATGGAAATAAAACATAGGTAATCAGTTTAAACCAGACCAACAAATGCCCTAACAAAATTACTGGGGACAAGTATTCAAGATCAGCAAAAGCCTCCACATACAGACCCAATCCTATTTGGCAAATCAACCAAGCAAAGAACAAAATAAGCCACAACAACAATGACACAATTACCATCACATAATAATATTAGCAATATGGTAGTATCATATAAATACTAAGGGCAAAGCATGTATCATAAGCAAACAAAACAACGGCATGTAGGACATCTCGTGTCCCCTGAACACGGTTTCTAACGGGACCAGCGGCAATTGTTCTTTTAACCAGGGCAAGAGCTGTTTCCTTCTAAGCAGTATAAACCAACAACTGCCTATGGAAATTATGGGACTCAAGCTCTCAAGATTCCAGAAAGCCCCCCACATCCCAAATAACAGAAAATCCTAGTCGGCAAACAAAACCAAGCAGAGAACATCAGAACAACACAAGCAGCAACAACAACGCCATAATCATCATCAAACAATGGCATCAGCACTTGCTGCAAAAGCATGTACTAGATTAAAACGAGGATAATCCGAGAATTATTGGTACCGCCTCAAGCCATAACGATATCTCATCACATGACAAACCACCGATACCATCAATCCACAACAGCCTATTAGAACAGCAATTATAACCAGGAATATAGAAAGCTTATTAGATCTTGTCGATGTCCTCGTCCTCGAACTGGATGTAGTCGTTGTCGCCCTCGCCGTCCTCGGGCCCGTCGACGTCGACGCCCTCGTTGAGCCTGAGCGTGTCGGGGAGCTCGCCATAGTCCTTGAGCAGGTGCGCCTTGTCGTTCATGTACTTGAGGATTACGTTGGCCTTGCCATCCTGGTAGTCGCGGAGGTCGACGAGGATGACGTCCCCTGATTATTAGATTGCTTTCCAAGCCTACAACCCTCCTTATAATCTGATCAATCATGAGTTGACAAAGCATGTTGATATTGATATATCATTCACAAAGTCTCATTGTCAGCAGTCGACCATCAACCACCAACATGTGCTTTCAGATCTTCAAGTTACAGACTTCTTCACTAAGACGGACTCAAAACAATAGCGGCTTCATCTACTCAAACTCAATGACCCGGATCCTCGTGATCCACCTTAGTTTGGAAGGAAGAGGGGGTAAAGGGGCTTGTACATATGTGTGTGTATCAGCCCAAGTAGCCCATGACGCAGAACTAATCGTGTATATATGTAACTTCTCATAATGAATAAGATGTATAGTTGTGAATAGCAAAAATAGATCTCTCTTCTCTTTTTTCACAAAGGTACCTTATTTTTTCACAAAGGTACCTTAAGCACTGCTTCCATCGGTACCAGATGAACCAAATGCTAACTGCGTAGGGACATTAAATAATTTCACTGCCCCCAAATTCTTGATACTTTGCACCGATTATCTGATCGGTTCATGGCGAAGACCCATTTTGGATCAGCTGTCATCCCCTGTGCCCATTCACCGCCTTGTCCTCTACGGTTTTACATCTGAACATTTGAGTAATTGACGTGATGACGTGCATGCATGTCTCAAGGTCGTGGTTCGTTCCAGGTTCTGTGCTACACGATTGCTTACACTCTTTTAGTCAGAAAACAAGAAATAAGTGGGAATTGGGATGGATGATTAATTTGGATGATTAATTGATTTCCTGCAACTATATCGTGTATTCTCATGTTGATGTCATCCTCGCAGCGGCCGTTGCCGAGCATCCCCGCCACCTGCGCGTACTCCTGCCCGTCCTCCTTGAAGACCAGCTCGCGCCTGTCGTCGTCCGCCTCGTTCTTGCCCCGTTTCCGGCTCTTGCCTGACTTCCCCTTGTTCTTCGGCATGGCTGCTTCCTCCTCCTCCTCTCGGCGAGAGCTGCGAAACCCTCGATTCTAGATCGAGATGGGAAGCGGTGGTGCTGCGGTTTGCGGTTTCTTGGGCTTGGCTGGGCCACGGCGGCGGGGAAGGGGAGGAGGGCGAAAAGGGAGGAGGCGTCTGGGCCGTCACATTTAGGGTTGGAGCTGATGGACGGTTGCGATTGGGTCTCTGGGATTGCCTGGTCCGCGTGGGTCGAGCTCGTGTCGTGCTCCGTATCGCCTGCGTCAACGAGAAATTCTTTACGAACTGTGATTCGTGAATCCACGGTTGGACATGAAAAGCTGGGGCTTTAAACCATTGGGGAATTTTAGGGGGTGTTTGGTTATGCCCAAATTTAACCATTGCTTTGACAATCTATAATTTGTACAAAGATTGACACATAACTATATAGCCATATGTTTGCCAAAATATTTCTCTTTCTTGGGCTACGGTTGATAGATTTTGGCTGCATTTTTTGATATAGCAGTGGAGGGTAGATACGTCGACACTGCATACGATTTTGAGTTTGAAAAACCGTTTAAGAATCCACTTCAAGAAATTATTTTCAAAAAGTATAATAGACTAAAAAAACAAGGCCCGGTAAAGATCCAAATAAAGAGCCAAATTGTTGACCAAACACACCCTTAGTTTGAACCTGAAAAATTTGTGGTTGAAGTAAGTTTAAGACAGAGAACTCAAATTTTTTTTCTGTAATTGATGATATATTACAATTATTATGGTACGTTGATGGTGTTTTTCATGATTTTTAAGCCGCATAGATGTATGTGAAAAACACCTATGGGATACCAAATAACAAGCCTCACCTAACATTAATCACTTGAGCATGCCGCCGTTCTGCCGGAGGTGGACGGCGCTCCGGCGGCGGCCGGCCGAAGGTGACCGATCGAGTTTACTGCTGCTAGTAATTTGCTTTTAGGCTAGTCTCAATGGGGTTTCATGGGCATTAAATACGCTGACATGGCACTGTATTGATGAAGAGAGAGATGATAAAAGTTTTATGGGAGTAAAGAGAGTTTCATGGGGATGAAACTCTTCTGCACTGTTTTCAAAATATAGGTGTGTTGGAAACTGAGATATGAAACCTCCATTGAGACTGGCCTTATGTACACAAGTGAAGCAGCATACAGCAGCGACAGCTACTGCAGCAGTTGGTAGTGGAGCGGCTTTCACTTTAAGTATTCATTTGAGGTGGTTGAGCAAAAAGTGCATTGCATTCATTAGTTTAATCCTTGACACTTGTTTGCAATCAAGTGAAGCACTAATTTATTACTCTTGATGCTTGCCGTACACCTGGACGATTGTGCAGAGGTTGATCGGTGATCTTCTCAAAGGAGTTTGTGAGAAAACCCGGTATTCTTGTGAAGGTTGGAACTTACCTACCCTGAGCGGGGAAGAGCTACCTCTAGTGGACTCGAGATGTTTTGGCTTAATTCGTGGAGCCGGTCCGATTTGTTCAGGCTAACCTCAACGTGGATTAGGAGAAACCGACAAGTTTCCGAACACCACGGTAAACACATCGGTTGTGTGCATTTCTCTCATATTTTCTTCTAGCTCTTATTTAATATTATTGTGATCATTTGCTTAATATAGAGCTAGTATTGATTCTCTAGTTGACTAGAATTGTGTAGGTTTAAGTGCTTCACACTCTTGCTAAATTGAAATTGTAGAGAATTAATTTAGAAGAAAAGAAAATTTAAAACCTCCTATTCACCCCCTCTAGTCGGTTATCCTTATCCTACACCAGTGTTTAAGCAAGCAACGGCAACTCTACGCGCATAACCTGATCTTGGCATAAAATACACGGGGTTAGGACCCGTCGCGTAGGTACCAACCCCTTTTTTTTCTTTTCTTTTTCTCCTCTTTTCTTTTCTTTTTTTTCCTTCTCTCTTTTTTTCTCTTCTCTTTTTTTCTTCTTATTCTTTCTCTCTTTTTTCTTTTTTCTTTTTCCCCTTTTATCCGGTTCGGCCGAACCGGCCTTACCTCTTCCTCTCATCTCTCTCCCTCTCTCCATTCTATTTGGCCGAACGACATCACTCCTCTCCTCATCTCTCTCGCCCGAACCGCCCAGCGACTTCCCAGGCGGCGCAACGGCACACGGCCGAGCTCCGGCTCGCCAGCCCCAGGCTCACACCGGCCGACCTTCGCTTGCCTCCACCTTCTCCTCACCCTTCCCCTCTCACTCCCTCTCTCTTTCTCCTGGGCCCAACCAGCCACGGCCGGATCCGGCGCCGTCTTCCCCGGATCCGACCGGCCAGGGCCAGATCCGGCCTTCCCCCTCGTCGGACCTTGCCTCGGATCCGGCCAACCAGGACCAGACCCACCGTGATGCGGATCCACCTAGCAAGCTAGCTGAACCCCGTTGCTTTGGCCCTGATCTTTCACGATACGCCTTGTTGGATGCCCTCTCCAAGATAAGCCTTCTCCCACGCACACCGCAGCACGTGAACGAAGGGTAGAGAAACCGAAGTTTCAGCGAGTAGAATCCAACACCACAATTGGATTCAACACAATAAGAGCAATTCCTCGATGGAAATCTCAAGAACACGCCAACAATGGCCACCAAACCATGGTGATTTTCTGGTTTCTATTTCTCAATTCATAACCTCCGTTCCAATGGGGCTAAGGCCCTGGACTTATATTGGTGCACAATGCACGGCCTTGACTAAAACTCACGCACAACTTGGCCTAAGGCCGAATCAAACTCCAATACGAACTAAAAAGGAAATACCTAAACTGCTACCTCTGAATTCTTTCTTAATTTGCGATCTGACTATAAGGATTTTGTGGCTGACACCTTATCCATTGTGTGGGGCTTCGAAATAGCTTTCCAACGAGTCCAAGAACGCCCAAATCGAACTCCGTTTGTGAAAGTTATGGACGTTTTAGTATCGGTCTTGCCAACTGTCCCAATCCGAGTCCGAATCGGTTTCAAATCTTTATATGTTTTGTTTTCTTGTTTAAGGGGCTTCCAAATCCGTTTGAAATTTGAAAAGGAGTCCTTCTCAACCTTTAGAAAGGCATGGGGTGGTCGGATTTTACCCTTACATGCATTGCAATACTCCAACTCTTTATGTTTGGCAAGTCTCGCGTGTCTCTCCGGACAGCTCGTGCATCATCCAATGAAATTACTATAACTTTGTGTAGGAAGCTTCAAATCAAATGCCGTTTGATTCGTTGGAAAATAGACTTCATTAGCTTTCCAAATATGTCCTTTGTGCACATTAGAAATCTCAGAATTGGTATTCAAAGCTTCTTGAACATTGTGCACATAACTGCAAGCACTAACCAAAGTTGTAGTGCTACTTGGTGCCACATCACGCCGTCTTCTCGGCCATGGCAAGCATGCAACTTGCCACATCTCTTGGACAACTGGCAGATGCAATAGGCAGAGGTGTCCTGCTGGCTAACCTCTGGCCATTTTTTTTTGTGAAGCTAGGAATCTAGAGGAAAATGTTAAGACTGATCTATGGTTATCTAACCTTGGTTGAAAATTTTGTAATAGTTGGTGAGCTGAAATATAAGTTGTCGTTACTATTGGTATTACAAAACACACCTTTAGTTTGAACCTGAAAAATTTGTGGTTGAAGTAAGTTTAAAGACAGAGAACTCGATTACAATTATTATGGTACGTTGATGCTCTTTTTTCGTGATTTGTAAGTCGCATAGATTATGTGACAAACACTTATGGGATACCAAACAACAAGCCTCTCCTAACATTAATCACTTGAGCACGCCGCCGTTCTGCCGGAGGTGGACGGCGCTCCGGCGGCGGCCGGCCGAAGGTGACCGATCGAGTTTATTGCTGCTAGTAGGGGTGAAAATGGGTCGGATTCGGACAGATATTGCTGTTACCATATCCTAACCCATATTTTTTCTCCGGATTCGGTACCAATCGGATTTGGTACCAATCGAATTCGGTGTCGGATCGGTCGGGATTAACCCATTTCGTTTGCACCCCTACTTGTTTGTAAGGAATGCATACAGTGCAGTAAATGGAGTAGGACGCACTGACTTGATGTTAATATTTAATAGCTGATGTGGAAGATTTTATTTTACCATTGCAAAAGAAAATGAAACGTCAAATAGTAGCACTAACCTGTAATCAAACTTGAAGATGTATCGGATTCGGACGGATATTCGGATTCGGACGGATATTGCTGTTACCATATCCTAACCCATATTTTTTCTCCGGATTCGGTACTAGTCGGATTCGGTACCAATCGGATTTGGTGCCGGATCGGTCAGAATTAACCCGACCCGTTTTCACCCCTAGCTGCTAGTAATTTGCTTTTACGTACACAAGTGAAGCAGCATACAGCAGCGGCAGCTGCTGCAGCAGTTGGTAGTGGAGCGGCTTGACTTTTGGTGTAAAGCGTGGATCGGAGCGAGCAGAGCGTGCAGTGTAGTGCAGTGGATCGGGGAGGGATGAGATCCATGGATTGCTGCAATGCTGCCGGAAAGGCCGATACATCAAACCATGCCATCGTGTATTCGTGTGAGGAACATCCAGAGGAGCCATATTTAAACATAAGAGTAGGGGTGGATATCGAGCCAACTGCTCGTCTTATCGAGCTTTTTCTAAAATTGGCATATTTTGATTTAATATCATTTTACGGATAATTTAAAAGTATTTTTAGAAACGAGCTAACGAGCCGAGCCGAGCCGAGCCGAGCTTGAGCAAAATTCAAATTCATTTGAAATCAAATCATTTTAATGTTTAACCAATTAACAAGTATAATTGAACCAATTTTGAACCGAGCCAACGAGCCCACTAACGAGCTTTTTTTCCACCCCTACATAAGAGGCCCTAAATAATCTGTATAATATAATTATATTTAACGGAAAAAATAAAGATTTTTTTAAAATCAAGGGCTTGTATGTAATTCTAGAAAACTAAAGATCCGTACGTATTTTCGAAAAAACGAAGATATGAAAACCAATAACTTGTACATATTTTCAAAAAATGGAGGCAAAAAACTAAGGATCCGTACGTATTTTCTGAAAAACCGAAAGGCATTATCAAGTAAAAGAGGATCTCTTTGAAAAACCAAGGACTTGTACATAATTTCGGAAAAGTGGAGGGGTCACCTGAGAAAAATATGACGTGGCAGAGGCTTTTTTTGCAAAAAAAAAACGAGGACCCCAGAGGTAACTGCGATTTGTTATTCAAATCTGGAAATATAAGTAGTGTTTGGTCGTCCGGACTGATGTGCTGGCACAGTTTTGGAAAACACTATTCAAGTATTCAGTATTTTAAAACAATTTCCCAAATCGAGAGAACTGCACGAATTTTGGACATCGTGAGTTCGTGACAACAGGGGTTCAGCTTCACCTCTGCCTGTTTGCCGTCTCCGCTTGGTCGATTGGTTTCGTCGTCGTCAAACAAGTCACCAGATCTCCCGGGTACGCACGCACCAAAGCTCCCTTCCATCTCCATGGCTTGCTTTCCCCCTCTTGCCTCGGCCAAGAGCCCTACAAATCTCTAGATCCCCGACCCAACAAGCGGATTGGTCCGACCACGACCACGAACCGCATTAACCTCGAGCTCTCCGCTTTCTCTGTGGTTCTTGGACCAGGATCTGCCCCGTGTTCGATTGGAATCGTGCGGAGATGGACGGCGGCGGCGACCTGAGGAGCAGCATCAAGAAGTGGAACGTCGTCTACCCGGTGTACATCAACTCCAAGAAGACGGTCGCCGAGGGCCGCCGCATCGCCGCCGGCAAGGCCTGCCTCGATCCCACATGCATCGAGATCGCCGACTGCTGCTCCCACCTCAAGATCCCTCACGCCATCGAAGTACCGGTCTTTCTTTCGTCCTTTTCTTTTGAATTTTGCCGCTTGGGATTACCAGCTCCCTCCCTTGTTCTTCCTTGGATTTGTATAGGTGTTAATTTTTGGACTGCTCATGTTGTGTGTAGTTGGATAAGGCGTACCCGCGAGATTTCTTCCAGGTGGGGAGGGTGAGGGTGCAGCTCAAGAAGGATGACGGCTCCCCAGTCAATCCTGCAATTAAAACAAGTAAGTGCTGAATTGCTAATTGATCCTGGAAGCCATCTTTCCTTGTATTTGTAACTCTACCTGTTTCTAAACTGTATTTGATAAATGGAACACTGCTCTTAGCTCTGTGAGTAAAGCTCAAGATTTTGTTCTGAAGTATACCGTTTCAGAATACCCTAAATTCGTATCAGTGCAGCTAGTAGAGCTGACAAGAATAATTATATGATTCATTCACCTATGTTTTTTTGCGTGAAAATAGTTTCTGCCTTATTTTTAATCACGTCTAGGAACGAATAAAATGTGCTTGTTAAGAAAAAATATGTATGGTAGAAGAATAACAAATCCATTTGTTGTGTGATTCTCACTTCATTTCATAATATTGTAATGTTGTGAAGATGTGCTTTTGATCTTACGCTACCATCATTAGTAGTAAAGGCTTAGATCCTTTTGAAATATTAACAGCAATGAATAAGGCTATCCCAAAATAAATCGAAGAGGATTTCCAGCCTGTTACAACTCACGCCAGTAGGTATGCGCTGGTACCTCATGGCTCACATAGATACGATTATCTTGAATTGCTTACTATATGGTTTGTGGCGATTTATGCTATCAGTCAATGGTCATTATATGCAGATATTGATTCTGTAATTAGTTACGGATGTTTGCAGAAGTGTAGTTAGTATAATATACTATCTCAAAACCAATGGAACATGCAATGGATCTGATGACTGACCTTTTAAATTTTAATATTATCGGATTTGCTTGATTGTTTTGTTCTGCTCCTAGTTACCACCAAACCCATGGCCGAATCTTTTCTCAGAATTAGAAATCAATTTGGCTCATTTGTCTGAACACCCTGATGTCTTTTTGTGTTTGATTAACAACATACAACCAGTAATATTCATTATGAAGAGTTAACTTCGTAGGAAAAGTAAAGCTGACAATATGGGAGAATAAGGCTAGGAGCCAACTAGCCATAGAACAAGGCATAATAGGTGACACGAGCGGGTGAAAGATTATGTTAAGTAAAATACATAATGAACATATTAGAACATAACAATGGCTAAATAAAGTTAATTATCCATATTACACTAGTACATTAATGTACATCATAGTATGATGTGCCATATAAGATGTGTTTAGCCATCTATTATGTTCTTATCTAGGTTCATGCCATGCCTTTTGCCATCCTTACCTTGTTCATATTTTACCTTTTATCTCTTGCTCTATCTTTCATTATCCCTTTTTTTTAATCTCTTCTCCCTTTCACTTTCTACTACTAACAGCCAACTAATGGTTGCTATTTTAGCAAACAAAGCATTGCGGATGCTACGACTGATCTACTTATAGGTCAGCAACTCAGCCGGAGAAAGCAAAATTGCTTACAATTGGGTTGTATTTTTTTTCAAGTGAATGTAGAAATCCAACAAAGAGAACTTCATGAGAAGCATTTACAAGTGCTTGCACTAGAGTTGTGCTATCGTAGTAAAGTCGAACATGAGAGTTCAAAAAGAGTAGGCACTTGATTGTTTTAGGATGTTGATGACAAGGCTCCACAATGTAGGGAACAACCATGTGAATGTTCAACATGGTTGTTAAAGAGATAAAGCAAGGGCCCGAGGCAAGGCGACTCACCACCTTCTTTCCGCCAAAGCGCTTAAGGTGCACGGAGAGGCGACACCGCACACACATTCTAACCTAGTATGGCAGCAAATTAATTTAGCAATTTAGTACCACATTCATACCTTGATGTTGCCGGTTCCCCATGTAGCATCAAGAGCAGTTCAGTAGAGAGAGCATTAACATGGCAATCATACAGTAGTATTAGCATCATACATGGCATAGTATCACACAGAGCAGAGCATTAAATAGCGTGGAACAGAGGGGGCCGGGAAGAAGAAGAGGGAGGGGGATGGAAACAATAGCAGAGAGAGCAGAGCAGAGGATGGCGGGGAGAAGGAGAGAGGGGGAGGCCGGGAGGGAGGTAGGGAGTAGAGAGAGCAGAGCATACCTGGATGGCTGGATCTAGAGGTGGCGGAGAGGGCAACCGGCGACAGGGATGGAGGCGTGGAAGGGAGGCCTGGAAATGGAGAGTGCAAGGGTGCATAGAGGAGAGTAGAGGAGGTGGCTCGTGGCTGTGCTCGAGTAGATGGGAACGGGGCGGTGGGTGGTAGCGCTAGGGTTCGCCTAACCCTTGTCTCGCCCTCTCTTCAACTGACCCCTCTCTTCAATTGTTTGCTGGCCCTCTCTCCATTACCCCGAGCCCACCCATATTTCGATCTCCCGCTCATCCCCTGCCTATGGCGTTCGCCTCAGTCGTCCCCAACGCCATTCTCTGCCTAAGTGACACCAAGGTGGCACCTTGGTCGTAAGGCAGACTCCATAGGCATCATGGTTATCAAGATGTTGCCTAGGTGATGCCAAGGCGTCCTAGCGGTCGGAGGGGGACGCCGTGGACGATCACCTAGCCTGTGAGGAGTTAGGTAGTGCTGGGTAACGCCTAGGCATCCAGGGCGATGCTGAGGCCGTTGTGGCGGCTGCCTAGGTGTTGGTTTGGGGGGGGGGGGGGGGGATGGGGCTCTAACCTGGCACCGCCCCGTAGTCTTCTTTTCCCCGGCGTCGGTCTGCCGCTTCTCCCTCCGCCAATGCCGATTTGCCGCTTCTCCTGCCGCCTTCCCTGAGCTGTTGCCTTCTCCCTCCGTCAGGGCAGATCTACAGTCGGAGGAGGGCGCAGGCAGTGGGAGGAGGTGGCCAATGGGAGTGGCGGTTCAAGGTGGCGGCCGAAGGAGAGGTAGAGCCGGCTGGGGCGGTCGACGGCAGCAGTGGGTCGAGGCGACGGTAGTGTCGAGCCTAGGGATGGCAATCGGGCGCGGCAGGTTTGGATAGTGCTCGCCCATACCCGTACCTGCGACCCCGATTTACGCCCACGGGCATACTCGTGAAGGATGATGGGTGAAGAACCTCATCCATACCCGTCGCCCGTGGGCATGCCCGTTTACCCGCGAACTGAGAGTCATCATCTGAGAGTTGAACTAATGACAGGTACATATAAACAACAGCTGTTGCTAGGAAATATAATAGCTATCAATAAAGATTATAACAATCAATAGCAATTAGAGATATGCAAAAGTTTATAACAATCAATAGCAATTAGAGATATTGCTATGGCTGCGCCACCTGTCAATCTATATTGTGGGTAAACAGGTGAGGCGGGTACAGGTGGAACTTACCCATACCCGTGCGCGTTTACCTGACGGGTAGAATGTTCCCCACATTTCCAGACCTGTGGGTAAAGAAAATATCCTATACCCGGCTCCATTAGGATATTTACCCACGGGTATACGGGTAAACGAGCACAATTGCCATCCCTAGTCGAGCCCAAGGCGACGAAGAGGAGTCGGTGGGGAGAGGAGGCGCCAGGCGAGGGGAGGAGGCGGCGGGGAGGGGAGTGGGAGAGAGACGAGAGGGGGGAGAGATAGCGGGAAGTCTGGCTAGCAGTTAGGGTTAGGCATGTTTTGATCATTTTGTAATTAAGTCCTCAAAGTTCCTGAAAATTACGAACATACCTCTCTTTTAATGGATTTCTTCTGATTTAGACATCCTAAGACATGGTTATTTGAATATTTTGTGCTATTATATTGCATGGTTATTTAATTTTCAGTCATATAAGGTATTATTTGTCATCTAACTATCGTCATAGAGGGTGCCGAGTCGACTAGACGTCCAAGCGCCCTAGCCTTATCGCGACTTGTCAGAGCACCGTGACAACCTTGATAGGCATGCCCGGCAAGGTGAGGCCATGGCGAACACTCCCCTGACTGCTTTACCACTCAAGCAACGACAAAGAGACGATTCAACGATGCTTTAATAACCATGATGTTCAATCCATAGAATATTCAAAAAGCAAGGCATGTAACCTGGCATTTACTTTGGATGTGTTCTGGAGGACTTCTCGTGAAGCCCTGTCCCACATATGTCATTATTTAACTGAAAAATGTGAGTAGAGATTGGACAAAAAGGTATAAGATTGTGATGGAGTGCATGAAACAGTTTATGTTATTTTCCCCGTTATGCTGCCATGGATGTTAGTTGAAAAAACAGTAACATAGTTCGTTAGGGCCTGCACCAGTCATCCTTATGCAGCTGGAAATTTTGTTGGTAAATGAGTTATAGGGCATAGTGAATAATGCAATGCATAAAGAGAATAGGAAAAATACTAGTATAAGAAGTTCACCTGCAGTCCCAAAGCTTGAACCATCAAATTTTAAAACCAGATATTCCCTATTTGCCCTATTAGGAAAGCAAATTTCGCTCTTGACATGGATTTCTTTAGCCCAAATTTTATGTAGATAGAAGCTCTAGAAGGTTTCTTGGTTGTTAGAGGTGTATGGTATGCTTATTTCATTTCCTTTTTATAGTGTAGAATTTCTTTTGCTGATTTTCTAGTCCTTGAGTTATGTGGTTTACATGTAACAATAGGAGCAAAATAGCTGGACCACATACTTCCTGAGCTTTGTGGGGTAGTGTTGTCTCAATCTGATCATTTACTTATTTGTTTCATCTTGCTAGAGACAATAGAATTCAGTGCAAGAACGTAGTTATCATCAGCTATCCGTCATTCTGTATAACATGGCTAGTTTGATTATACCATGTGTAGCTATGTTATATCCTGCCTACTTAATTACGTTGAATCTGTACTTTTGTTAGCCAGCACCATGTTAATGATGTTCATCTGAAAAATTGGTTCAATTTTTCTAAATAGAGTTGTTGCATGAGAGTGATAAATCTTAGTTTCTTTCTTTCAAATTCAGAGTATTACTGTATAAAAGAGCATCCCCTGTTGTTCCTCAGAATTGTGTGTGTGCAGTGTTGATGAAAATCCCCTGTTGTTCCTCAGAATTGTGTGTGTAGTGTTGATGAAAATAGGTCTTTTTTTTTTCTATTTATTTGTAGTGTCTCCATCTATATCATTTGGAGACAGTTTTCCCTGAACTGTTTAGAAACTTTTTACAACGAAATGTTGCTGTGCTGTAGTGCTGCCGTGTATCTTGAAACTTGATGTCATTGTGTTGAACATCTATTTTTCTTCCCTCTGTAAAAAAACACTCTTATTTTTTTTCTTTTATTGTTAAATGAAGCGCGAACCGTGCAGCTGGAAGTACCATGCGAAAATCGTATTAATGTTATTCTAATTACTTTAGCAACAGATTTCTTGTATGTTCTGCTACTTTAATGATGAAGTTACTCTTAACTAGGATATTACTCCTAGTTACTTCTAATATCGTTTTTTTATGGCTGGCCATTCTGGAAATCTTAGTGCAACAAGATATTCGCCATGATGTGCACGTCAATGAAAATGCTCTATCCTACTGACACTACTCCTTTACATTACAGAGAAGCAGCTGATGATCCAAATAGCAGAGCTGGTCCCCAAGCATCATGGGAGGACTAAGAAGCAGGAACCGGCGGCTAGTTCTTCAGCTGCGGGCACTTCAAAGTCAAAAGGTGGGAAGAAGAAAAAGTGATGGAAGTACCATCTTGTGTTGTTTTTCTGTTCATAGAAAGTTCCTTGAGGGAGTTGTGCCCTGCTCTGAGCTCTAAAAATCTGTGACTTTTTTGGTGTTCTGAATTTCTTGTGATCTTGAGAAGCGACAGCTAGGTTTGCAGCAGTGGTAGTCGAATTTACAGATGCCGTTGTTTCTTAGGACTTTGCTTGGTTCGGTTCGGCCTCCACTTTTGGTTTTTGTCCTTAGCTACAATAACTAGTTTTCAAATATTGCGTTTTTTTAAGATGAGATCTACTAGTTGATTGTAGTACATACTATACTAATTCTAGCTATACCGATCAAAATCACATGCGACTGTCTCTTACGAACAGCTAAAATTCAAAAGTTACATGCCAAAAGTCATACGCTACAGACTAAAAATACTTATCTAAAAGATACTTGTTTGCAAATCCAACTGAAAGATACTTGTTACAATGAATAGAGCTCATCTCATCTGGAAGATATTTATGTTAAGGATATTTAAGTTTCCAAGTGGTGAATTTTTTTAAGAACTGGGAGCTATGAGTGGTTAACAGGTAGGACGATGGAGCTGGAGTTATTTCCAATTTGATCAGGGTAAAACTGTAGGATCGCGGAACATACGAGAAGGGTGAAAATAAATTGAAGGTGGTGTAACGCCAGTTTCACACGCGGGGTGCAGAAAACGTCAACGCGTTGAGGCATGGAAAACGTAGAGTTACAAACTATAATATGGTTTTTCTCAAACGCACAGAAAACGTAAAAGTTACAGGACCTGATCTTTTTGGCTGAGACTTATAACTTTTAGCTGTGACTTGGTTTTTGTGCTGTTCATATGAGAGATTACAGAGTAACTGAAACTCACGTACGGTTTTTACCGATATAAATGAAGTTGGTACAGTATGTACTACAATTAACTAGTAAACCCAATTTTAAAAAGACACTCCATTTAAAAGTTAGTTATTGTAGAAAAGCCAAAACTTGAAATCAAAAGCTGAAAAAGAACAGAGTCACAAACTATAATAAGATTTTTCGCACACAAAATAAAAAACGCTTTTTTCTGAGGGAGTTCCCTACTCCGCCCTTGGAACGTTGCCGAAGGCCCCTAGTAGTTTGTAAACACAAAAGACTTCAAATTTCAAGTTAACCTTTGATAGTAGTGTTTTCTTGTTTGGGTTTGCAAATTCTGCGTATAGAATGCCTCAGATTTAAGAGTACTTTTTGAAATGTACGGTGTTTGAATGTTGCTCCCTTGAAACGTACTATTTTGAAAATGTATGTAGACAATATAAAGGAGATAGATTATCAGATGAAATGATATTGTCTGACATCTTTTTAACAGTACCTTAATACTATTATATTTTTGTAGTTTTTTGCTAACGCTAGAAATTACCGGGCAAAGTTCTCTCTCAAATATTGTGAAAGGTAAACAGCGATTTATATTTAGGGGCAAAGGATTAAAGCAAATGTAGAAGTTTACAAAACTAGCAGATTTATTCGCGCAATTGCGCGGCTAGATATTATGATATAGTTATATTTGGTATACATTTCTACTGCCTATAATTGAAATACAACTGTATTTGCTATACCATTTTAATATACATATATAATTAATCTGCACTGCTATAATCTACTCTGCCAAAATAAATAGTGGAGATACTTCTCTTTTTTTCTCAATTAATATGAGAATTTCTAGGATTTTTCTTTTTAGAATTATTGTGGGATTTTGTTGCCCTTAAAATGAAGGAGGTGCCTTAGATATTACCAGTCATTTTTATTTATATAGATTATAATGGAGAATATTGTTTTTAATCCACATTTTAACAAAAGCTTGCCTTGATAGCTGAATTTTGCACCTTTTAATTTAAACTAATATGTGAAATAGTTAATTAATTTAACCTTTTCTTCCTCATAACCTTTTTTTAACTCATAGACTCAAGAGGCATTATAAACATGCAAATTAGAGTATAGTTGATGAATTTACTTATGTAGGTACATTTGAATTACACTTTTTTTTGAACAAAAGAGCTGCAGCAATTTTTCGGTCACTTAATAACATAGTGCTAAAAATGTTTCTTTGATTGACACGGCTTCAGTGTGAACTTCTTGCATAGTTGGCCGGTCTTTTGGTGAATCCAACGAGCATTTTAGACCAAGTTCTGTCAGTTGCATGGCACATTTCCGCATTCCGACCCGATTCTGATGACTTGAAGTTCTACTCGTGTCTTCGCCTTGGTACTGTGGAATCAGATTAGGCTCTAAAATGTCACCAATCTTCTGAGGAAATGCTAGCTCCACAAATTTATGGAGATTGACACCATCCTTAAACATCTCATCAGTCGGATTCTTTCCTGTCATCATTTCTAGCAGAATGATGCCATAGCTGTACACATCACCCTCAATAGACAATTTGCTACCCATGCCATACTCTGCAAAATTTGCAAATTTGTTTAGTCAACCCTTTTGTTTACTCAAAATATTTGTAAGAAACATTATTCTTGAAATGACTGTATTAATATCTTCTGGAAAGCATATTGCATTGTTTAATTTATTTAGAATTACATTTTTAAGCCAGTGTTTTCAATGGATCATAAGATCTGTAGATATAAGAGGTAAACATGATTTGTGAGGGGAAAATACTACCTACTATTAATACATCAACAATATTAGAATGAAATGTGTACAAACCTGGTGCAATGTATCCAACTGATCCTCTTGGCCCCAGCATACTTGTTGAACCGCGAAAGCTTTCTGACGAATGGTTGCAAAGAAACTTTGCTAATCCAAAGTCACCAACATGTGCACACATGTCATCATCCAAAAGGACATTGCTTGGCTTTACATCACAATGGATCAAAGGAGGCGTGCACTGGTTATGGAGATAATCCAAGGCAGCAGCTATGTCTGTCGCAATTTTGATCCTTGACCCAAGGTTCAGTGATCTTCTTGGGTCATGTTTGCACAATTGTGGATGGAGCCAGCTTTCTAGGTTACCATTTGACATGTGCTCAAGAATTAGAGCTTTGAACTCATTTCCTGATGGATCAAATGTAGAACATAGACTTATCACCCTTATTAGATTTCGATGGCGTATGTTCCTTAAGGCCTCACACTCAGCAATGAAACTCTTTGATGCTCCATCTTGATCAAGTCTGAATACCTTGATTGCGGCTATGCGTGGTTCAGACACAAATGTACCTCTATAGACAGATCCATATCCCCCGACACCAACCAAGTTAAGAGAAGAGAAACCACTTGTTGCCTTAAACAACTCGTGATATGAAAATCTTTTCAACACCTCCGAAGACTGGTTTCTCGGTTGTTTAGTTGCTTCCCTCTTCTTGTGTAGAATAGCCATGGCACATGAGAGTGTGACTAAAACAATGGTAACAAGTGGAACGACCACGATTACAGCATAGGAAGTCCTTTTCCTTTTGGATGTTGACGCAATGCAAGGTTGTAGTTGTAGCATTGGAGAATTTGTGCATAGGTTTTTGTTTCCTTGGATGAACACTTGACTTGAATTGCCAAACACACCACTTGTAGGCAATGGTCCTTGAAGGTTATTGAAGGACAAATTGAGAAGCTGCAAAGAGCTGAATAACTCAAAGAAGTCTGGAATTTCACCAGACAAGTTGTTTTGCGATAGATCCATCTTAACAATGCCTCGTAAGCTCATCAAAGATCCAGGAATGCTACCTTCGAGATAATTTGCTTCCAAGCAAAGGGACTCCAAGCGGAGGCACTCGCTGAGACTGCTAGGAATTCTTCCTGATAACATGTTGTTGGAGAGATTAAGGAGGCCAAGATTAATCAAGCTGCCAATTTCTGATGGTATTGGTCCTATTAGTTGGTTATAAGACAAGTCTAAACCTTCGGAGAGTGAGGATATTGAAAAAAGTTGCCGAGGGATGTGTCCATGGAGGCTATTACAAGAAAGGTTTAGTATAACCAAGCTTTTACAGCCTACCAAACTTGCCGGAATAGACCCACTCAATTTATTGTCTTGCAAATAAAGCTCACTTAGCTTCTCAAGGTTTCCAATTGATTGTGGGACTTCTCCAGAAAAATTGTTTTCTGCTAAATTTAGGACAAACAAATTCTGAAGATTTCCAAGCGTATCAGGAATATACCCTGAGAGTAAATTTCTCTCCATATGAATAAGAGTGAGGTTGGTGAGATTTCCTATCCCTGGAGGTACTAAACCATCTATTTGGTTATCATTCAGAAGTAACCATTGTAAACTTTTGGGAAGACTGCCAATGGAAGCGGGTAATATTCCTCGGAGATTATTGCTATCCAAATATAATCTCTCCAATCGGGTGCAACTTGTTAGTGAGGACAAGAATGCCCAATCACCAGCTTCGAGTTGATTTTTCCCCATATTTAATCGAACCAAGTTTGTTAAAGACCCCAAAGAAGGAATCACACCACTGAATGTATTGTTGCGGAGATCAAGGATTTGGAGGCTGGAAGCATTGGCTAATGAAGCAGGGATTGGGCCATCAAACTGATTCCCTTGCATTATCAAATTTTGGATGTTTGGAAGTGTATAGCCAATGTTGCTTGGAATTTTCCCAACTAGCTGGTTGGCTCCAAGGCCAAGATACGTGAGAGATAAGATTTTGTAGATGGTTGGAGGAACTGTGCCTGACAAGTTGTTGTATGTCAGGTCTAGTACTTGCAAACTTGCAATATTACCTAAACTCACCGGAATGGTCCCTTGAAATTTGTTAAGGGCAAGCAATAGGACAGATAGGGAACGAAAAGTCCCAAGTGAGCTAGATATGCTCCCTGACAGGTTATTACTGGTCAAGCTGAGATACTCTAAGGGTGAGGATGCATGGGATAACTGTGGGATAGGCCCAGAAAAGTAATTGTATGAGAGATCTATGCTGTAAAGAAATGAGCTATTGAATAGCGCATGAGGAATCTCTCCACTAAGGTTATTTTTTGCGAGGTCAAGGTAAGCGAGCGAGGAGGAATTCGCTAACATTTGGGGAATTCCTCCTGTGAGCATATTGTTTCTGAGAGACAGCTTGGTAAGATTTGAGCTACTTCCAAGGAGCCAAGGAATGGTTCCCGAGAGCTTGTTACTAGCAAGGTACAGAACGGAAAGGTCTGGAAGCAGGGCGATCCCTGGCGGGATGTGTCCTAGAAGGTAGTTGTCACTGAGCACAATCTCTCGGAGAGACAAACATTTACCAAGATCTTGAGGGATCTCACCTTCGAGGAGGTTCCTCCACAGGCTGATTATCTCGAGGCGAGAGCAGGAGGACAGTGTCTCGGGGATCACGCCGCCGAGCGAGTTCATGCTGACGTTGAGGTACCTAAGCTTTGTCAGGCGACCAATCTCAGGTGGGATGCTGCCGCTGATCTGGTTGTCCGGCAGGTGAATTCTTTCTAGGAACGTGAGGTTGGCGATGCAAGGTGGCATCTGGCCGGTCAGGTTCAGAGACGCAAGGTCCAGTGCGACAACACGAGGTGCCGCGCGATGCGCGGCGCATGTCACGCCGCGCCAGCGGCAGAAAGACGCGGAATCGTTTCGCCATGCGGCTAACGCCCCGGTGGGATCGCCGAGACGAGACCTGAGGCAGAGGAGCGCCTGACGGTCGGCCTCAGATTTGTTCCGGGGTTGAGTTGTAGGAGAGGAGTGTGCGTAGGGGCAGAGCAAGTGCCAGAGGATCACAACAAGCAGCAGTGGAGAGGGAGAGAGCTTGTTGTGGGTAGCAACACGAGGCATCCTGCTTGCTATCTTGTGAGGAGGCCGGTGTACTACGTACCACTACTGCACTTCTGCTTGTGGAGGATTAGGGTTAGTTGCGAGCTCTACAATGGTTTATGAAGGGTGCCTGCAAATCAAGCCTCACCGTCTGATGCCGTTGAATGCATTGACGCATTCAATTCATTCCGAAACGAACACGCTGAAGCAGCCATGGTTGGTGGTTAGGTCGATTGGAATCTGGAAAAGGATCAAGTGGGAACGTACTATATACAAGCAACTTGTGTTTTGTGCGTACTGATCGATGGCGTCAACGGTCAGTGTGAAACCTTGTGGAGGATGACTACAAGGGATGCGATCCGGTTGGGATGCATGGCGGCCCATATTCTTACGTCTGAGATGTTGAGAGACGTAGGATTAATTAGATTTTGGCAAAAGAGAATATCCCGTGGAAGCTAGCTTCCTTTATTAAAACCTGTGAAAGCCTAAGCATGAAAATTTCCAAAAACTCTAAAAATTCACCAAATGTAGAGGATGGTCCGTTCTATAGTGATGCATTTTTTAACACCAGATTCTGTAACATCCGAAATTCTAGGATATATAAAAATAAGAAAAATTTTAAACTTTTTGATGTATTTTGTTTCTTTGGCTATTTATTGGAGTTTCTTTGAAAATTTTGAATTTTAAAAACAAAAATGCTTAGAATGCAATTCAAATTAGAATTCAAAAATCATACTAAAAAGATGATTAAAAGTTGGCATGAGAAAACTTATGGTGAAAACCATCCTAAAAACCCACGAGTATAATCTTGGCACTAAAAATAAATATTAAAATAAGTTCTAAAATTATCTAAATCAAATAAGTATATTTAAATTCAACAAAAAGTCTTCTTAGATTTTTCTAGAAAAATAACAAGAAGATAAAACTCTGAAAAATTTTACACAATCATCCGCGTTATGTCGAAGCATTCACAAAGATTTTCATAATCTTTTGAGCTCATCTGATGTGTCCAGCAATTGCCCCAAACCTCTCAGCTGACCTCACCCTTTCCTCTCTCTCTCTCTCACTGCTGAGTGTGGCCCATTTGCAATACCTTTCTTCCACCATCAGCTTGCAGCCTGAGAAACCATGAGCACATGCCACTGGTTTTTGACGACATGCTCATCATTTTGATACCACGCCCGTCATTTCTTCTCTTTGCTGACAGCCCATGCCCTGCGCCTTACCTTTCTTCCCTGCATCCCGGCCTTGTGCCCAGCTTGGCACTCACTCAAGAGCTTTGACCTGTTGGCACTTCCTTGAGAGCTTTGACCGGTTTGCACTCACTCGAGAGTTTCGACCGGCTAGCAAGTACTCGAACACGCGACCCCTAAACCATTTACATGTCAAGATTATAACCAACAACCTTGTCAAGCCAATTCTTTTCGCTCAATGACGCGCCGGGCCCGCTTGCAAAGTTCGTTTTCCACCTCACGCGCCTGCGCTAGCTCTGCCATGGTCGTGGCTCATGCTGTTCCCAGTTTCTGACACCACACCCACATCTCTTCTCTGTTGCTGCCAACCCCCCTACTTGTTGCCTCAACGCGGCACATCTCTTCCTCTTTGTCTTCTTCCACGCCTCGCGTCCAACGGCAAGAATTCGGCTACGCCATTTGGTTGTGCTTGCGATATAACTCGCGCTCAACCTCAGCTGTCCGTACCTATAAAGCCCCCTCGATGTGCCATTTCTCTACGGCTCGCCTTCTCAGTCTCTTACGCGTTTCTTAAGCACTTCGCTCATTGAAGCACTAAGAAACTAAGGTCGTTCGTGATGCTGGCAAGCATGCCACCATGTTCTAGCTACTCTGGTGGGCTTCTCTCCTCCCCAAACTCCGTCACGACATGCCTTATCTCTTGTAACATCCCAAAATTTGCTTTCTGGAAAAATTTAATTTCAAATAAATTATTTTAAAGTATCTGGATTTTATTTGGCTTTTGTTTGGTTTTCTGGATTTTCTGGAGTTTAAAACCTATTTTTAAAAATTAAAAAGTATTTTAAAGTATGAAAATTAAATACCAAAATTAGTTGGAAATAATTTTATTAAGTCCAAAATATCTCCAGGAGCTTCTGTGAAATTTTCTGGAATTTTTAGAGGTATTTTCATATTTTTCTGAGGCTTAAATAATTTCCTAGCCTTTTCTGAAAATAAAAATCAAATTCCAAAAATAAAATTCCAACTCCACTCCCTCGGGCCGACGCGTGGATGGCCCAGATCCGCCCACGTCGCCTCCCGGCCTAATCCCGGCCGTTTCCCCTCTCCCTCCGCCAAGAGGGCCAGGCCCGTCAGCCAGCCCCGCCTTCCCCTCCCCTCGGGCCGGCACGTGGCCAGCCCGATGCGCGCCACGCCATCCCGCTCGCCCATCCGACCGTCCCCTCCCCCTTAACCGCACCCGCCGCCTGATCTGCCTCCGGGCCACGTGGCTGCGATCTGCGCCGCCCGCTCACTCCCTCCTCTCTCTCACTGCGCGCGGGTCCCTCTTGTCAGACCCGTCGTCTACCCCGCGCCACCTTCCCTCATCTCCCGCTTTCTTTCCTTTCTTGCGCCGGCGACCGAGTCCCCACTGATCCCACCTTCCTTCCCCGGCTCCCTCCGGGTTTGGAAACCCGCGCGACCACATCCCCCAAACCCCGCGCCTCTCTTTCCTTCCGCGCCCCCTCTTTCCTTCCCTCCCCTCTCCCTTCCATTTTCCGGCCGCCATCTCCGGCGAGGGATTGCCGCGCCCGTGCTCCCCCTCTGCCCCTATAAAAGCCCCCCTAGGCTCCGCCTCCCTCCGCATAACCTCCCTCCACTCTCCTCTGCCCATCCCGAGCTCCACAGTGCCCCGCCACCGTGCTCTCCCTCTCCCCGAGCTCCGCCGCTCTCCGGTGAGCAATTGCGGCTAAACCGAGCCCTCTCGTGCCTCGCGGACGCCACCCCCACCTTCCCCGACCTCTGGCGATCATCGTGCGCCCCTCGGCCGAGCCTCCCCGCCACCGGAGCACCGTCGCACCGAAGCACCCGAGCCCTCACCGCCGCTTCCTCGTCGCCGGCCACCTCCGCTCGTCGCCGAACCCCACCGACCTCGCCGACGGCATCTCCTTCGCACCAGGACCCCGTTTTTGGACTCCCCCGAACCACTCCGGCCACTCCTCGCCGCCAGCACCGTCGCCTCCGTCCACTGCTGCCCGGTCCCCACCGGCAGATACCTCAAAAGGCATACCTACCCTATATGGGTAAGAAACACCTGCGAGCCCAGTTGGTTATCAGCGATATCCTTCCCTTCCCCCCCGGTTCCCTCAGCGCGCGTTCGAGCCCCTGGCTCCGCACGTTGAGGTTGAGCCTTTCCCTTATTTTTCCGCGCTGGCAGATGGGCCCCACTCGTCAGTCGCCGTTAGCCTGGGCCCTACCCATCTGCGCTGGCCACTGACATATGGACCCAGAGCCCCATGGGTCCCACATGTCAGAGGCTGAGCCAGTGGGCTCCCTGCCAAGTGGGTCCCACCTGTCATAGACTCAGAGTAAAGCAATAAAATAAAAGATTAAAAAGTAAATGCTGCCAGTGGGCCCCACATGTCAGAAATTTAATAATTTCTGGATTTATTCAATCTGAGAATTTCAAATAAGCATAACCTTTTCATTTTAACTCCAAATTAAGCCATTCAAATTTCTAAATTCTTCTAAAATCATAATCTATCCAAATATGGCCTCTATTTGATTTTAGTTGAATTTTATTTGTATTTATTTGCTTTGTTTGCTTCGTCTTTTTCACGCGTAGATTCTACCGTTGTCGAAGATCTCTCCACTCCGCAGCAAGAAGACCCAGAGAGCGTGCAAGAAGGCAAGTCTCCTTTGATCATTTTGAACCTATGATTGATAAATATTTTTAATTATTTTAAATTTATGTGCATCGCAATTAGAACTCTAATTCGGGTATTAAGGCATTAGTTAATCCAACCTTGTTATGCCCTCCATTGAACTTGAATGCCATGTACCCTTGTAACCCTAGTATTACCTTTGTCTCAATAATGAGAATTTCACAATCCTTTGGTAATATTAGACGGTAGTAAAATGCTTAGTCATGATATTTAAATCTTTTGTTCTATGGGAAGTCATGTTTCGTTGAACTGGTAATTGTATTTAGAAATGAGTGGTGATTGGTGTTTTCACTGTTCTTTTAGAAATAAAATAAAATGTGAAAGCTGGTTTAGACTGGGGTGGATGGTTGGTTGGGATTGGTGCGGAAAGCACGAGATCTTGTAAAAGTGTATGTTCCACCCTAGTCGATTAAGGACCGACGTTTATGATTGTCCAGACTGAGCATTACCGTACAACCCCGAGTCTATATGGGTACGACCTAGCTGATTAACTTACGATAGTCTAGTTTAGGTGCCACCAGTGGAAAGTGGGTGCTAGGGATTTACTGGTTATTTACAGTGAGGGACAGGGATTTACTGTACTCATATGGCGCAAGAGGGGGCTTCGGACTGGGTGGATGGAACCCTTCTGCGGTGAAACCTCAGCGGGTGGTGTCTAGCTAGACTAGAGTGGGGTAAAGGCTTTGTGATATTTTATCTGTGTCTCATGCCAAAGGAAGCGTGGTGACTATTAAGATAAATTATCTCTTGGGGGTAAAGTTGTACAACCTCTGCAGAGTGTTAAACTATTCGAATAGCCGTGCCCACGGTCAAGGGCGGGCAAGGAATGCATTCACATGGTAGATATTTGGTTTTCATTTTAAAAACAAAGTTTTGTACTCCGAGAGTGGAGGGAACTCTCGGAAGGGTATCCTGGCAGTTGAAGCCAGAGAGGGTGGATGTAACCCGCAGTTTCAATCTTTATCGGTTAAAGTTGGTTAACTAGTGTTGGTGGATAGAACCTTCACTATGAAATGCTTATTAGTTTCAGTTAAAACAATTAATTTATCAAAATGATGCCTTAGAAATTACTTAATGGTATTTGAAATAAAATATTGCTTTGTGCAAAAGAACCATATAACCCCCTTTGTTAAGCCTCGCATCTATTGCATTTTTCCCAAGACTTGCGGAGTACTTTATGTACTCACATGCTGCACTCAAAAATAATACTCAGAGGAATACAAAGCTCAAGAGGGAGACTACGACTACTTCTCGGGTGGATTCGACGAAGGATTTTCTGGAGTACTAGGTCGCGCTTCCCCAGTCAATTACATGTGGTGTATTGATGGGTCTCCGCTGAATTTATCTTTGCTTCCGCTGTGTTTCGTGTGTGCGAGGTCTTGTAACCTCAATTGTAATAATGAGACCTGATGGTCAATACTCTTTATTATTGTAATAAAGCGCTGTTGGTTATGTAATCATTTCTGTTTAACTGTGTGCACTAGCTTTGATCTGGGACTAGTGCTGTAATACACAGAGGGTCCGGGTTTGGAAATCCGGGGTCCCGACATCTCTTCCTTAAGAACTCTACTCATTTGTTTGGCCTTTCGTGCAGTGGATCAATTGAGCTAGGCCTTATCCTTCATCTCTGACCAGAACACTGCCGTAAGACTTCCTCTCTCTCTCCGGTGAGCTATACCTCAATTCCTTTTACCCGTACCTCCGCATGCATGCAAGTAAGCTCATGCACACCCCCTTTTGTAGCTTCTCTGTTACCGGATATCGTTGTCACCATGGACCCCTTCACCACCAATGAGGTCTCCGATGCCAGCCTCCTTTGCTCTTTCTCGAGTGCTGTCATTGTCTTCGGTGAGTTCCTCCTCCCCCATGGAAGCTCCCCTAGCACCAAATCAATACCTAGTAGCTCATAGCCTCATAGTGCCATTTCCCTGTCTCCGGCACCGTCGGACCACACCGCCGACCGCCCTACCCTCCAAGTTGGGACGTGATTCTTCACTTAGGTGTGCGAACCAAGGTCCCGACTCTATTTTAGCTCATGCCCTGTCTACCGAGGAGTCCCTCTCCAACGACGAGCCATGGCTCTCTTGATAGATAGGAGTACTGTAATGGTCGGAGTGAGTAAAGATAACCGTAGCGGTCAAAGTTGAAATCTGGTAGCGCGATCGATATCTTCGACCGCTGTCATAGTCGAACTCTTCGACCGCAATCGGTGTCAAAATCTTCGACCGCTGTTGTAGTCAAAATCTTCAATTGCAGCCGTAGTCGAAATCTTTGATCGCAGCCAGTGACGAAATCTTCATTCACTGTCGTAGTGAAAATTTTCGACCGCAGCTAGTGTCAAAATCTTTGACTGCTACCATTGTTGAAACCTTCGACTGCAGCCGATGTCAAAATCTTCAATCGCTGCCATAGTCGAAATATTCAACCATTGTCGTAGTTGAAATCTTCGACTGCAGCCGATGTTGAAATCTTCGACCCCAGCCAATGTCGAAATCTTCGACCGCAGCTGATGTCGAAATCTTCAACCGCTACCATAGTCAAAATCTTCGACCGCAGCCATTGTCGAAATCTTTGGCCGCTACTGTTGTCGAAATCATCAACCACTGCTGGTGTCGAACTCTTCGACTACTATCGGGGTTGAAATCTTCGATCGCTGTCGTAGTCGAAACCTTCGACCATAGTTGGTGTTGAAATGATCGACCGGCTACCGTTGTCAAGATCGACCGCTGTTGGTGTCGAAAACCTTCGACTGCAACTGGTGTCAAAATCATCGACTGGCTACTGTTGTCGAGATCTTCGACTGGTAGCTATTTCCAAAATCTTCGACCACAGTTGGACTCATAATCCTTGACCACTAACTGTAGTCGTAACTTTCGACTGCTAACGATAGTCAAAGTTGAAAAGAAAACTAAAATAGTCAGAAGTCAGAAGCAGTAAGAAGTCAGAAGTTGTGAGGTCGTAAGCTCCAGTGGTCGGTAGCTATAGTGGTCATAAGCTCCAGTGGTTGCAAGCTCTAGTGGTCGGTAGCTATAAGTGGTCGTATGGTCGTAAACCTACAAAACCTAGTCGGTAGTCTAAAACTACATAACCTAGTTGATAGTCCAAAACTACAAAACCTAGTCAGTAGTCCAAAACTACAAAACCTAGTCGGCAGTCAAAACCTACAGGAACCTAGTTGGTAGTCGAAACCTACAGAACCTAGTCGGTAGTCAATAGTCGTAAGCAATAGTACTCGGTCGATGCTCGAAAGACCTGTGTGGTCGAAGACCAGTAGTACTGGCTCTATGTGAGCGGTACAATCGATGTTGCGATAGGATTGATGTAGTTGAAGAATAGTGTGGTCTAAGTGCTGTAGTCGGTAGTTGGAGCGTCTGAGTACCGTAGCAGTCGGAACGTCTAAGTATCGAAGAAGTCGTAAGTCATACTCATAAGGCTGGTAGCCACAATGGTTGTAAGGCTGTAAGCTACGGTGGTCGTGAGTTGCTAGCTGTCGTGGTTGTAGGCTGCAGTAGTCATAGATGGAATTGAGTAGCGACCGAAGAACGTTAGTAGTTGTAAAGAGTACTGTACCCACCGCGAAGAGGTAATTCAAACCAAGCTGAGGTACTTTGCGTTCGATTATTCCTAGCCCTCTTTGAGTTAAGAAGCTGAATATTCTTATGAATATTCCTTCGCCTTTGATCCATCTTTGTTTTCCTTCCCAGAAAAGCTCCCCTGCCATCCCCTCCTTTACTCAAACTCCATTTGACTATTTCAAACATCCCTCCCCCCTCCAAACCTTCCCTTACATCACCGAATTCAATCCTAATGAAACTTAATGAAGTTCTCTTTAGAGAATTTGGATCTTTTGTAGTCTTTTGGATTTATTTGGTCTTTCGATCGCTTATCGCGTAATTAGAAGTCGAAGTCCCGAAGGAGCACCAACTAGAGCAAGATCGAGACAAAGATGAAGACCAATAGCTTCAAGATCATTGACTGATAAGGTTTTGAGTAAGATCAAGATCATTAAACAAGGCAAGCACACTTTTGACTATGTTGATCCCAGTATTTCAAATAATATATATTGTTTGTAAAATCTATTATGCATGCGTATTTGTTTCACTAAAATGGCTATTCTATAGGTAGTTACAACAACTTGTATGCATTGAACCTCCTTGAAAAATTTGACCTCCTTTCTGTTGTAACCTCTAGGACATGATTTAGACAATATACATTGTCAAATTGGGAATATCACATCGATATATGGTTTAGATGCTTAGCCCTACAATAGATTTCACTAAGTTTGATATTTCAAAAAATTTGCGTATGGATATGGATAGTTTAAAAAATTGCCACACATCTAAGTCACACCGTAAAACCACATGTGCTATATGGATTCTAGCATTTAGCTGATTAAGTTGTCTAGGTCTAGCTAGCCTTGCATTGTGGTAGGCGTAGAAGTAGTAAGTGCATTCTGAGGAATGGTCTGGCTCGTAGGGGCTCCCTTCACCGAGGTGTTGGGACCGAGACTCGCTAATACAATGGTGAATGCCTCACCAAAGGAATGGAATCCGCTGAGGTGAGGGTCTGTCATGTGGCTCACTTGGCGTACCCAAGTGAGGTCTTGTCTATTCATCAGGCTAGTGCAAGGTTAAGACTAGATAGCTTAAATGTTATATGATAATCACTTCATTGCACGTCCAAGGAAGCGTGTAATGTCTAACAGTGTATTTGATTATCTCGTGTGAGTAAAGTTGTACAACTTCTACAGTGTGTTAAAAATTATTTAAATAGACATGCTTGCGGTCATGAGCATGCTTGGATGCAAGCACAATAGGTATAGTTTTCATTTTTAAAATTATTTACTGAACATATGGTATGACATATACGCATCTTACGTATGCCATAGCTATGGGTGGGAATTTTACGGTGTTCACAGTCAAGGAAGGCTACAAATGGATTTGATTTACTATTATGAAAATTATATAAATATAATTTCATTACATATCAAATGCTTTTTACAATTCTATTTGCAAATTATTATTTATTGATATTGCAAATGAAGTTTGCTTCATGCTGAAAATAACTTAGTATAGAGACTCATTCTTTGATAGTATTGCGCACATTTTTGCGATACACTACAAGTTTTGTTGAGCACGTAATGTACTTAAGCTTACTTAAATTATTATTGATTAGAGAATGAAGAAGAATATGTGCCAGATGACACATATTTCGCCCCCGTCATTAGGGGGCTCGACGATGGGTTTTTCTAAGGCCTACTCTTCCAGTCGGTTGCCTGTAGGCTATAGTGACATATCATTGGATGCTTCTACTTATTCATTTGTCCTCCGCTACAGTATACTCTTGACTCTGGTATTTAGTTGGCCAGTTGGTCATATGCTGTAAAACCTTATTATACATCGCTTATGTATTTGTCCTTTTGTTATAAATTAAATATATGTAATGTGTATAGATATGATCTCACTGCTGTGAATGTGTGTACTAACTACTGATCATAGGATTAGTATAGAACACACATACAGCGACCCGGCGGTCCCCACAGACTCACTCGTATTTGCAAGAAATGAAGACGGTCTCTGTTCTGTATCATGTAGCCATGCAGGTGTACGTCATTACCAATGTCAAACTTGATCGTTACAAGACAGTGTAGCTGAGTTGGTAAATGACCTACTTTCTGTCATTAAGGTAAGAAGGCTGGTCGATCAACTAGCTTCCAAAATTTCCATAAACACGCGCCGCGAAGGTTAAGCTAACCGAAAGCGCGTTAATCCTTGTTGGATTGGGATGGGACTATCTAAAAAAAAATTGATCAGCTAGGCTTGACTTCCGAGCTCCGATTCGTGAATTGTAAGTCAAGACCTAACAAATACGACCGTGGAAAATGTATCCAACACCGACTGCCGCTCGGTCGTCTTCAGTGGATGCACGCTCGATCGAGCCCTCTCTCTCTAAATATATATACAGCTCCGGCAGGCCGATGCTTATACCTTACCCATTTGCTCGTCACTCGATTGTACGTCAAAGTGAAGCAGGACGTACGACGGAGCTGCCTGCTTCGTGCTCACCGACGGCGATGGCGATTAGGGGTCGATCTCCTCCAGCGCTGCTGCTCCTGCTGCTGCTCCAGGTGGCGCTACTTGCCATCGGCAGTGTCCTTCTTCCCCGTGTTATTGCTCGCATCCCACCATTTGGTGGCCGCGGCGACAGTTGCATCCGTGAGTACATCATACGCTATCTCTCGTCTTGTATTCGCAATTGAGTTTCTATTTGGGTGCATGCAAGCGTTTCCTACAGGCACAACCTCAGTGGAATGGATCGAAATTCCTCATCAGTATGCTATTGCCTCATGCCTTTCAATTTGGTGAAACTTTTTTTTTCTGCGTGTGAGGTATTTTCCTTATTTTTTGAGTTGCAGGGTAAATCTAGTTTGTTGTTTGACATAGGCATATGTATCGTAGTAATATACTTCGCAAATATTATAATTTCATAATGTTTGTTCATGGAGAAAGTCAGTAGTATAGTTATTACAGATTTACAGTATTCATATTCTTCGTAAAATGGTTAAGTAGTCATCGTATATTATTTAATAGAGGTTATGGATGATCTAACATATGTCATTAATATTTCTTAGATTTAGTATCCTTGTCTATGCATACGGTGGGTTTAGGCAAATATTACGAAACTGAGAGCGGTAATACTGTTCTCTCTTTTTTGTGAGGATATAATGCCTACAAAATATGCAGCAACTAAAGAAATTTTGGGTATGCATGCATGCAATATAATTATTCTTGTGCTCTGATCATATCATCGTAAAGAGAACTAGGATTTAGGGCATGTACAATAGTTTAGACAACTGTTGTCTATAATATCCTTCACATCATCCATAGACGGTATTAAAAATGATCCATATAATAGGTTGTCTTTTTGTATGTTTTTATAAACAACTTCGCCATCACACAATATATCCTGTTTATCGTTTTACAGTTGACTACTGCATAATGGACGGCCTAATTCTTTATGCTCTCCCTCTCTCCTCCATATCATCTCGTGTCTTATGTGCCAGGGTTTATAGATAACTGACATCACGCCATTATACGTGGCCTTAGCACACACATTGTTGCGGTAATTCCATTCTCTTTTTGCAATTTATAATGGAAAATTTACTAACATTAATGATTGAATGAAGTGTTTACAAGGAGGGCATGGAGCATTCAGCATTGTAGCCAATTAGCTAAGCACACCGATAGAGGAAGTCTAGTTGCCTTTTTAGTTTACTGTTTGGAGTAGGTTCTAGATTGCAGACTGGTAATTAGTATGTCCTCTGTGTATTTATGCCCATTGGATTGGAATCCAACGGTACAGAGGAAATGAGCTGATATCGCGCTCTCGGATGCTTTAGTTTGCACTCGATTTTGATAGAGATTAAATACGTGAAAGGAAATGATTGGGAAGAGAGAAAAATCATCTACGATAGGCACCCGAGACTTCATGCACAACTGTACTATGTGCATTTTAAAGTGTGCTCTCTCGGTTGAATCGAGGTAAGCAGAAACGACCTTGGATTTAAAGTTTTCATTTACGAGGAACACATCTGCATGTTTGAATTCAAAAAAATACTTGCCACAGCTTACCGTTCAGATGAAGATTCTTCCATTGCTGGATAAATAATTCCTTTTGCATTTGGTTGTGAGCACAGATGATCCATTTGCCGGTGTTGAGGTCGGCCAGGGGAATTGTAGCCCACCACATCCATAGTTCACAGGGCATTGCAATATACTATATGGGAGCGCATGGCACCACGGAGACACACCATCAAGATAAATTATTGTCGAAGAAAACGTCAATAGTAAATAGCCAATAGTGTTGTTCAGCTGAATCTGTATTCATAGCTAGTGATATACTTTATAGGTAACTATAAAGATCGGATTGACTGTCATTAGTTGTTGTTTTTCCGTTTTCGCTTTATGCTGTGTGCCTCTTAGTCAGGTAGAGGCTGGGAGTGTTCCAAAGTCTGTGTATCAACTCGATGTACTGCTCTTTGGTTTAATAAAAGCTTCCGTTTCCAAAAAAAAAAATAAAAATAAAGATGATTATATCATTTTTATATTTTATAATATTTTGAATAATATGTTATTTTGTGTTTTGAATAAATGTATTTCATATTGATTAATCCTTGATCTCATATCATTATGTAGGACAATTATGATTTATAGATCTACATATATATTGATTGATGATCACATTTCATGGTCATGAATATGAAGATATCAAATCACTAATGTGTACACATGTTAAAAAACATGGTGTTGGATTAACCTACCATAAGATACTGCGGGAATTGTCATATTCTTAAGTGTTATCGGTTGATCTCATACATAGTACATGTAGGATCTTTAGACATGAGATCGTCACATTTTTCTACATGTGTAATAGTTTACTTAGGGATTGCTAAACACTACTTTATAACTGAGTGGTCATAAAATTAGCTTTCGAGTTTACTATAAAACTTGCAGAGGAATGTAAACGATTAAGATGGAATTCGCCCCTCCTATATAACGGGAGAGATATCTCTATGCCACCCGATGTGATTGGATTAAGGAAATGCATGGTCATGCTGAATGTGGTTGATGAGTTAATCATAACTAAGTAATTCACCACAGGTTTAAGTGAAGGATCGAGCTATCATAGGATGACACACTTCTCGCCTTGAGTTCGATCTGGTATCATAAGACAAAAGGATCGGTACATAAGCACTATATGGGTTTGTCCGATATGATTTCTATGTATATTTGGGAGTTGTTATGTCCTACTAGGGACTACTACCGACTTATAGGCTGAAAAGAAGTTTTCAGCCCATGGCTAAATATACATGAATCTACATAATCACACACTTAGCGGGTCGGAACTACAAGGGTCCAGATGATAGACTCTGAGTGGGATACGATCTTTACTCGTATTGGATTCGGTTGGAGGCTCTCCGAATGAGATACGATCTTTACTCATATTGGATAAAGATCTAGCCTAAGAAGTTCTGAGTTGGATACAATATCTAATTATATTGGATAAGAATCCGATTGGAGGCTATATAAAGAGAGGTGCAGGGGCTGAGGGAGGTATCTCAAGACACACCCGTCGAAACCATAGCCACTACCTCTTAAAACCCTTGCCATGCGTGCTGGTGCTAGCACACTAACACATGACGTTCCATCCTTAGACATGTACATTTTGGTAGAGGTGCTGTTGTGATTGCAGTGTTGATCGGGATGATTGCGAGGAGGAGACTGTTGGCCAGAGGATGATCAACTACTTCCACTATATCGACGCATGCTTCATTGAACCAGCCGCTTCAACTCTACTTCTGCTGCCACTACTACAAAAAGGGACATCACAGACGGTTCGGAACTGTCATCACAGACGATTTTTTGAACCGTCTGAATTTATGGGTCAGTGATAATAGGAGGTTATCACAGACGGTTTGTGAGCCGTCTGTGATAATCACAACTCAGGCGGTTTGTAACTAAAACCGTTTGTGAAGAACACTATCATAGACGGCTCGAATCAAAAACCATCTGTGATACTCACACATCACAGACGGTTCTAGCTACCAACCATCTGTAATGGATGAGTATCACAGACGGTTGGTAGATAGAACCGTATGTGATGTGTTAGTATCACAGATGGTTTTTGGTTTGAGCCGTCTGTGATAATCCTTCACAGATGGTTTATATCATAAAATCGTCTATGATAGTTCATTCTATACCTAATTTTTTTCTTTTTTCGGTTAGCATCAGGAAATGTTAACTATGCCATCTGAAAACAAGCAAATACAGTAAGAAACAAAGTATACATTCCATTTTTATTAAGATTAGAGCCTACCATTACAATATCCCAAAACAACGAGCAGGATACCCATCTAGCTAACACGACAAGAACAGAGAAAAAGCAAAGATCCTCTATGCCTAGGCCTTCTCGCCCTTGATGCGGCGCACGAGCTGGATGTCTTTGACGCCCACCATCGTTGGCGTTGATTGAGCATCGCCTTGGTAGCTAGTTGCTTCTGCGGTGTCTTGCCTCCCGTAGACTTGTGCGTCATCTGCTTCATGCGGGCTATTATGGTAAGGGTCAAGAAGGAGGAGAATGACAAAGGAGGCTGGGTTTAGGTGATTATTTATAGGGGAGGGAGAGGTGGGAGTGCAAAAATTTTTGGCGCAGGGATAGAGTGGTAGAGCTACGATCCGTGGGGTGAGGGTTGGTGGATTTTTATTGGCTAGGATTGGGTTGGGGAGGATCGACGGGCCCAGCAGTCAGATTATCACAGACGGTTCTATATACAAACCATCTATGATACTCTCTATCACAGATGGTTGGTAGTTAGAACCATCTATGATGAATGAATATCATAGACGGTTCTATATACCAACTGTCTGTGAATTAGAGCACAAAGATCAGTTTTATATACCGGTGCAATATAAACAACTAGTCTCAAAAGATAAAATAGCAAAGTTTTATATGGCTTATATATTATATGGCTTATATATACTCATTTGAAAGGTTTCGATGAGATCTACAACTTTTCAGTTGAAGCAAAATCCAAATTTCGAAGGGAAGACCAAGAAAAAGGGCAAAATAGAAATAAAAAACTTGTAACACAAATTTAGGGCTAAAGATGGCCAATTTTGAGGGTCTTAGAGGACAATTAGCGCAAGTAGGTCATTGTTTTGGATCAGGCTTGTCGTTAGCTTTCCAATGAGTACAAGAACGTTGAAAACGGACACCATATACAAAAGTTATGCCCGTTTTACTAAAGATGTCAAAGAATGGAATCCTACTCGAACTCAGGCAGGAGATTATGAAATTTTGGAGGATTTTGAGGCGGGAAACATATCACAGACGGTTTTTAATACAAACCGCTTGTGAATTGTCACATACGGTTCTTGATAAGAACCGTTTGTGATGTCTGCCATTATCACAGACGGTTCTTATCTAGAACCGTCTGTGATACTTCACAGGTGGTTTGTATTAAAAACCGTCTATGATAATGAAATTATCATAGATGGTTTGTATTAAAAACCGTCTGTAAAAATACCACATACGGTTATTCGTATGAACTGTCTGTGATACTTGCAGCACAGATGGTTCCTAGGAACCGTCTGTGATGTAAGCGTCCAGTTTAGCCTCTTTTGTAGTAGTGTGCACTACGCATCTAATGATAATGACCTATGATCTTTTACTTGCATGGATTCTTGATTTACACGATAGAAAAATTTAATTTTTTTGGAAACCTCCTGCACCGAGCAATGTGATTGATCAATGAAAATCGAGCCCCTTCAATCCCGCCTGCTAACTAGCTAGCAGGACCATCATACTAGGTAATTGTACTGTGCATTATAAGTATTATGTATTCATACCATGTGATATAATTGTATTCTACAATTAAATTATTTTTGCAGGGTTGTGTGAATAGTTTAGCCCATTGTGTATGTGATACATGTATGAGTTTTTCATAGCCTGCGTGTCATATTGATTTATAGCCATGAGCTACATATTATTGTATAACAGCCTGCGTGTCGACTTGTGATGCTTGATATTTTTATATGTAATTCATTGTTAGCTGTTAGGAGTAATAACTATGTAGATGAATGTGGTGATCTCAAGTATTGATGGCTCGATGGACAGGAAGCATGGTGATGGAGATTGCTGTCCTAAGAGCCATACTATCTCACAGTTTAATATGATTTAATTATGAATGTTTTTATATTCATGTTATACTATTATATATTCATGTTATTATTATCTTATGTGTTTTTAATATGATAGAATAGTATCTCTTTAGAACAATTAAGTAAAACTTGATGTCATTTCAATTGTTGGACCTATCAAGATTTCAATCATTAACTAGTAGAACTACTGAAGTAGGATGCCATTAATTATCTCAATAAGACAGGGTAAGTATTGGACACTTCATGCGTAATATTGATTTAACTTAACTTGGCTATCAAAATAGTTTTGGGCCTAGAGACATAATGTTGAGGCCAGGACATATGGATGTCACTCAACAAGAGTTAAATATTATGTAATTAGCAAGGGGTTGCTTACATACTCGCTAGGTTTCTAGCAGTAATGCCAAAGCTCACTAGGATTTAGTGGAATATGGATATTGACTTACTATATATTACTAGAGGGTACATGGGTTTAAATATATATTGGAAGAATCTTTTGTTAAATTATTTAATGGAAGATTTCATATAAACATAGTGCTAAATTTTTGCATATATTTTTTACGTTGTAGACAATTCCACCATCTACTTCCTCCACACCCAGTTTTAACCTATGTTATATTTTTGCGAAAGAAAAAACAAATAGAACAAACTTCATTGACTAGTATTGCAACTTGAGAATTATTCTTGAGTAAGAAAAGAAGGAATATGTTCTAGAGGTTCTATATCCAGATGAACTAGTTGAAGATACTACTCATACTCAAAATAATGAGTATGAGAAACATTGCAATGACTCACTCGAAGTTAGCTATCTCATACTTGCCACCATGAACTCTGAGCTTCAGAAGCAATATGAAAACATGGATGCCTACAATATGATTGTAGGTCTTAAAGGTATGTTTGAGAACCATGCAAGGGTTGAAAGATACAACACCTCTAAGTCATTTTTGCGTGCAAGTTAGCTAAAAGAAGTCTAATCAAACCTCATGTAATCACAATGATTGTTTATATTGAGAGTTTGAAAAACCATGGTTTTTCCTTTAGCCAAGAGTTGGTTACTGATATATTCTTGAGTCGCTCCCTCTGAGCTTTGAGTTAGTTATTTTGAATTTTCATATGAATGGCATGGAGAAGTTAATAACCGAGTTGCATGGAATGCCCAAGTCAACAGAGGAGAGTAATAAGAAAAGCTATAATCATGTGATGATGGTTCAAAAGACTACCATCTTCAAAAAGAACAAGTTTAAGGCTTTGGGCAAAACAAAGGGCACGAGTAAAACGTAAGATGAGATCTTGAGTATCAAATCTAAGTTTCAGAAGCTCAAGATTGGCATTGTACCTGATACTATTTGTTACCATTGCCAAGGAACTGGACATTTGAAGAGAAACTGCAAAAAATACTTGGTAGAACTAGAAAAGAAGAAGGGAAGTAAGACTTCTACTTCAGCTATAAATGATATGGAAATAAATATTTCTACCTCTCATGTTGGTTCTTTGGTATTTGATACCAGATCGGTTTCTCATATTTGCAATTCGATGCAAGGGCTGATAAGGTGTAGGAGTTTAGCATGAGGCGAGGTTAATCTTCACGTGGGAAATAGAGCAAGAGTTGCTATGTTGGCTATTGGCACTTTACCATTATCTTTACCATCATAATTAGTTTTAGAATTGAATAATTGTTATTATGTTTCTGCCTTAAGTAAAAATATTATTTCTATTTCATGTTTGGGATTAGAAGGTTATGACTTCAGAATAAAGAATAACTGTTGTTCAATTTATTTGAATGATATGCTTTATGGTCATACTTCATTGATGAATGGATTATATGTTTTATATCTTGAGGATGTGTCTGCCTATAATATTAATGCTAAGAGGATTCAGCCTAATAATTTAAATCCCACTTATATTTAGCATTGTCATTTAGGTCACATAAATGAGAAGTGCATGGTGAAACTCCATAAAGATGGTCTTCTAAACCCATTTGTTTTTGAATCATTTGAAACATGCAAGTCTTGTTTACTTCGCAAATTGACTAATGTGCCTTTCATTAATCTAGGTGAGAAGGCAAATGACTTGTTGGCCTTAGTATATTTGGATGCATGTGGACCAATGAGCTCAACGGTCAGAGGTGGTTTTCAGTACTTCATAGCTTTTACCGATGACTTTAGTAGATATGGTTATATCTACCTAATGAGGCATAAGTTTGAATTATTTGTAAAGTTCAAGGAATTTTAAAATGAGGTACAAAATCAATTTGGCAAGATAATTAAAGCCCCATGTCAGATCATGGAGGTGAATATTTGAGCCATGAGTTTGGGGATCACCTAAAGCTATGTAGAATTGTTCCACAGCTAACTCTGTCGGAACACCTCAATGGAATGGGGTGTCTGAATGATGGAATTAGACCTTGTTAGATATGGTTTGGTCTATGATGAGCCAATCTAATCTACCATTGTCTTTTTAGGGTATGCTTTAGAAACAGTTACGTTCACATTAAATAGGGTTTCATTAAAAGTTGTAGAGAAGACACCACATGAGATATGGATTAGGAAGCATCCTAGGTTGTCTTTTCTCAACATATGGGGAGGTTAAGTATATGTAAAACGTTTGATGTCTGATAAGCTCACACCTAAATCTGATCAATACTTCTTCGTGGGGTATTCTAAAGAAACTAAAGGATATTACTTTTATAAAAAGAACAAAGTGTTTGTTACCCAAAACGATGCCGTTTTGGAGAAAGAGTTTCTTTTAAAAGGAGTTAGTAGGAGCACGATGCAACTCGAAGAAGTTCGGAAACCATTAGAAAATGTTTCAACTCCTACCGAACCTCTACAGAATGTGCAATATGTTGTAGAACCTATGAAAGAGGCACCAGCCCCATGTAGGTCTGAAAGGCCACATCAATTGCTAATAAGGTATCGGTATGATATTTTATTGTTAGAAAATGATGAGTCTAAGACTTATGAGAAGGCGATGATGGGTCTGGACTCTGAAAAATAGCTTAGATACATGAGATCCGAAATACAATCTATGTATGACAATCAAGTTTGAAACTTGGTTGATTTACCCGATGGTGTAAAAACATTGAGTGCAATTAGATTTTTAAGAAAGAGATAGACACAGATATAAATGTTCATATCCATAAGGCACAATTGGTGGTGAGGGGTTCCAAACAAATTCAAGGTGTTGACGATGATAAAACGTTCTCATCCGTTGCTATGCTTAAGGTTTTCCAGATCATTCTAACTATTACTGCATATTTCGATTATGATATATGGCAGACGGATATCAAAACAACTTTCCTAAATGAAAACCTAAGTGAGGATGTGTACACAGTACATAGCCTAAGAGTTTTGTCGATCCCCAAAAGGCTAGAAAGATATGCAGGCTTCAGAGATATATCTATGGACTGAACTAAGCTTCTCGGAGTTGGAATATTCATTTTGATCAGATAGTCAAAGGGTTTGGCTTTATCAAGAATGAAGAAGAGCCATGTGTTTAGAAAAACACTAGTGGGTGCACACTTATTTTTCTAGTCCTATATGTGGATGACATATTATTGATTGAAAATGATATCTCTATACTTGAATCTGTCAAGTATTCATTAAGAAATAGTTTTTGTATGAAAGACTTGGGAGAGACAACATATATTTTAGGCATAAAGATCTATAGAGATAGAACTAAAAAGCTAATTGGATTAAACCAAAATACATATATTGTCAAAGTGTTGGAGCGATTCACATGCAAGATTCCAAGAAGGGTTTCTTACCTATATACATGGTATTAGTTTTAGCAAGACTCAGTGTCCTTCGACAACTGATGAGCAAGACTGGATGAGTAAAATTTCATATGCTTCTATCATTGGGTCTATCATGTATGCCATGTTTTATACACGCTCAGATGTGTCATATGCTTCTAGTCCATGGATCTCTATTATAATAATAGTGGAGCCATTGCGCAAACTAAGGAGCCTAGATCACATAAAAAATCCAAGCACATATTTTGGTGTTTTTACCTCATCACGAGATTGTTCATAAAGATGATGTGAAGATATGTAAAGTGCACACAGATTTAAATATCACTAATCCATTGACAAAGCCTCTTTTGTGCCAGAGCATGAGACATACATAAGAGCTATGGGTATTAGATACTTGCATGATTGACTCTAGTGCAAGTGGGAGATTGTCAGTGATGTGCCCTAGAGGAAATCATAGAGATGATTGTATCACTTCTATGTTTGTGATATTTTGAATAATATGTTTTTATCCCTTGAATAAATGTATGACTTGTTTGTAGAACTCTTTACTCATGTTTTGATGTTATTCTAAATTATCACTGATCTTATGTTATTATGTGGGACAATTATGATCTATAGATTAGCAAATGTATTAATTGATGATTATATTTTCATGAATAATGGATATAGGGATATCAAATCAATAATGTAGACACATGTTAGAGAAGAGGAAGATCTCACTAGTGGTATGGAGAGGCATAGAGTGGAGGCAGCTAATTTGGAGTTGAGGAGAGAAGGGGAGAGAGGAAGAAGATGAATTGAATGGCTTATATGTGGGACCAATACGGTAATTTTTTTGCCAACTAAGCTTTGTTGACTCAGCTATATTTGTCCACATGGATGCCACCTCAGCCAAAACCATCGTGGTTTTGGGCAAAAGGAGTGTTTTGCACCACTTTTTAGATTTCGAGGGTGGAAATAAAATGGTTTTGAACTTGCAAGTTGAAAAAGGGACCAAACCCATAGTTTAAGCCTGAGAAATGAATTGTTTCCTTAAAAATGAAGATAATAACCAAAACTCTAAAACAAATAATATATGGTGCCAAAAATGCCATTCTAAAATGGTTGAAACATAGCTTGCTACATTATTGAGGTGAGTGCAATGTGAGCAATAGAGTGGAAGTTGGTGATTCCCTAGTTCATGTGTACGTGTAAAATGGCACTTTGATAGGTCATCATCCATGAAAATGAAAATGATCGGGGGATTTATACAGGTTCGGAGGACTAAGAGGACTACCCTACTCTTGTCGGTGGCATAAGGGGTTTCCTCTAAGGGATGCTCCCGGTGACACACCGTTTGAATAGCTCTTTATATTCCTTAAGAGCTCAAGTTAGAAATGAGAGGTATGTGGATATTTGTAGGCCCTTGGGCCTATACAAAAGACTAAAATGCCCCTATCAAAGAACTAAGTTATAGGCACAAGTGAGGGCATAATCATCATTTGTGTATATGGCAATAACCCTTTGACCTAAGCTTCCTTTTTTTAGTCGTCGATTGCATTGTACTTATGGGGTTGTCTGACAAGTGGTCCCAGGGATGAAGGCATATCCTTGAGTTGGCGGTTCAAACATGCCATCGATACCCATCAGACATGGATGCCCCTTGAATGGTCTCTATCCTTGATTGTAGTTCCCGTAATTCCTTCAGGGGATTACAAGACGCATATGATCTCTTGTGATGGCCTCTTGTGCTGGTGTAGTGAGTAGGGATGTAGCCCTTGAGGGTGGGGGTCCTATCCACATCGAGGGGGTGCTAGCTATTTGATGAGGACATCACTTCTTCGGATACATACAACACTCCTCCACTTGACATTCAAGGACCAATTACTAGAGCTCGCGCCCGACAATTGAATTTACAGGTGAGATCGTTCCTGAGTACTTCCTTTTGTTCATTTGAGAATAGATTGCTACCTAATGATTTAATTATGATTAGGAACCATGGAGAGGACTTGGAAGTACATGGAGAAGGACTACAAGGCGCACAAGTCCAGCAAGGGCGGTCGAATCATGTTTGAGGTCCAACTCAAACCGACTTCGAATCCAACTCAGAGTCTAGGACCAGGCCGCACTAAAACGGACGCCCAGATCGCATCCGGACTCCGTTTTGGACGTTCTACATATGTATGGAAAGCTGAGAAGACCACCTTTCCAATGGATTTGGTCCCATGTCAAAATTCCTTCTGAGTCAATGGGAATCGTCGAAACAAGTGGGCGTTCAGAATCTGTCAGGGTGCTGCGTCACCGTCTTTTGGGCCGGTCGGCTTTGTATCGTGTTGGAGCCCATTAGGGGCGCATCCAGGGGTTTTGCACGTCCCTCACTCCTTTATATTCAGCCGCCACCCCCACCATTAGGGTTTGGGTTTTGCTTAGATTAATCTGTCTTTGAACAGTTTCGCCGTTCATCGGTTTGTGAGACCCCAACTTGTGAACTTAATATTAATTCGCAATTTCAGATTGCATCTTGTACTCTCTTGCTTGTGTTCTCGATTCGCTTGCAGGAGATAGCCTTCTTGGCGAGGTCAATCGTGTTCGGCACGGTTGATAACCAACGGAGCAGTGGTGTAGTGATTGCGAGGGGTTCGATCTGCTTTGGTCGGAGCCTTTGGATCATCAACGTCGAGATCTCCACAATCGACTTATCAGTACCTCTCGGAAGATTGGGCCATCGTCACATCAGTTGGTATCAGAGCAACGGTTGCCCGTGAGGTAATTCTTGTATCCCTAGTTAGTAGATTGGTTTTTATTTCCTATAGCCCAGAAAAAATTGCCCTACAAAAAGAGTTAATTTCGCTGTCCAAACCCCGTTGTGCCTTTCAATCTGTTAGTTTTGGTTTGCTAAATTGAATTTGTGTCCGTCATAGCATTGTCTAGTTGCTGGTCATATCTTTGTTCCATTAAAAATCCAAACAAAAGAAAAATTCCCCACCCCAAACCCTAATTTCCAATTTCGGCTGATTTCGCCTTTCTCTGCAGCCGCCACCAAAAACGCCATATCTTTTGATTCCGAGATTATTTTTGAGTGGGACCACCACCATTAGATTCAAAAATTCCTTATCCATCTATCTGTAAAATTCCACGTCATTCCAGCAAGGCAGTTAAGAGATATCTGCGGTGGAAGTTGACCTAAAATTCCAGATTGAATCTGCAACAGTCAGCACTTGTGAATTTTGTGCGAATTTTTCGGTCGGTTTCCAGAACTTGGCCCCAAAACAAAAGTTATAGAAAAAGCCGTCAGAAAACAGAGAAAAAAAGAATCATTGAAAAAAAGGCAACTGACAAAAAGTTACGGCTAAAATACCGACGTACTGTCCAGTGGACAGAAATCTTCAGTTTTCAGTTTTGGGTCAATCCTTGTGCTCTTCAATTCCAAATTGCGTCGGATTGAATTATTTTGTATTTACCACTCCTACACATTGCCATACACTTATTTTTAGCCTTCTTCCATCCTTGGTTGATCAGCAACATAGGCTAAGTGCTAGATACGAACTATAATTCAATTCTATGCAATTCTGAAATTAACTGATTGTTCTCCATTGCTACCATATTGTGCCTTCCAAGCTACACCTACTCTTGATCAGAACAGATTCCCTCTTGCAATCGTACCCACGCTCGACATGGTATCACGAACCAGCCACCGGTTGTACCACCTGCTGCATTGGTAAGAACACTTGTAAGAGTGTGGTAAGACGCTTGAGAATATGTGATTCCACCTTCCACCACCTAGTAGTTGATAGGGATAATATCTTTGTGTTGTCTTTTGTTTTCTACTAACCATGACAGGTGAGTCGTCTGATGATCAAGAGTGTGTTTTAAAGGGAGAGTTCATGAAGCTCTTGGATGAACCACGCATCGATAGGAAGCTTCAAGCTTCGATGGATACATTTCAGCGCTCCATCGATTCCATCAATGAGAGTATTACAACACTCACTACACACCTTGAAAGAATGGTGAATCGACCGCCAAACAATGGACGCGAGTATGATCACTATGCAGGCCAAGATCTTGAGGAGGGAGATGATAATGAGACACAAAACCGCGACGCCAGTGCTTCATTTGCTGCCCAAGATGCACGCCCACGACACCGCCTACATCAAAACCGTCACGGTATGGGAGGTAATAATTTTCAGCACCACAATGATCGTTCTAATCATGACCTATTTGCTAAAGTCAAGTTTACCATTCCATCTTTTTCTGGTCTTTATGATGCTAAAATATATCTTGATTGGGAGATGACGGTAGAGCAGAAGTTTAATTCTCACTTGGTTCCTGAGCAACATAGAGTTAGACAAGCTACTAGTGAGTTTAAGGACTTTGCTATTATCTGGTGGAATGATCTGGGTACCATGCGCTTACAACCTGATACATGGGAGCGGTTAAAAGAAGATATGCGTGCTAGATTTGTTCCTCCTGCTTTTAAACATGAAATGCATAAGAAATTGCAGTGCTTAGACCAAGGTAATAAATCTGTTGAGGAATATTATCAAGAACTACAAGTAGGCATGTTGCGTTGTAATGTTGTAGAAGATGAGGAGGATAAGATTTGTCGTTTTTACGGGGGGTTACGGCGTGAAATTCAGGACATTGTTTATTATAAAGATTTTACTACTGTCAACCAGTTGTTCCAGCTTGCTATGCTTGCAGAAAAAGAATTGCAGGGTAGGCAACAAAGGACAAGGAGCAACTTTGGAGGTACATCTACCTCGAGATCAACGCCTGGGCAAGCCAAGATAGCCCCACCTCCTATTTGTCGAGCTGCTGCCCCCTCTGTGAGTAGGGCGCGTTCAGCAGCACCGTCGCCACCATCACGCACACCCGAGATGAGCAAATCTACTAGTGTGCAAGCACCAGCACAGAGCTCTTCATCGGTTGCTTCTACGGGCCGTACGACGGGCATTGTGTGCCACCGTTGTAAAGGGATGGGTCACGTCATGAGCGATTGCACAAGTCAGCGGGCGTACATTGCGACAGAAGATGGTGGTTATGTAAGTGCTAGTGATGTTGAGGATGAATATGCTTTTGCAGCTAACCTTGCAGTTGAGAACCATGCCGAAGAGGAGCATAAGCTGATTGATACACTAACCCCATTGGTTGAGAATGAAGATAAAGAGATGGATGCACTTACATCATCTGAGGAGAGCCAAAAAGGTAAAGAACATGGTGCTATCATCGCTCACAGTACTGATTTGGTGCTACAACAAGACATAGAGCAACCTTGTGAGTATATACCTGCTGTAGTACAATCTTTTGATATTCCTTGTGTTGACTTAAATGAACCATGTGCTGATCTAAATTCTCATAATTTTGCACATGTCGAATTAGTAACACATAAAGAAGTTTTGACTAGAATTTCTCCTGCTAATTCATTGTGTTACATCATGTTGGATTTACCTATGAAATTGTCACATGCTATGGAAAAAGTTTCTGAACTTACATGTTCGAAATTCTTGTTTAGTGCCTACACCCTTGGATATAAGTTTAATTTGATTGGAGATTATGATGTGGAAAATCAATTTCTTGTATATCGAATATGCATAACTTGTGATCACATGGATGAATTGAAACTTGCTATTTGGAACAACAACTCTTGTATGCTGAATCATGTTCAATGTGAGAGGGAAGTAAAATTTAGTACTCATCCAATGCCTATGTGTTCATCTCTTTTTGCACCATCTAGTATGGACAAATTGAATAAAGATGATGAATTATGGCAGAACATACAAATCTCTTCACCCTGGCTAGATGAATTTACTATTGTTCGATTGAGATACGATTATATGGATGAACTTTGCTTGATTCAAAAGGTTGTAGTTTTGTCCATATATGCAACCACTACAAGTTTACAAAATCAAAGATTTGAATTGCATAAATGCTTCACTTACATTTGCAAAACAAGTTGCAATAATTACTGTGTGAGAAATTTTGAATTGTTCATTAACATATATGATTACTCTTGGGTTAATAATACAATGAGCTTTTATGATCATTGTTGTTTTATAACATTAATTGCGCAACAACGAAGAACTGTTAAAACGGATGACATATACATATACCATGCATACACCTTGGCTTCTTTGTTACCATATTTTCAGCTTATCAAAAGCCGAGGACGGCTTTGTTTGCAAGAAGGGGAGGATGATAAGAACATGAACCCTATGGATACAACCATATTTGCTCTACTTGTTGTTACAATTACAAGAGCTCCTACGCATCACTTAAATTATGAGGTGAGCTCATTTCAAAAAGATTTTACTTTATTTGATAAAGAACTTATGATATTACATAATGAGAGTTTGTTGCGTTTGTTATCATATACCAAGATTTATGATCAAGATCATGCAATACGTGATGCTACACCTATGTTAAAACCGAGGACGGTTTTCTGTCAAGAAGGGGAGGATGATGAGGACATCACTTCTTCGGATACATACAACACTCCTCCACTTGACATTCAAGGACCAATTACTAGAGCTCGCGCCCGACAATTGAATTTACAGGTGAGATCGTTCCTGAGTACTTCCTTTTGTTCATTTGAGAATAGATTGCTACCTAATGATTTAATTATGATTAGGAACCATGGAGAGGACTTGGAAGTACATGGAGAAGGACTACAAGGCGCACAAGTCCAGCAAGGGCGGTCGAATCATGTTTGAGGTCCAACTCAAACCGACTTCGAATCCAACTCAGAGTCTAGGACCAGGCCGCACTAAAACGGACGCCCAGATCGCATCCGGACTCCGTTTTGGACGTTCTACATATGTATGGAAAGCTGAGAAGACCACCTTTCCAATGGATTTGGTCCCATGTCAAAATTCCTTCTGAGTCAATGGGAATCGTCGAAACAAGTGGGCGTTCAGAATCTGTCAGGGTGCTGCGTCACCGTCTTTTGGGCCGGTCGGCTTTGTATCGTGTTGGAGCCCATTAGGGGCGCATCCAGGGGTTTTGCACGTCCCTCACTCCTTTATATTCAGCCGCCACCCCCACCATTAGGGTTTGGGTTTTGCTTAGATTAATCTGTCTTTGAACAGTTTCGCCGTTCATCGGTTTGTGAGACCCCAACTTGTGAACTTAATATTAATTCGCAATTTCAGATTGCATCTTGTACTCTCTTGCTTGTGTTCTCGATTCGCTTGCAGGAGATAGCCTTCTTGGCGAGGTCAATCGTGTTCGGCACGGTTGATAACCAACGGAGCAGTGGTGTAGTGATTGCGAGGGGTTCGATCTGCTTTGGTCGGAGCCTTTGGATCATCAACGTCGAGATCTCCACAATCGACTTATCAGTACCTCTCGGAAGATTGGGCCATCGTCACATCACTATTCCTCCAACACTAGCCTTTTTTGTCCATCGGTGTTAGAGCTCTTTTACATAGCACTCAAGTCAATATGTGATGTCCATTCTTTTGGATTCAATGGTTCAATTAATTAGGATTTAGTTATACTACACTTGGCAATATGAGCATAGGAATCTCGACGGGGATATAATTGTAATTGCCCATGTGGGGATTGCATGGCATAAGAGTAATATTTTAAACTCTAGATTAGGTTTAGGGAAAAAGTCACAATACCCTCAAAAATATTAGATTTATAGCAACAAGTCTATAATGCCCATCAAGAAATCAATGGCTAGATCTGATTTATACTACCACCCCTTACTAGTAGTAGAATGTACTATAAAAATTAAATTATCCCGGTGTTATCGGAAGCGCGTCAAGGGGTAGTTATGAATTATTGTGTCGGCCATGTCCAAAGTTGTAGATCGAGAAGTCTCGAATCCTAACTAAGATGTCCCAATCATAGAGAAATGGAGGGCTTAGCCAAAATTCAGGCTTCCAATTCTCTGTAATTTAGCCAAAATTCGAGTGTCCAAGTTGTAGTAAAATTTGGGCAATATATAGCAAATTTGGACATTTAGTAAAAATTTTGCTTGTCCAAGCTATAGCAAAAACGGGCGCTGCGCAAATTGCCTCATACGGGTGATATGCATGGGCCACATGGCATCTTGCATGAGCGCTGCACGCGGATAGCGGTAGGGGTGGCCTGCATGAGCGCTCTACAGGCTGCGGGTTGGCGCAAGTTGCAGTCACAGGCTATCGGGCTACACGGCAAGCCAGGTTGCCTTCTTGCACGACGATAGGCGACGCGCTTACTTGGGTTCTAGGGGTGCTTGCTAGACGCCATCGCTATCGCTTGGCTGTGTGTTTTGCCTAGCCCGTGATCCACCATATCAAGGAGAGGTTAGGTGTCCTCTCCTTCCTCCCGTTGGCCGTCGCCTCATATAAACGCTTCCTACAGAACTTGTCTCACTGGAGGGCGTCGCAGGGAGAGAACTCGCATCCATCTGTCGGAAGCGACGCAAACCTGTCAAGTTCCCTACCGCGGCCGCCACAAGGGAACAGTGTCAATTGTCTCCAATGCTGGCCATCTTGCCTTCACCATGGTCGAAATGGATGAAGTCACCGAGGAGCCATGGATCAAGTCCACACCACCCACTCAGCGTAGGCGACGAGGGGTATTGTTTAGGATTTTTCTTTAGCTTAAAAGCAAAAAAGTCAAACACTAACAAAAATGTGACTTTCTATCGGGCTTTTGGAAAAGCCTAAGCCTCTCATATGCTATATGCCAAAAGCCAGACGAGGGGAGCTTTTAGGCTTGTTCTTTTGGGCTTTTGAAATCGGCTTTTGGCTTCTGCTACAGTGCCTAACTTTCAAACGGAGTATTTTCTCAAGACGGGGTTTACAAGTTAAACGATCTACACGTTAAAAGCCCAACATCTGTACCAGCCAAAATCGCAAGTGAGTATCTGTCTCTCCGTAATCTATACCGTAAACAGCCAAAATTCAAAAATTTCAGCCAAAAGCCATAAGTCGCAGCCGAAAAAAACATGCCCTTTGGTTGCAAGTAATCCGTTGCCACATAATTTCACTGGAATTACTCATCAAATGCCAGTGTATATAAACTCTGACATCACTCGTCCCTCTCCTTCGCTCTCTAGGTCTAATGCCAGTGTAAATAATCCATTTTTATTCGAATTTACATAAATATACCCGCGGGAAATTTTTTAACAAAAATAGGCTTCAGTCGTCCCACCATTGGGCGACTGAAGCCAATCGCCCAACCGGGAGGCGACACGTGGGCATTTGGTAATGGTTTGGCGATGGCAATTCTAGTCGCCTAACGGCTGGGCGACAGGGGGGTTAAAAAGGCAGCGCGCTCGGCCGCCGCCGCCACCGCTATCTCATTCGATCGTTCGGCGCCGCGAGAGAAGAAAGGAGAGGAGAAAGAAGAGAAAGGAGAGAAGAGGAGGAAGGAGGGGGAGAAGAGGAGAGGGAGAGGAGGAGGAGAGGAGAGGGTCAGATCTTCAGATTTAGGTATTTTTTAGTATATTGCATTTGTAGTTTATTTTGTATGAAATGTTAGTGTTAGTAAAATTATAGATGTAGAAATTTAGTATGAAAATTTTAGTATAATTTTTAGTATAGAAATTTTACTATAGAAAGTTTGTAGTATACATTTGTTAGTATGGAACATTTTTAGTATAGAGATTTTATTACAATTTTTAGTATAGAAATTTTTGTATAGAAAATTTGTAGTATACAATTTTTAGTACAAAAAATTTAGTTAATGTAATTCTGTATGAAATGTTAGTGGTAGTAAAAATTGCAGATGTAGAAAATTTAGTATGGAAATTTTAGTACAATTTTTAGTATAGAAATTTTAAGTATAGAAAATTTGTAGTATACAATTTTAGTATATAAATTTTGTAGTATACATTTTTTAGTATGGAACATTTTTAGTACAGAGATTTTAGTACAATTTTTAGTATAGAAATTTTTGTAAAGAAAATTTGTAGTATACAATTTTAGTATAGAAAATTTAGTTAACGTAATTATAGGAAATTAGCAGGCGTAGAAACGGAGAGGAGATGAAGAAGCAACCGTAGGTGTAGATCTAGATAGAAAAAGTTAAATATTTGTTATACTAAATTTATTAAACATGTAGTTTTACGAAATTAACAACATGCGTACGAAATCTGCATGCGTACGAAATTGTAGTTTAGAAATTTCATTCACCGTAATGTACAAATTGCAGGTATGGCGCGTGATGGTCATGACTCCCACTGGCGGTATCCCCTGTTAGACGAGCACGTGGACCGTGTACATCATGCTTCCCATCGTGTGCCACCACCGGGGAGCGCGGACAAGCCAGCTAAGCTAGCAGTGGTCCGGACATGCACACCTCGCGTGGCTTGTAGACTCGACCCCCGTTGGACAGTCAGGTTTTGTAACAACCCAGGTTTTTATTAAAATAAAAATAAATAAATAAGTAAGTAAAACAATTAAAATAAAATTAAAATTAAAATAAGTATTTTTGTTGCCTAAGTTTTATTTTTGCTTTGCCCTGATTTTCTGTCTTTGAAAAGGCCTGATTTGGAAACTAAATTAAGTGAAAACCTAAACATATTATTAAATAAAATGATATTTTGATTTTCTATAAAAACCCTAATTCAAATTAATTATTTAGATTTATTTGGCTTTTATTTGGTTTTCTGAGTTTTGTCTGGAGTTTTAAACCTATTTTTGAAATTAAAACGTATTTTAAGTTTAAAAATTAAATACCAAATTAGGTTGGAAATATTTTACTTAAATCCAAAATATTTCTAGAAACTTCTGTAAATTTTTCTAGAATTTGTGGAAGTTATTTGATATTTTTCTGAACTTTATTGAATTTCCTAGGCTTTTCTGAAAATCTAAAATTAAAATAAAAAATCCCCACCACTCCCCGCGGGCGACGTGTGGACGGTCCAGGTCCGCCCACGTTGCTGCCACGCATCCCGCCTTCCCCTCCCCTTTGGGCGACACGTGTGCGTCCTGATCTTGGCCACATCGCCTTGCCTCAGCTCATCCGGCCGCTCCCTCCCTCTAACCCCGTAACTGTCCGATCTTTCCGCTGCAATCCCAGCCACCCGTTCCTCTCTCTCTCTCTCACTCCCTGGTCCCACTTGTCGGCGCCCCCTCTCCCTTCGTCTCTCTGCGCAGTGGGCCCCGTCTGTCAGCCACCCCGGCCATCGTCTTCCCCGCCCTTCTTTCTCCTCGCGCCACCCCCTCCGCGCCTCCCCGCCGTCAGGCTGCAACTGCCTCCACCCTACCCGACCGTTGCTTCCTTCCCGCGCACGCGCCACCCTCCCCACTTCCGCCATCTCCGCGCACCCACCTTCTCCCCCATTTCCGCGCCGGCCACCCGCAACTGCCGCCCCTCCCCGACTTCTCCGGCGGCCAATCCACCGGAGTGCCACCGCCGCTGCAGTCCCCAAGCACGTGCCTGCGTGGCAGCCATGTGGCACCATATCAGCGCCACCGCGACTCCCCTTTGCCCCGTCAGCGCCACCCCATTCCCTTGCCACCTCAGCACCTCCTCGGGTCCATGGACTCAGTCCACATGGACTAGGCCCACCTGTCAGTCAGACCTTCCTAGGGCTGACGCCAGCTGACGTCATAATTTCCATTTTCTTGTAGAAAAATAATTCTAAAAATCCAGATTTATCATTTTCTCTGATTTTAAACTTCCGAGAGCCTGTTCTCCTTCATTCTAACTCTGATTGAGCCCATTCAAATTTCTAAATTAATCAAAAATTCCCCTTTACCCATTTTTAGCCTCAATTTAAATATTTGAAGTTCATTTGAATTTATTTGAATTTGGTAGGTTCTTTTCGCGTGTAGACTGCGGCGATTCAGGAGAATTCTTCGACGAAGATTTGCACCCAACCGAAGAGTAAGGTAAGTCACGCTCCTTGATCATGTTGATCCCAAATTTCAAAATAAAATTATGTTGTTTTAAATTATTCTGCATGCATATTTTTATTCAACGTATTTCAATTCAGTTTTAAATTTAGTTATTGACCAATTGTAAATACCCCCATTGACATTGAATTTCCCTAATACCTTGTCACCCTAGATTAAAAACTCAAATTGGTACAATAGTATGGCTAGAGACTTTATGGATAGCAAATGCTTAGTCTTGCTTAGAAGTAACTATGGGTTGGGAAGCCTTTTCACATAAAATGATGAACTTTTCACATAAAATGATAAGCTTTTGAATATATTCTTGACTTTGGTGAGTCAAGGAGGTTTATGAAATATTTTGAAATAAATTATAAAACCTGGTTTAGACTTAGGCTAATGGTTAGATGGTGGGTGCAGGCATGCCCTGTTGTTCGGGGACTCAGGGTTGATTGTCGGGCACGAGGGTATGTGGTTGGGCCTAAGTCAAATTAAGGACCGGTTTGTGAGCTACTGTTGCAAAGCCCTATTGTACTACTACAAGGCTAGTATGGGACAGCCCTGGCTAAATAATTTGCGGAGTCCCAACCTGGGCTAAGTTGTAGGTTGAAGTGAGCGTGGTCGGTACCATGAGAAGTCTCACAGTTTGAAGTGAGCGTGGTCAGTGCCATGTGAAGTCTCACTCAGCTCAAGAGGGGGTCTCGGTTTGGTGGATTCCTTACTGGGGTGAAACCTTAGAGTTAAGTTGGCCAGGTTGAACGTTTGCATTGTAAAGGCCTTGTCACGACTCATTGCCACACACCTAAGGAAGTGTGTAACCCGGTGGCAAAAAGGGATGATCGTGTCTTGTGGGTAAAGCTGTACAACCTCTGCAGGGTGTATAATTTATCCTGGATAGCCGTGCCCACGGTCAAGGGCATGCTGAGTAAAAGTTTTTCATGGATTAGACTTTGTTTTTCAAAAATGATTTTTGAAAACCTTATGGATGGATGGAATCTATGAGAGAGTGAAAACGTGTGAGTCCGAGTTCAATTTATGCACTGTTCAGTGAATTGGTCATAGCTTTTGCATCGAAACTCCAATTTAGGTGTTTTTCGATTCATTGGAAAGCTTACAATGTGTCCTCAAACTTTACTATTTTGGTCAAATCCAAATTCAGCTTCCTTCTATGTGTGTGTTTGACCAAACAATTTTCTACACTCGTCAATTGGAATTTCGAATCTGATTCTAATTTTGAGTTCATGATGGATTTGAATTCGTGTGGAGTGCTGGACGAAAGTCAAGTTTGAGGCTATAAATTCTAAGCCCTACTATATTTTAGAGTAGTTCTCTAATAATCTTTGCTAATTGTCTACTCTCATCTTTATTGAAATTTATTGCGCATTGTTCTTCGATTATATTCTTGAGTAGCGCAATTCTTGAGAAGCTCCACTTATGTAACATCCCAAAATTTGGTTATTCAAAAATATGGAATTTTAAAAATTTTCTTGCATTATGCTGGCATTTAAATTTCTTCTGAATATTTATTTGATTCTTTTTTAGTTTTGTGGCGTGCAAATTAATAACAAAAAAATAATCCCAAGTGCAAATCATGATGACATTGCAGATCCTGAATTCAAAATACCAAAAGCTTGAATTTAAATTCGAGTCAATAAAATGAAACAAAAAAATTCCTTGTTTTTTTAAATAGCATACAAAAACCCAAGGTTGGGCATTCAAAAATTTGTATAAACAATTCATTACAAAATTTAATTGAAAATAGAAGACTATTAGATTTTGTAATTGAACCAAGACTTGAATTGAAAATCCAAAATTAAATACAAAGCTTAAATAAAAATTCAAATTTTGAATAATATGCAAACTCAAAAATCAGTAAATCCTCATGCAATTTAAAATTTAAATAAAAAAATCCAAAATCCAGAAAATGTTGAGCCTCTCTTCCTTTTTCTCTCCCTTTCTCTTCTCTCTCTCACTTCCATGTGGGCCCTCCTCCGACTCTGTCGACCACCTGGGTGAGTTCCTCGTGGCCACTCTTGCTCGTGCTATCCCTATCATGCTCCCTCCTCCCTCTGGCCGCCGCCTCCATTAACAGCCTCCCCGCACCCGGCCGCTCCACCACCGCCGCCGACCCGCCGTGGTGCCTTCTGGCCAGAGCTGCTACCCCAAAGACATTTCCTCCTCCATGGCATCCCGTTTTTCCGGTCATCGCCACCTCCCCGGCTGCCCCTCGCCGGTGACGCCATCGGCCGAGCGTCGCCCGAGCCTCCCCTATTCTTGCTCTATTTTGCCCCGGCCCATGCATCGTCTCTTCTAATTTGTCCTCCTCTTCTAATCACGAAGCACCCGCCGCCCAATTGGTTATCAGTGCTGTTCGCTAACACACAGACCCGAGTTCGAGTCTCCAGTCGTCCCATTCTCCACCCTTTTTAGTTTTTTTATTTTATTTTTCTGTAATCCATTTTAATGAAGAAAAATCAAGGAAAAATTAGAAGGAGTAAAGTCCATTACCGGTCCTTAAACTTTTTATGCTGTGTCATCCCGGTCCATAAACTTTTAAAGTATGTCATCCCGGTCTTTAAACTTTCAAAGTGTGGCAATTTCTTTTGAAAGTCTATGGACCGGGATGACACAGCATAAAAAGTTCACTGCTACAACTACATAGGATATTGCCACACTTTGAAAGTTTAACGACCGGGATGACATACTTTAAAAGTTTATGGACCGGGATGACACAACATAAAAAGTTTAAGGACCGGTAATGGACTTTACTCAATTAGAATTATAATTCAGAGAAGTTAATAAATTTAACTAGGATGCAAATGAGATTATTTAAGATTTAAATTTGGATTACTTCATATATGATTAATTAATATGGTTTGAACAATTATCTAAAAGACTAATTATTAATTAAAGACATTGATAAAGAAAAACAACTTTGGTTAGATGTTCAAATTATAATTAAAGTATATGCCCTAACATTTATCACGCCGCCATGAAATAAATCTTAGTGGTAGATTTTTCCTAAATAACAAATATTGAAATATGACCCTGTAAAACAAGCTTGCCCAGATAAATAAATTTAAATTAAAACTAAATCTAAGCCTAAAAATAATTGAAGTATAGACAAAATAATAACGGTGCCATTAATTAAATCTTAACGTCAGATTTAATGAATAATAATATTAAGCATAAATGTACATAACAAGCTAGGACTTGTATAAATAGATCCCAATTCAAATTAAATTAAGCCTAGTGATAATTGAGGATACATAAAATATCACACCATAAAATGCTATAAACCCAGACTCTAAGATTAATTCGGTAAGCTAAAATTTGTATACCTCGCATATATAGTATATGCCCTGAATATTAACGCTCAATAAAATAATACCCAGCTAGACTTGTACGCTGACTCATAGGACTAACCTGATTCATGGAACTTCCTTGATAAATACAAAAATAATAAAAGATGTTATTAATAAAAAGATTGAACCATCGTATTCTACCACCGACCTTGCCTCAAATCACCCGAATCACCCATTAACTCATAATAAAGCTAAATTGAGTTTATTTGGATTTATGTGGGTCTTTTGAGTTATTTGCCTTTATTTGTATTTAGTCATTTAGCATGTAATTAGAAATTGGAGTCCTGAGGAATCAAGGGACCAAGCGGGATCAAGAGCAAAGTGAAGATAAAGACCAGAAGCTCAAGAGTGAGCATTGTGTGAACTCAAACCGCGGTAAACCGCGCAAGACGAGTCAATACTTTGATCATATTTGAACCTACATTTATGCAAATCTAATTCCGTTTTAAACTATCAACTTGCATGCTATTATTTTATGTGACAAATTATGTTTGATTTCAAGATGCTAGTTATACACCTATTATTGCACTTGTTAATATTACTCTCCTTCAAACCCTTGGATTTATGAGCCTTGTCACCCTAGCGAAATTATAATGTTATAACTTTTGAAAATAAGTCTGCAACTATTCGCTTTGCTTAGTATTTCTTAGATAATCGGGGGCATCAAAATGCCCCAAAACACCACTTTCAATTATGAAAAATTGGTTTGGGAAGTCATGGTGGTAATGATTGGTATATGTTGGTATAATTCTTTCATGTTCCCGAAAACCCCAACATGCTTAAATATCTAGGTGGATGTACGGGGGTGTGAGTGGTGTAGTGGAAGCACAAAATGGATAAGTGGTAGAACCGCCCAGATAACCCTAAGGACCGAATCTTGTGATGACCTCCTGGTGTATAACAGTACAACCACAAGCTGGCAAAATGTAGGTAGGGCTAACTAATTTGCGTAGCACTAAGGTGGTTACGTGAAGATGTGAACACGAGCAAAGGGATGGATGGTCACATCCCCGCATTTGCCCGTGATGGCTCACGGGGGACCCTTCTCGAGGGATGCACATATCCTACAGAAGGTAGAACCTAGCGGGCGTAACCACGATAGGACTATGCATCATAAAGGTCCTGTGATAATTTACTCAACCGCATGTCCAAGGTATCGTGTGGAGCAACGAGTGGATTATCTCTTGTGGGTAAAGTGTATAAATTCTGCAGTGTAGAAAACTATTCGAATAGCCGTGCTCACGGTCAAGGACGGACATGAGAACTTTACCATATATAGTTCTATTTCAAAAACAACTTTGTGGGTGGAATTAGAAAAGTGGAGGGCAGTGGAAAACCCTAATTTGTGTTGCCCTGGGTGTCGTCCCAGTGATAAGGTAAGCGGTTATAACACTGAAATGTTAGCATATGGTGCAGAAACCATGTAAAGGTGGATAGAATCTGGATCGCTATTATTACTGCATTCTTTCACACATTATGATTTTAGTTCAAACTGCTAGGTCGCAGGAAATTTCTATGTATCTTATTTCAAAAGCAATTTATGACAAATAAAATAACTCGAGCCTTTCCTTAGTTAAGCCATGCATATTATCTAATTGCATCATGTGTATTGGCTCGCGGAGCACGGTGGTTTGTGCTCACCCTTGCTCTCACAATTATTCTAGAACCAGGAGCCAGATCGCAATGCTTCAGCATTTCACTTGGTCATGATGGTGAAGAAAAATGAAGATGTCCAAAAGTAGGTCGCGAACCCCCAGTCGGCTGCCTGTGGGCATGTCTTGAGGGTCCCACTTGTGTGTTTCGTTCTTCCGCTGCGCAATTTAATGATTCCGGCCTGATCGGCCCATGAGTAAGCCTACTATTATATTTATGCTTTCGCATGATATGTATTTTGATGTCCAGTACTTTATTTGTGAGCACTATCTACTGATCCAGGGAATAGTGCGGTGGAATCACAGAGGATTCCAGATTGTAAAATCTGGGTCCTACAACTTATATCCTTTGAGAACCATATCTTCGTTTGTGAAAATTTTTCTTCTATTGAGATTAACTATTTGCCTATGCCAACTTGTTTGGGACAAAAGGCTTTGTTGACTTGAGTTAAGTATTGAGATTAGCTATTTGATATTGCTTTTGGGCTACTCATATCTAGTTTCATGCACAAATTTGGGGGTAATCTTGTTTGGGGGTGTTATGCTGTTTTTGAGAGGAAATAAAAAAGTGTGTGGCCATATAAATAGAAAGAAGCAAAGAGTGCCAAATAAAGGAAAGAAAATAGAAGAGAAAAACAAAAGAAAGTGGCTAAAATTTGTGCATTATTACACCCATTTGTTTCAAAAATTCAGATTGTGCATTAGTGTTGAATTTGAGCGATCTTGTGCCCTACTTATCAATTTGAGCAATTGGCTAGCATCTCTCTATAACTTGTGCAATAAGAGCTAGTTATTATTCACTTACTTTTTTTTAGATTAGCTCATTTCTTTGATTGCATCAAGTTATATCATCCTTGCGTGTGAGTTGCTGTTCTAAACACCTCTTATATCTTTTGGATCAACATTGAATTCTAGTTTGGATTGTTACCTAGCTTTATAATAGCTAGAATTTCAGATTGCGGTAGGATATATACAAACCGTATTTCCAAGCCCAACAAAAGCCTTGTTTGTGTTTAGCACTTGAATTCGCTTAACAATCACCTTTGTTTTGTCTACTGTCGCCAAAGTATGTGTTTGCATTCTTTGGAAAGCATAAGACACTGCTACAGACAGCCCTATCACAGACGGTTCGGAACCGTCATCACAGACGGTTTCTGAACCGTCAGTGTTTAGGTGTCAGTGATAGTTGGTGGTTATCACAGACGGTTCCCGAGCCGTCTGTGATAACTACATTACAGACGGTCTTGATTTCTAACCGTCTGTGATAGACGAGTATCACAGACAGATTTTTATAAACAACCGTCTGTGATACTCTCTATCACAGACGGTTAGTAATCAAGACCGTCTGTGATACGAGACTATCACAGACGGTTAGTAATCAAGACCGTCTGTGATACGAGACTATCACAGACGGTTGTTTATAACCAACCGTCTGTGATACTCGTCTATCACAGACGGTTAGTAATCAAGACCGTCTGTGATACGAGACTATCACAGACGGTTGTTTATAACCAACTGTCTGTGATACTCGTCTATCACAGACGGTTAGTAATCAAGACCGTCTGTGATATACAAATATCACAGACGGTTAGTAGTAAGGGCCGTCTGTGATATCATTCACACCACAGACGGCACTCTTTGAAACCGTCTGTGATATTGTATCACAGACGGTTTTTAATAATGAACCGTCTGTGATACCAAGTGCATCATCCATTTTATTTGCTGTTTCTTGGCTAGCCTCAGGATATGCTAGCCATGCCCTCTGAAAGCAAGCAAGCAAGCAGATTACAGATAAATGACAGATATAAGTTAATTGCAACTCATAGTAAATTACAACAAAATTCGATACACAGATGAATGTAACAAACGGCCAGCAGATCACATACATATATAGAATGAAAATCGTTACACAAAATCTGACAAATGCATTTAGTTGAAGGAATTGTTTGATTTGTACAGTTGAATCCAATGTTTCAACATCTAATTATCACCATTGCCGGCGTAGAACTCTCCACTCTTACTTATGACCTCTGCTACCAAGAATTGGGAGATGATTGCATGAATTTCGACGAGATTGTCAAGATCATATGCACTTTGGTCGAACTTCACCCGCTGTCGCTACGAGCAATGTTAAGTCATTCATTAGCATATGTGTGTAATATAAATACATATATATAATCAGAAAATAATAATTATTGGAAGGACCTGACAAACCTCTGGATCATTGATCTTAGTACTCATGATTTCCTGCATATGGCGGCAAACGTAGAATCCACATACGTTGCCTTGTAGCTGCTGGTGGCACTGCAAAAATAGAATTACATACATCGGTATTTTCAATTCTAGAGGCATTATAACAAAGTATGATATAGGATTGTTGTGTTGTAGAGGGTACCGGAAATCGCGTCTGGTGTCGTAGTGTGTCACTGGATTTTATATCGTGTGATCCTCCTTGGGCAACATATTCGGCAAAAGCCCTACGTGATTCAAAAAACTTAGCCTCGGCCGTGGCAAACAAAAGAAATATTACAATAGAGTTATGTATGGAGGAAATGAGTTTACCTGTTAAGTACTTCTTGCACAGGACTGAAGTCGTGGTTGCTCCTAAGGAGGGAATCAAGGTATATTACCTTGCTCCACTTTGGTACAATCACAATCAAAATCCAGTGATGCCTAGTCATGTGTGTCGCCATAGTGATTAATCCTAAGTTCATGCTGCATGTAAAGTACAAATGAAACATATGTGTGGCAACTAGTGAAGCACTTACCCTTGGTTGAAGGGTACCACGACGTACTCCTTGTCGCTGTGAGCAATCAATCCCCTCGTTATGTAACCTTGCACGAAGGATGCATCTGCGTTGATAGATTGCTCGGAGACCAAGTGAGGGTCGAGGAAACCCACTGGTCGTCGCGTTCGCCGGACTTCTTGGATCATGTATCTATACATAAAGAAAGAGTAATGACATTTATCTGTATAACGTGAATGTAGAACTTCATTGTACAGTACACTTACAGTGTCCAGCATCGTAGAAGTGAGGCGTCGAGTTCGTCGAGATTGAATAGTAAGAATAAATCTTCGAATGTCACGACGATGTAGCCCGAGTCGTGGAGGAAATGTGTCTCGTTATATTTCAGAGTGAATGCACTCTGCCGGTACAGGATACAATCATTCCGACATGCATGTATTCTTTCTACTTCCATTCCTAATGGACAAAGAATCTTCTTGGCTTGGTAGGTGGTTCTCGGCAACACATTTCCCGTTGGAAGCATGTCCACTAGGAGACCTAATAATGCCGTGAAACTCTTGTCGGACCAACCATTGCTTGCCTTCAATTTTAGCAGTTCTAGAACTGATGACAACCTCGTGTATTGCGGCTTGCAGCCCGGGAACAAAGGTTTCTCCGAGTCCTCCATCAAGCCCTCGAATTTACCAAACTCTCTCTCACTATAGTTCCCTTCTGCATCACGTAACATCTGATCCAGATTATCATCCTGCGACATATCCTCATGATCCAGATTGTCATCCTGCGACCTATCCTCATGATCCAGATTGTCATCCTGCGACCTTTCCTCATGATCGAAAGAACAGTCTACAACTGGCATATCGTTGCCTCCCTCGACTATGTCATAACTACCTTCTTGTGTACTCTTCTCTTCACCGTGACTGGTCCAACATTTGTACCCTTTTCTGAAACCCCTTCGAATCAAGTGAGCTTCAATCTACGCTGAGTTGCTAAACATCTTGAGATTATCACAATCAATACATGGGCAATACATATATTTCATCCCCTTCTTCAACATATCCAGCTCGGCCGCCCTTCTAAAGGCAGACACGCCAGTAATGTACTCTTCACTCACACGGTTCTCAATATACATCCAGCTTCGGTCCATCTACGCTACACAAGTGAAAAATGGGTGTCAAAAATGATTATTACCTCTACTACTAACCTCTGATCAGATCACTAAGCATGTTAAGTAATTGAATACTAATCTCTGATCAGATCACTAAGAATGTTAAGTAATTGAGTATGCTAACCTCTGATTAGATCAATAAGAAGACGGTGATATTTTTTCACCCCCAACTCCCTAAAGCCGGCCGCCTTGCTCCACCGACGCAGCGCAATGAAGACAGATCGGTGTCGACATCCTTCAAGCAAGTACGCCAAGTAATTAATACTACGCAGAATATCACAGACGGTTCCAACTACAAACGGTCTGTGAAAATTATATATCACAGACGGTTCGTATTAATACCCGTCTGCGAATTATCACCGACAGTTATTAATATTAACCGTCTGTGATTTCTGCCTATCATAGACGGTTCGTATAAATAACCGTCTGTGATAGTCTCATTATCACAGACGGTTCGTAACACGAACCGTCTGTGATGTACATAATATCACAGACGGTTCGAAATATCAATCGTCTGTGATTTATGCGTATCACAGACGGTTCGTGTATAGAACCGTCTGTGATAGTCCTTCACAGACGATTTACACTACAAACCGTCTGTGATAGTTACACGGGGATGAACTGTTTCGTCAGGCGCATGACTGCCAACTCGAAGCATATATAGCATAGCATTCGAGGCACATCCGAGGCCTGCTGCTGTGTCTTGAGGAATGCCAAGAGCTAGTCTTCAGATGTGGCTGCCACATCTGAAGACCAGTGTGGCTGCCACATCTGAAGACCAGCTCTTGGCATTCCTCAAGACACAGCTGCAGGCCTCGGATGTGCCTCGAATGCTATGCTATATATGCTTCGAGTTGGCAGTCATGCCCTGACGAAACAGTTCATCTTTCCCGACAAAATTCAAGGCAATTTTATTACAATAGTGCAAAGAAAAGACATTCCCAGATTCTTGGTTGAGCTGGTCGAGGAACATGCAAATACAGAGGCAAGCACAAAAACTCAACAACACATTCAGATCGATCTATTACAGGATAACAAGCTAACAAACCCTTCGTGGCACGACGGTCACACTAAACAAGACACACTTACGACACTTACGGCAAGAGTGTGTTGTTTAGTATGAACCGTTCGTGCCGCGATGGAGGTGCTAGCTCACAGCGGAGGGGAGATGCATACAGGAAGCTAGCTAGTGGATGAACTCACGCGTGACTAGTACCGGTGGAAAGGTTGATGGGGAGTTATTAATAAGGGCCTGGCCGTGGGAGGAACTGGTGCCAGCCATTCGATGTGGAGAGAATAGACGGGTGAGATCGAAATCCTGTGTATACGCCAATTATTGGTGACATGTGATTATTACACACCAATTATCAGTGACATGGGATTATTACAGACGGTTCTTAACAGGAACCGTCTGTGTTATCTGGCTTTTCACAGACGGTTTGTGTTAATAACCGTCTGTGAACTTTCACAGACGGTTCTTAACAGGACCCGTCTGTGTTATCTCGATTGGTATAGACGGTTCGTATTAAGAACCGTCTGTGAAAGTTCACAGACGGTTATTAACAAAAACCGTCTGTGATGTCTCAATTATCACAGACGGTTCATGTTAATAACCGTCTATGAAAATATCACAGACGGTTGCCAGTAAAACCGTCTGTCATAACGCTTCGCGCGTGTTTCTATTGCCAGAACGCTTCGCGCATGTTTCGATTGCCAGAACGCTTCGTGTTTCGATTGCTAGAACGCTTCATGTTTCGATCGTCTAATTAACGTCTCTCGATCGTTATACGAAACATCTATATCATTAATGTTTGGGTATACGAACCGTCTGTGCTAAAGGTTAAATATGCGCGCCTAATCCAGGTCTCTTCTACGTACGTACAATATGGCGCCTTCTACTATTCTTGTGATCATCTCCTTCCTCTCATCTGTTCATCAAGAATTGTTCGGCCGGAACCTTACATAGGCGGCCAGCAATTTGCATCTGGAGCAGCTTCTCCGCACACGCCCTGCTCTCCTTCCCCGACTTTCTTGCATCCGTCAGCTCGACCTGATCATCCGCCGTCGACGGAGGCGTCTCGCTGCCGCTCAAGAAAGGGAAACAGCCCTTACCCTGGTTCTTCTCCACAATGTGCGCAAAGCGGAAGAAGCTCTACGCGCATTGGAGAGACTGATGGATAGCCTTGCCGATCAAGCAGAAACGGCAGATTCTGAGGAATCTTATAATGCTATCCTCTACGAGATTATGGGCTATGCTACTGATTATTTGCCCAGGCTGGAGGAGGAAGTGCTGAGGACAAGGACAATCTTAACGGCGTTCGAGCAATCAGTGGCTGATCCTCCAAGTCCCAAAGTCGAAGAAAAAGCGTACGAAGCCCAAAAGATTACAATCTGGGAAACTCTTTACCTGTGCGACTTTTGTAGTAAATTTGCATCTAATTGAAACTAATAAATTTGCCTTTAATTTGCGATTTCTTGTCTCAGTAGTTCTGTAGTAAAGTTATTAGAAGCAATGTGTACTTATATATTAACCTCTGATCATGAACAGATCAGAATATGACAGACAAAGGACATCATAGACGGTTCTTGTCAAAAACCGTCTGTGAACATTCACAGACAGTTTCTTAAGAAGAAACATCTGTGATAGTCTAGACAACACTGACGGTTTTTAATTAAAAACCGTCTGTGATAATTCCATATTATCACAGACGATTTTTAATAAAAACCGTCTGTGATACTAAAGTATCACAGACGGTTCAACCTTAAGGACCGTCTGGGATACTCGACCACTAACACAGACGGTGTCCAAATTAAAATCGTCTGTGTTAGTGTCAATCACAGATGGTTTTGTCTAACCGTCTGTGATGTAGCCGTCTAGTATAGCCTCTTCTGTAGTAGTGAGAGCTATTGGAAGGCAACTGAGAGAGTGAGGTTGAGCGATTCCATATATATTTTCATTGTTGTCTATGCTCTCCATTTACCATGGTAGGAGTGTACTATATGGATCTTCCTTTCTATGGAAGCATTGATCAGAGGGAGTACATCCAATGGAAGAAGAAGCTAGATATTGAATTCAAGCATTGTCAATTTATTATTTCATGAGCCATCGTGGAATTTAAAGATTATGCAAAATATTAGTGGGCACAATTTGCAAGAAGGCACTTTGTCAAAACTTGGGAAGATTTGAAAAAGCTTATAAGATAAGAATATGTACCATCTAATTGGTACAAGCCAAAATATGACATCAAGTTCACTCTTGGGAATAGTCTTGAGAAGAAGGTGATATCATATTCTGAAATTAAGTTCAATCTTAAGGTAGCACATCTTGAGGTTGAGAAGAAGAATGAGCATGAGACTTTCCCTTCGGTCAAGACGTTGTGTTGTGCTGCCCATTGCTACATGCAACACATTAGGAGATTGTGGTTGATGGAAATTTTGCCATTGCTGGCCCACAGCCCACGGAGGATGATGAGATGCATAAAATCCCATGTGAAGATAAGAGCCACATAGCTAAATTGAGTAAGAGTGTTCAAAAAGTGAGTTGTGTAATTTCACCAAATATGAGATTGAGAGTGTGAGAGAGATACACGAAAGAAATAAGTGAAATAGATGACTGTAACAATGAGTTTATTGCTAAAATTAATGATTTACTCTCTATTTCTAGTGTTATTTCTCAAATTGTGCTTGTTGACATTGAAGAAGAGGAGTTGAATATTCAACAACCGGCACCGTTGAAAGCAAAAGATGAGGAGATAATCATGGTTGGAGATAGCTCATTTACATTGTGCCATTTATATTTCCAGAATTGATTTGATTGCTTGTCATCATAGGATTGCAAATTTTGGCATAGACTTAAAATGTTCGTGCACATAGTTAAAACTAGAACTTTTAGATTTTAATTATGTAAAACCATTTTAATTTACGCTTCCACATATAAAACTCGATTTTGAATAAATTTTTTTTAGAATCACCTATTTATCCTCTCTAATCGACTTACTCAACCTTACAATATTCGCTTGGCCAAGCGCACGGAAGACTTGACAGCGGGGACAAATGGGCTACAGTGGGGACAAATGGGCAGTAAGTTCCCTCTTTGGCATGACGATGGGTTTCAGCTCTTCAATCTTCTTCTTTTTTTCCTTGGAGAGTGCATAACAAATGCACGGCCTGACAAATTATATTTAATATTTCCTTCCTGCATATTGATAATTGCTCCTGCATCAAGAACAACAGAAACTTCCGGATGTTCAAGCATGTCAACAACTACTAAATCGACAGGAATATGGCAATCTTTAACTTGAATTATACCATTTTCTTTAACTCCCACCGCTTTTCTAAATGAACAGTCAGCCATATTGAGTTTCATCTCAGTAGCTTTCAATGGTCCAAGGTTCAAATTCATATATAATGACTTTGGAACTACATAAACACTAGCTCCTAAGGGCAAGTTTAATAGAAGAGGTGGCTGCCACCTCTATGACTAGCCAAATAAGCAAAAAGAGTATAAGTGACTCATGGTGGAGGTAGCTAATACAATAAGTTGAGTAAATGTTACCTCTACTAAAGCACTCAAACATTTAATATTTCGCTAGAGGCGACCCTAACCCTTATTGTACTTGCTCTAAGAACTAGCATCGCCTCCAAGTCCTCGTATGATGTGCTAGAGGTCACCTCTTGCATGAGGGGCAGCTTGCCTCTCTCTCCTCTTGTCTCTCTCTTCCAATGGTTATAGCTAGCAACTAACTATAAGACTTCCACATCATCTATATAGTACACACTAAAGTTAGCATTGTAAAGAACTATCTATAAGGATAGCTATTTGATGCTTACATGCACACACAGAATTTATGGAGGCTGCCTCGTTTGGCGCTATAGACTATCTCTAGAGCTGTAGAGAGCTGCGTTCTCTTTCTTCATTTAATATCTTCCACGTAGGACAGTTGATGACATGGACTCTCTTGTAGATAGCTGCTATAGACCCATTGGAGATGCCTTGTGCTGACGTGGATTTCGCTAGAGGCGACCTAGTCAGCATTATTGTACTTGCTCTAACTCACATAAAGAATTAAATGATTGAGAACCAATACGGATATTAATGGTGGGTTCTCCCAAGTCTTTCCTTGGAGCACGTTTCTTCCGCTTCAGTTTTTCTAACCTCAAGATCAACTTTACGAATAAAACACTCGTGGGAAGGATTACTAACCTCTAGTGCAAGTGGAAGGCTTGTGTGCATGATTTTAATTAACTCGTTGATAGAATAATTTAAAGCTACCTGGTAGTATTGATTAGGACCTTCCTCGTAGTCTAGACCATTTCTTTCCTCGGTATGAAGAACACGAATATTCTCAACCAGATCACTACTGTAGGAAAAAAATTATCATAGACGGTTCAAAAACGTTATCACAGACGGTTTCGTGAGCCGTCTGAGTTTATGGGTCAGTAATGACATTAGGTCATCATAGACAGCTTTCGAACTGTCTATGACAGTTTTTAGTAGAAACCGTCTGTGATAGTCAACGAGTTAATAACCGTCTATGATATTCTTTTTTATTCCTAAATATATTTTTGTTTGTTGGCTAGCCTCAGGAAATACTAGCCATGCTCTCTGCAACAAGCAGATCAAGATAGTATACATCCAATTCATATTTATTCATTTCAAAAACAAGAACATTCATTTCACAAATGAATTAACTAAAATGAAATAAATTATCCATCTATAAACAAATACACATATGTGCAATTAATCTCAATCTTATCACAATCAAATTCATTCTTCATTGTGGAACTCCCCATATTCTTTTATGACTTTAGACATCAAGAAGTACGCACACTGTCCTTGAATTTGTTGGAACTCGACCTGTTCCATCGCAATTGTAGCGATGGACGCAACCTGTCGGTAGGAAGATCAATGTCATGCATACATATAAATTGGTAAGTATGAAATAATTATTGTAAGATTGACAAACCTGAGGATCAATGGTCTTCGCGGAACCGAGGAGTAGTTGCATGTTGTGGCAAACATATAATCCACAGGTGTTAACTAGCGGCTGGTGGTGGCACTTTAAAAATAGAATTTGATAGTTCAAGAGGCATTAGTACGAAGTGTTATATAGGATTAATGTGTACTATCGAATACTAAAAAATCTAGATTGTGTTGTAGGGCGTTGATTCCTCCCTTAGATTTCTGTACCTCTACAACGTACATGGCAAACGACCTACATGATTCCAAAAAGTTAACCTTAGTCATTGGGAAGGAAGGAATGACTACAATAGAGTTATCTATGGAGGAAATGATGTGACCATGCCACCAACACATACGACCATAGCGGCCAATATCAAGATTGAACTAAAGCACCACATCACTTTGGAACCAATTGAAGCAAGGGTTCAAGTTGGACAGGTTTTGGAATCCAATTCGGCCTCCAGATCAACTCGGATTCAGCCTGACAAGCCAACTTCAAATGGCCATAACTTTTGATCCAGAAGGCTTCTCGAGGCCCGTGAGTACTCGTTGGAAAGCTCTTCAAGTATACTTTCAGATGGATCTGGTCTCACCTCCAAACTCCATCCGAGCAGATCAGAAACTATGAAATAAGTCACATCACTTTTCTAGTCCTAGTCAAAGTGGGCCGAGTGCGTTGTAACTTAGGCTATTTGGGCTGGTACTGTTCACATAAACAGTACCACAGCTGTGTGCACAATAACCAGGAATAGTACCACATCCCTTTTCATTAGATAAGTGTGGCTTTCAAAGATATTTTACTTTATTTGATAAAGAACTTATGATATTACATAATGAGAGTTTGTTGCATTTGTTATCATGTACCAAGATTTATGATCAAGATCATGCAATACGTGACACTACACATATGTTAAGACCGAGGACGATTTTCTGTCAAGAAGGGGAGGATGATGTGACCACGCCACCAACGCATACGACCATAGCGGCCAATATCAAGATTGAACTTAAGCACCACATCACTTTGGAACCAATTGAAGCAAGGGTTCTAGTTGAACATATTTTGGAATCCAATTCGGCCTCTAGATCAATTCGGATTCAGCTTGACAGGCCAACTTCAAACGGCTATAACTTTTGATCCAAAAGGCTTCGCGAGGCCCATGAGTACTCGTTGGAAATCTCTTTGAGTCTACTTTCAGATGGATCTGGTCTCACCTCTAAACTCCATCCGAGCAGATGAAAAACTGCGAAACAAGTCACGTCACTTTTCTAGTCTGAGTCAAAGTGGGCCGAGAGCCTTATAACTTAGGCTATTTGGGCCGGTACTGTTCACGTGAACAGTACCACAGCTGCGTGAACAGTAACCAGGACCACATCGCTTTTCATTAGATAAGTGTGGCTTCCCCCTCCCCTATTTAAGGAGGCCGCACCCCTTTAGTTTTCCTCGGGTTTTTCTTAAGAGATTGTTCTGCTTAGCAGTTTCACCGCATGTTCGGTTGAGGAACCCCAACTTGTGAACTTAATCTTTATTCGCAATTTCAGATTGCATCTTGTACTCTCTTGCTTGTGTTCTCGATTCGCTTGCAGGAGATAGCCTTCTTGGTGAGGTCAACCGTGTTCGGCACGGTTGATAACCAACGGAGCAGTGGTGTAGTGATTGCGAGGGGTTCGATCTATTTTGGACGGAGCCTTTGGATCATTAACGTCGAGTTCTCCACAATCGACTTATCAGTACCTCTCAGAAGATCGGGCCATCTTCACATCAGGAAATGTGTTTACATGTCGATTAATTGTTCGACAACTATGTAGTCGGTTTTGTACTTCATTAAGGAATCAAGGTATATTCCTCTGTTCCATTTTGGTATAATTACAATTAGAATCTAGTGGAACCTACACATGTATATCGTCATGGTCATTAAACCTAAGTTCGTGTTGCATATAAAGTATAAATCAACAAGTATAGCCACTAGTGCAGCACTTACCCCTGGTTGTAGTGCATAAGTATGAATTCTTCGTTGCGGTGAGCCACCAATGCTATCGTCATGTAATTCTCGATGAAGGATGCATTCTCCTTGATGATATCCATGGAGACTAAGCATGGGTCGAGGAAACCAACCGGTGATTTCGTTAATCTGGCTTCAGTCACCATATATCTATTTATATATACAAAAGCAATGAGTTAGATATGACATTTATCGGTATTGCATGAACGTAGACTGTGATTGTACACACTTACAGTGTCCAGCATCAAATGAGTGAGACATCGATAGTGTCGAGTGTGAAGAGAAAGAATAAATTCTCGAAGATTACCGTGAAGACATAGTCATAAATATTATGCTGAAGATGATGCGGTCTGAACTTGACGGTGACACCCAAGCGCTATTGTCCCTCCGGCTTGTTGGCTTGTTTCATGTACCATGCATGCAATCTCTAGCAAGCCAGTCCTAGGGTTAGGAGGCGCTCTATCAGGATGACCAATGGCTCATCTAGCACAAATTTTTGGGCCAATGGCAAGTAGGAGATATCATCATCGGCATTTTTCAGTTTGCCCTTGTCGCCTTGGTTGTAGGTCAACTTCACGTAGTCGACCGGGCACAAGATATAGATCACCACGCCCTTGTCACATCAGTGTAGGTAGCTCCAGTGCAGATAGCCCCTGTGGACTTGGCACTGGTGCAGGTAGCTCTGGTGTGGATGGCCCCTATGGACTTGGCACCAATGCAGATAGTTCATGTGGACTTGGGCACTAGTGTATATAGCTCCAGTGGACTTGGCATCGTGCAGATAGCTCTCGTAGACTTAGCACTGGTGCAAGAGCCTCCAGGTAGATGTTTCTCTTGGGCCACTAGATGAATGTTCCAATGGCTTACCATAGAGTCACGACCTTGTTGTTTGGGGGCATCTGCAGTGGGACGACCTCGAAATTGGCATGAATACCATCCACATTCACTTTTGCAAACCTGGCGCAGAGTTACACCATACATCAAGGCCCTAGAACCGAATCGATATGGTTGGCCCCAAGCAGCGTACAGGGCAACGGAGGTATATCTCACTTAGAACTTGCACTTCATAGCCACGTACATAATGATACCAAATTAGCTACTCCAACAAGTCTATCGATGGATCGAGTATTCCAGAGATAATAATTATTACTAGGATGTCATCGACAGGAAATCTATGGTCGCTTTCCAAGGTAGGGATGGACACATAGCTACTCCAACAATTGGGGGGCTAGCTAGCACAGGAGTGGCAATGGCTTCCTGCTGCTTTTCACTATACCTTTGTATCTCACCTCTGACATAATCAGCGATCTCCCCTTTAAGGGATGTCTTAATCTCCTCCAGTAGCCATTCCTCGCGCTTGGCTTTGGCTCTTTTCCTACTCCGGCACGCTTAGGAGTCCTATGAGAAACTGTGTTTCTAAGGAACATAAAGACTAAGGCCTCTCATGTGAACCAGGTGCTCCTTGTTTCCTAAGGCCGCAGAGAGTATATCTCTCCCTGACTACCTGGAATAAGCCTTGGGAAGATTCTACATTCAGCGCTTCCTACAAGAGTCTGACATGTCATTTCACTTCCTATAAAGTTATGGAGTAATCACAAACTAGGTAGTTTAATATCTTACCAGGCAGTGGGACACTTCCTCATCTGCGGGGTTTCGAAAGGAGATGGCCCCTGATGACACGGCAGATGACCTCGTTCTTATTCAATTTTGGGCGCGCTCATCAGGGATCCTGACAAATGATGAGGAGGCCTCTCGTAGGATTGCCTGCTCGTCCTCCTCCCTCCATTGCAGGATTTTATCCGCATACCCAGTGGTACTGAGTCTGTTGGGGTGCGTATTTCTTGCCTGGAGGGCCCTGTGCGCCGCACTTTCACTCCTAAAATTATCTGTTGTTGTCATCACCACAAACTCTTGCCATTGCGATTCCAAGAATGGATACTTTTGGAAGGGCGTCAAATCTTTCTCCACATATTACTTGACAAGCAGGCTCTTGAAGTTCTTCCACGCTTTGCATGCCGCTAGCAACACATGTCATTACACAAGGAGGCTCCTGAAGTTCTTCCACGCTTTGCATGCCTCTAGCAACACATGTCATTACACAGAGTCCTTGTGTTCTTCTGGGATCTCGAACGATTGAAAAATTTCTGTCACCAACTCATTTTTTCGAACTTCGGTCACGGTCTTCCATGAATGGAACGTTATATCAATCTGTTCCCGTGTAACTATTTTGACCATTCTCCGGAATGTGGATACTGCTCGACGAGGATTGAGAGGGATACTAGATGCATCGACATCCGTGATGGTAAATCGGCCCTCGAGCCTTTTCGATAGTCCTCTTCCACCTCGCTTGGATTTTCCAAAGGACAGTGCATCACACGCATTCGGCAACAATGATGAAGAATGAGTGGACGACATCTTCAAAATAGGATAATATACTTAAATCATAGAGAATGAAAACAATTAAAACCAGCAAGAAGCTCATGTTTTAATGTGATTATTGCTCTCAGTTGTAGAGTTGCTCAAGATTCACTCTTGTCCTTCTCAATGCTTTGTCTACACTCTTCACAAATTGAAAATGATTACCACAATTTAGATTTTGAGCTCCAAAAAGTTTTCAACTGAACAATTCACATAAAAGTTCCTAACTCATAAGGAGACTACTTACTACGAGTTAACTGAGTAACAACATGAAAGAATGATCACAAAACTGAACTTTAACAGCTCTAGAAACTTGATCAGTATAGACAAATTTCTGTCGGTCAGTAGAGTAACAACAAAAGGATTGATCTCACAAAATTAAATAGTACAACTAAACTAGATAATTAGATTAATTTCAGTAGTAGACAGATCTGGAATGATACAACACAGCTACTGAAAACTAAAAATACTAGAGATCATAGATCTAGAATGATACAACACAGCCGACAGAGAATGTCTAATGGACTAAAGATCAAATGACAGTAATAAGCATCAATCTTAGAGCTCAAATCTAAGCTAGATAACCAGACTAATTTTATTAGTAGACAAGTATCTTCGTTGAGCATTAACCCGAACCCACAATCAATATTTGCAAAGTCTCCCAGTGCTAAGATAAGTCATCGAAGTTAATTAACTAGCATAGCTCACAATACTTGTAAAGCAAAGAAGGGAAACTGAAAAGCTCATAGAGCTGATGGTAATTGAAACAACTGAGAAGAACGAGGGCAAGGCACACCTAAAGGCGCCGGGCTTGGGGGAGGTAGCGACCGGTTCGAGGGAGGTGGCGTCGGGCTCAGTGGAGGCGGCGTTGGGCTTGGGGGAGGCGACATGCTTAGGAAGGAGAAGGGCACCGGGTGTAGGGGAGGATGGTGCCGGAGTTGAGGGAGGTAGCGACGGGCTCGGGGGAGGCGGCGGTGGGCTCCAGGGAGGCAGCGTCGGGCTCGGGGGAGGCAGCGTGCTTGGGGGAGGAGGAGGGCGCCGAGTGCGGGGGAGGAGGGCCATTGGGAGGCAGCGACGGGCTTGGGGGGAGGCGGAGGCGGGCTCCGTGGTGGCGGCGTCGGGCTCCGGGGAGGCGACGTGCTCGGAGAAGGAGGAGGGCATCGGGCGCGGGGGAGGAGGACCGCTGGAGTTGAGGGAGGTAGCGACATGCTCGGGGGAGGCGACACCATTAGAATAGGGGAGTAGCATTAGTATGGTGGAAGACAAACCCTACATTGCAATATATGGGGCAATAATCATAGACTGTTAGATTTAAGAACCGTATGTGATATTTATCATCATAGGCGGTTCTCAATTAAAACCGTATATAATAAGCAAACATCATAAATAGTTTTACTTTAGAACCGTCTATGAAAAAATATCATAGACAATTTTACTTTAGAACCGTCTATGAAAAAAATATCACAGACGGTTTTACTTTAAAACCATATGCATGTGATGTTCCCTACTCACATTCACATATATATCACACATTCTCATATACATAAATGCAAATTCAGATATATACGACTCAATCTCATATACATAAATACAAATTCACATATATAAAACACATTCTCATGTACATAAATGCAAATTCACACACACACACTCACACACACACACACACATATGAGAGCATACCTAGTGCTAATGGCTATTTCAGTGCTATGGTGCTAATGACGATGTGGACCGTCCGATCTAGATTGTGTGGCTCAGATGGAGGTGGGTGGGAACTCCATCCCACTTAAACACTTTTATTGAAAACCCCCTGCGATTTTAACAAAAACCCATCCAGTCCACCATTATTGTTATATATTGTAGCGTTTTACTTAAGTGCAGAGCGTATGGGGTTTCCTGCAAAAGTGTTTAAGTGGGATGGAGTTCCCACCCACTTCCATCTGAGCCACGCAATCTAGATCGGACAGTCCACATCGCCATTAGCACTTTAGCACTGAAATAGCCATTAGCACTAGATATGCTCCCTATATATACACACACACACACACACACCACACATTCTTATATATATAAATGCAAATTCACATATATATCACACATTCTCATATACATATATAAATGCAAATATAAAACATATGACACATAAATATTTCATTCATCATTCCACTTGCTTATATCCTTTAAAAACTAGCCCTTCATGATGATCGACAAGTATGTCACTAGCAAGGTTGTTATGGCGTCGAGATATCGGCGATATCTCGTCACCATATCGTCGTGGCGGCCAGCAGCTCCATGTCGTCCGGACGGCATGGAGGTGCGCCGTATCCCGTCCGCCATGGCGGCAATATGGTGGTGTGGCGTCGTTGTGGCAACGTTGGGATGATAAGTCGCCGCTCGGCGGACGCCATAGGCGTGGGGGGTGGGGGTTAAAGTTGAGACTCGAGTGGTATTAGTCAGACAAACTGACATACCTAGGGTTTTGGCAGCCGGGTGAAAAAGCGAGCAGAGAGTCCCGCCGCCGCCGGATCCGCCGTCGCTGCAGCCGCATCCACCGACGCCGCGGCCGAATCGGCCGATGCCGTGGCCGGATCCGCTGTCGCCGCGGCCGGATCCGCTGTCACCGCAGCCAAATCAGTCATCGCCGCAGCTGGATCCGCCGAAGCTGCAGCCGAATCCACCGAAGCCGTAGTCCACCGTCGCCTCCTACTTCGCCGCCACCTCCTCCGGTCTGCCGCCGCCTGCTGCTTCGCCGGCCGACTCTCCGCTGCCTCCACCGGTGAGTTTACTCTCGCCGCTCATGGTATCGCCAGGGAATGGAGTGGTCCGAGCAGGACCTTCATCTGTTGACTGTGCTCACGAGCGAAGCGGCGACCGATATTTCTATGCGAAGCACAGTAAGATGTCCGAACGAAGGTTGCGATTGGAAGAACAGTAAAAATCGGAAGAACAGTACAAAGCCTCCAGAACAGTACTAGTACTCCAGTTATGCTAATGCTAATTATTTGCTACTTGCTTATGCTGCTAATTGCTTGCTACTACAGTGCTGCTATATTCTTAGTTACTAATTACAATCGATAATCATAATCAAATATTCATATGCTAATGCTAGTTTGCAACATGAAGAAGCACGACATATCATAAATGGAAACTGAAAGCACAGGGAGCTCTAATGCCGACTCATATGATCCAATGACCGATCCTAAACGGAGGGCAAAGTCAAATGATCCGGGATGGAAGTATGGGTTTTGGCCAATAATTGGCAACCGAGATTCGGTGTAATGTTCGCTTTATGGCAAAATTGTACATGGAGGAATAACAAGGCTTAAGGAGCATCTTGTGGGTGGGTTTGGAGATGTTCAAAAGTGTGCCAAAACAACCACAGCAATCACACAAGAGATGCATGAAGCTTTGATGAAAAAGAAGAGGGAGGAGAGGCCACTCTTCCTAGATGACGATGAAGAAGAAGAACAAGATGGAGATCATGTGATAGAGGAGTCCCAAGATGTTAGGAGTGTTGTGCAGCTAAGCTCAGGGACAGCTGCTAAAAGAAAGCAATCTTCCTTGAAGTTCAAGGGTCCACCACCAAATATGCCAAAGGAGACCAAGAAGTCCATTGGCGCAATGCTTCGACGTACACCTACAGAGGTTGTAGAGCAAAGACATGCCAAAGGGGCTTCTCAAAGTAGCATTCAGTCCAGCATGAGGACCAAGGAAGAAAGGCATGCCGTCAATTTGGAGATAGCCAAGTTCTTTTATGAGTGTGGCATACCATTTAATGCCACAAATTCAAGATAATTTGAGATTGCTATGAAGGCAGTTACACAGCATGGTTCTGGGTACAAACCTCCCAGCTACCATGAGCTAAGGGAGCCATTGCTTGAGGAGGTGGTTAAGGAGATAGATAATTCAAAGGTGAAGCATGAGGAGATGTGGAAGCAATATGGTTACACACTCATGTCGGATGGTTGGACAGATAGAAGGGGGTGACATTTGATTAACTTTCTTGTCAACTGTCTAGAAGGGACTTTCTTCTTGGAGTCTGTTGATGCATCAAGTGAAGTGCATGATGCAATAATGTTAGCTGATTTGCTTGAGAAGCGAATCATAAACATTGGAAAGGATAAAATTGTTCAAGTTGTCACCGATAATGGTGCTAATTATAAGGCAGCGGGCAAGCTTCTCATGGAGAGGATTCCTACACTTTTTTGGACCCCATGTGCTGCACATTGCTTCGACCTTATGTTGGAAGACATAGGTAAGTTGAAGGAATTTAAGAAGCCCATTGCACGTGCCCGGCATGTCACCACTTTTATTTACAGGTATGGGAGGCTTCTTAGTGCAATGAGGGAAAAGACAGGTGGGATGGATCTTGTGAGACCCGCAGCTACTCGGTTTGCCACAACATTCTTTACTTTGCGGAGTTTACACAAGCAAAAAGACGCTTTGAGGTATCTATTTACTGATATTGATTGGACTATGACCAAATTGGCAAAGATGGAGGCTGGAAAAAAGCGTATGCCATTGTGCTTTCTAGAGAGTTTTGGAATTCAGTTGAGGATTGCCTTAGAGCTACACAGCCACTTCTTGTTGTACTGAGGATGGTTGATGGTGATGAGAAGCCTGCCATGCCAGAGGTTGTGGCATTCATGGCTCAAGCAAAAGAAAAGATCAATGCAGCCTTCCCTACCCAAAACAAGAAAGGTTTGCTTAAGAGCATCATGAAAATTATAGAAGAGCGTGGGAGAAGCAAATGGACACCCCATTGTATGGGGCTGCCCTCTATTTGAACCCAGGGAAATTCTTTGCCATCCATAAGAAGGGTGATGATGCACAAGTTAGGAAGTTAAGGGGTTGCTTCACCGATGTGCTTGCAAGAATGATAGAAGATGGGGATCTTAGAAATAAGATCGATCAACAAGGCATTCTCTATGAGGACCAACGCGGAGATGTCTTTTCAAATAAAATGGCAATCCAAAACATCAACTCAAGGAGCCCTCGTAAGTGTTTTAAGTTTTAACTATTAAATTTCAACATGTATGTTATTTTTAGTCTTAAGTCATAATATTAATACATACATGTAATTTGTCATTTTAGTTGATTGGTGGCATTCATATGGAGGTAGAGCCATTGAGCTACAAAGATTTGCAAAGCGTATCGTTAGTCTTTGTGCTTCATCATCCGGTTGTGAGCGAAATTGGAGTGCATTTGAATTTGTAAGTCAATTTGATTAATTTTGTTAGCAAAATTTCAGCAAACATATTATTAATTTGTGCTTACTTTGATCATTTGTAGATCCATACCAAGAAAAGGAACCGGTTAGAGCATAAGAAATTGAATGATTTGGTCTATGTTGCATACAATCGAAAGATGACAAGTAGATTTCAAAAGCGGCGTGAGGAAGGTGGCAAAAGTTATGACCCTTTGGTCATAGAAGAGTTTGATTGGGGCAATGAATGGGTTGACCCAATGGCTAAACCACCTCAAGGTGCTCGTGGGTGTGACCTTACGTGGGACCATGTTGATGAAGCCATTGGTGCATCACGCGAGCTTCAAGGTCGTAATCTTCCTAGAAGGGCTCATGGTGATCCTTTGACCTACACTTGGCGTGTGAGATGTACATCAAGGATGATTGAAGAAGATGAGCCACACTCGGGCAATGAAGAAGAAGAGGGAAGAAGAAATCATGCTTGATGACGATGATGTGGATGATTATGGTGAAGCTCCAAGTGATGCTATCCAACATGATGATGGGAATAACATTGTAGCATCTACCAATTTAGATGAGTTCGAGTTGGATGACTTTTGAGAGATGAGAGAGTTGGACTTGGATGACTTTTGTGAGATGAGAGAGTTGCATTTATGTTATTGTTGTGCACTTATGAGTTATGACTCTATGCTTGTGGATTGTGGATTTATGTTGGTTATGTAATGTTTGTTAATTGTTATGTTGCTCATTGTTCATGTAATTATATATTTTCATTCTTAGTTATTCACTTCATATTGACCCATTTTCATGTAGCTTGTGGATTACGAGAAGATATGGCATATTATCAAGTATGAACAAGGTATGTCATTCAATCCATATTTACTCAATTAAATGTAATATCAAATATCCATCACTGTAATGTTTTGTAACAAGCTACATGTTACAACTTGCAAATTACAAGGGGATATGTGCTATATAGGAGAAAGTACATTGGTAGATGATGGTACTACATGAGCTCACGAATAGACAAAATCAAGATATGTATGTTCTACTACATTTACCAAACTAAGTTAAGATATGTGCATAGCGTCGCCACGCCACACGTCATATGGCGTCACCGCGCCGCGCGCCATAAGTGTATTGTTGTGTGAAGGTGGTGAGGCGCCGCGCCACCGTAATAACCTTGGTCGCTAGTTTCATCATGTTGTTCTTCCTCGACCCTTATGTCGTTTCCAAAAGGAGGCAACTCGTTAAATTGATTGTATTGTTCCTCATCTACAAGATTGTCAACTTTGGCAATCCTCCTTTTTCCATGAAGAACTATGTGGTGCTTCTTATTTGCGTGGTCAGTTACATAGAAAACTTGAACAACTTAGTTAGCGAGTATGAATGGTTCATCTTTGTATTTGACATGTTTGAGGTCCACGGTAGTGACACTATACTTGTCGACCTTCACCTGTGGGAGATGGACCCAATGGCACTGAAACAAGGGGATCTTGAAAAGAACGTGGTCGAGCTTCCAAATCTCCTCTATGAATGCATAGTAGGAGTTTCTTAACCCATCGGTATTGAACGCATCTATGCGGATACCGCTATTCTGATTAGTGTTCTTTACATCATAAGACTACGTATAGAATATGTATCCATTTATATCATATTCTTGCTATGTCACAACTGTAAATGTTGGCCCTTTTGCAAACCATGTTAGCAAATCACTTGACAAGCTCATAGCGAGTCACTCCTTCAACCATTGGTTGAACCAACTGTTGTGTTGTATCTTGATCCAAACATCCGACCACTCCAGATTCTATTGCTGAAGCATGTCCTTATGCTGATCGACATACGGGGATAATTTAGTCATGTGTTGCAAGACAGTGAAATAGGTTTAAGCATATGCATCCATGTCTGGAGTAATTGCTTTCCTTTCGATAGTCCCAATATCCTTGAGCCTCCCCTCATGGCGAGATCAAGGCACACCTATCAGTTCGACCTGAGTCATATAATTGACACAGAACTCAATGAACTCTTCAGTTGCATAACCTTCAACGATGCTGCCCTCCGGTCGAGATCGATTCCGTATATAAGACTTGAGAATTCTTATGAACCTCTCGAATGGGTACATACAACGAAGGAACATGGCCCCGCATATTTTTATCTCTCACACAATGTGAACAAGAGATGGACCATGATATCGAGAAATAATGGAGGGAAATATATCTCAAGATGGCATAGAGTCATCACCACCTCATCCTGTAGAGCATCTAGTCCTTCGGGATCTATGAACTTCTGAGCAATTACATTAAAGAAATAAAACAACCTCATGATTGTCTCTCGGATCTTGATCGGCAAAATACTTCTAATTGCCATAAGAAGTATCTATGTTATCAACACGTAACAATCATGAGACTTCATGCCAATTAACTTCAAATCTTCCATCGAAACAAGTTTCTTCATGTTGACAGAGTAACTAGACAGAACTTTAACACCATGCAAGCATTGGCACAGTTTAGTTCTCTCGGCTTTAGACAGAGTGTAACAAGTAGGGGAAGGTAAATTCATCTTTTATCGGTCTTTGTAGGTGCTAACTCAGGCCTGATATCCATATCAACCAAGTCAAGCCGTGCGTTGACATCATCCTTTGTTTTATCACGAATATTCAGTAAGACACCAATCAAGCTGCCACATACATTCTTCTCTATATGCATGGCATCGATGCAGTGGTGAACTTATAGGTGCTTCCAATAAGGTAAGTCCCAAAATATTGATCTCTTCTTCCAGATGTTCTTCTCACGGGTCATCAATTTACGTCCCTTTTCGAGCACAACATCTAAATCCTTAATCATATCATAAAACCTCTTTTCCGCTTAAATGCCTTAGAGCTGAACTGTCTTCTTTCTCTTTATTGAGTTGTTTCTTCATCCTGCGGTATGGGTGAGTCCCCCAAAGGAACCTACGGTGATGCATGTACACGATTTTACGCGAGTGCTTTAGTCAAACAATCTCGGTATCATCTAAGTAGTAAGTATAGGCTTTGGCCCCCTTTTGTACTCTGGCTTGATAGGTTAGCAAGGGCAGGATAATCATTTATGGTGCAGAATAACAAAGAGTATAACGTGAAGTTCTCTTGTTTGTATGCATCCCATGCATGGACCCCTTCGATCTGTAGTATTTTTAGATCTTCCACCAATGATGCTAGATACACATCAATATTATTTCGAAGTTGCTTTGGCCCTTAGATATGTATCGACAGCAAAATATACTTCCACTTCATACACAACCATGGAGGAATGTTGTAGATGCAGAGAGTCACAGCCCAAGTGCTATGTCGGCTGCTCATGTTATCAAAATGATTTATTCTATCTGTACTCAATCCAACATTATATTCCTAGGTTCTGCACAGAAGTCTGCAATCCTCCTATCGATGTTTCTCCACTGTGCGAAATTAGCTAGGTGTCTTAGCATTCCATCCTTCTGACACTCCTCCAAGTACCAACGCAGCAATTTTGCCTCTTTTGGATTCACAAAAAACTGCTTCAAATGGATAATTACAGGAAGATACAATGTCATCTTAGCAGGAGATCCTTTCTTCACACATATTCCCTCACCGTCATCTGATTTATTCTTACACTTGTATTGGGATACGTTGCACACCAGACATGCATGCATGTTTGCATACTATTTACACTAGAGGATACAGTCGTTCGAACATGCATGTATTCTTTCTACTTCCATTCCCAATGGACAAAGAACCTTCTTGGCTTTGTACGTGGTTTTGGGTAACTCATTTTCCTCTAGATGCTAAAAGACCTAATAGCACCGTGAAACTCTTGTCGAACCAACTGTTGCTTGCCTTCAATTTCAGCAGTTCAAGCACAGCTAACAACCTCGTGTACTTTGACTTGCAACATGTGAACAAAGGTTTCTTTGAATCCTCCATCAAGCCTCAGAATTTAACATACCTCTCTTATCACAGTTCTCTTCTGCATCGCGAAGCATCTGATCCAGATTGTTATCATGCAGCCTATCCGAATCGCAACCACAATCGACATCATCCGGTGGCGTATCATTGACTTCGTTGGCGATGTCATTATTACTACCTTTCTTTGTAATCTGCTCTTTACCATGACTGGTCCAACATGCATACGCCTTTTTGAAACCCTTTTGAATCAAGTGTGCTTCAATCTATGCTTGGTTCTTAAATATCTTTAGATTCTCGTAGTCAATGCATGAACAGTACATATATTCAACCCTCTTATTCAACATATCCTACTCGACATCTCTTGTAAAAGTAGACATGCCATTAATATAATCTTCACTCACACGGTTCCCGGTGTACATCCAGTTTCAGTCCTACGTTACGCATATAACAATTTATTATTAAATATTAAATTAATTAGTTAGTATACTAAATATATACGATCTAAAGTAGCTACATGTAGCAAGAATGATTAATAAAATTGAAGTAAGTATAAATAGACTATGAATTAACTAAATCTTAAATCCTAAACCATGCTAGATGTAAATAATCTTTTCTCTACATCAAGCTAGCTTGATCTAAACCATCTTCAATTCTCCATTCATCAAAAGGTAGATCTAAATTATAATGCAATTAGGAACAAATTACTAACCATAGGTAGTCAAGAACTTAATGAATCTACAATCACTCTTGCCAAATAGACTCCTTTCACCAAATGGTCTCAAAGCTCCGCCTCCAGCTAAAAGCAATAGCCTAGATCTGAAATTTAAGACCATCTATGATGACTTAATTATCACAGACGGTTTTTAATACAAACTGCCTGTGAAATATCACAGACGGTTCAGAGAAAAAACCATCTGTGATATTTGGTAATATTATAGACGGTTCTTGTTAATAATATCTACGATACTTTACAGACAGTTTTCACTATGAACAATACAGACTGTCTCTAAACTAAAACCGTTTATGATTGTATTTAATACTGATGGTTTTAGGTAACTGTCTGTGATATAGTGTCTAGTATTAGATTTTTTGTAGTAGGATCAATTTATCCAGCAGAGTGACTTGAGATTCTAGTCTGGCCCTCGGCAATTTGAGCAACTTGGAGTTCAATAGCCTCAGTCCTAGCTTCTAAAGTCTGAACATCACTATATAAAACACCAATTTTATTTGAAAGAGTAGACATGCAATTTTCATGTTCCTATAATTTATTAGTAAATTCTTGTTCTGCTCAATCTGAGAACTAACAAACTGTTCAAGCATACTTTCCAAGGTAGAAAAGTCATTTTTGTGGACTACACTATCCCATAAAAGCATTAGTACTAGCAAAATTTCTATTAACACTACCATGAGACAGACTAAGATGGTTTCTCCAATTAGGATTATAGGTAGCATTTTTACCAAGAAAATTGACATCATTATTACCATCATCAATTATAGCATTAATAGATACAGTAGAATGGTTATCGCGCACAAGAGCAATAAGAGCAAGTATAATAAGAGGCTGTTAGTAGGCTGTATGCTGAGGTGGAGGAGAGAGAAGAGAGGTGGGCTGTAAGTTTACAGCCAGCTGAAGCACAAGAACTAAGAAACTTTGTGAGAAAAAGGGGTGGGTCATACAGCCTTCAGCTGGCTGTAAACTACTATATGAATGGGCTGATAAGTAAGCTGTAAGTGTCCATACAGCCAGCTGAAGACTGTATTATTAGCCTTGCTCTAAGCTTATCAAATATCGAAGATAACTCACCATACTCTTCAATTGCATGTACAAGTTCCGAAGATAACTCACCATACTCTTCAATTGCATGTACCTTTTTCCATGGAAGATGAGTGGCGCTCTCGTTGTGCCACTGTGAATGGTTGGCAGACATATCTTTTAAAATTTGCTTGGCTTCATTAATATTCTTATTCATAAATGCTCTCGTAGCGAATCCAGGATTAAAATTTAGGGAAGACTAATGGGATTTACTCACCGATTTGCCGAATACCTAGTTACCGGCCTGCAGTAACCTGTCATACTGCCGACATGCCGCCTGCTGGCGTTGCCTACCGGAGTGCCTGGCCGCCTTGTTCCTGTGCCCGCATGCTGCACACATGCCTGACGCCTTACCCCTGCCAACATCACGTTTTATAACTGAAGATAGTGCCAACATTGCTACGCTTCATTCCCATGTTTCCATTCCATGTACATGCCTCACTAGAGATGACCTTATCATTGTATTTGTGTAGTCAAGTCTCATATCTCCAATATTTCAAGTTAAGGACTATGCCATGATAGATATCTTCTTGTTTGCAAGGATCTATTCACTAGAGATGAATTCATCTTTATAGCTCCTTTATCAAGTTTCCATAATACATGAAAATAGTATTGTCCTGAAGATGCTACGTCAGTATCATGATTCAGAATTAATTAACATAGCTCAATGGTCACACTATCAGTTTGTATGGTTGATTGGCTACACTAAGGACCAATTCATGATAGTGCAATTCAAGATGAGATGGTTAAATATCATGCTTATGTTACAGCAAAATGTGATTGTTCCTGTTTGAATGACATCTGGGAGCATGTATTCATATATCTAGAAATCATCATCTCAGAATCATATGTCACATATTCACTATGCATCACACACTCATCCAAATCGTCACAACACAAGCACAGGCATACATGCTGCACATCCATACAGTAGGATTGAGAGGGGAGAAATCAAACTTACCGGTGAGGAGAGCACCACCGCCGGGGTGCCTGAGGTGCTTCCCGCTATGATGCCATGGCACCTCATAGATGACTGGGCTAGGGGTGCTAGGGGGGTACCACAGCCGGCCAGACCGTAGGGGGGCGCCAGCCGTGACTCCCCTTGTTGGGTCTCCCCATGAAATGCTCCATCTGCAGTTGAATCAAGATTTATCTTGCAAAAATAATATAATCCATTATAAAATGTATGAAGTATTAACCGGGGGCAGTCATGTAGAGCATCATTAAAATGCTCGCATGTATCACTTAATGCTTCATTATTATGTTGTTTAAAGCCCATAATCTGATTTCTAAGATAAACTATCTTAGTAGGAGGATAATCCCGTTCCAAACGACTTCAGCTTCTTGTTTATTTTGGTTTTTGGTTTATTTAAGCCAGAAGCCATTTGAAATATGTCGACTTCTAATTTTGGCTTTTTGGCTTTTTTGCCTTATTCCTTTACATTGTCCGTGACGATATAACGGTTTTTTTAGTTTTTTTTCTATTTTTTCCTTATTTTTTCTCAGAAAATGCTAACGATCGCTACAGTGCAATTTCAGACATAAGCCAATTGAAGCACCACCAATACTTAGACGAAAAAGATGAAGTGCAGGTTTGCCATGAATTAATACTACCAGCAGGTAAAGATCACAATAACCATTCTTTAGCTTTTCCTCTTAAAGAAAATGGAAACATTTTTAATTTAATGGTGTCGGAATCAACACCTTTAACTTTTGACAGTTCACATAATTTTGAAAATACTTGGATGTGCAATGTAGCATCTTCAGTCGGTGAACCACTGAATTGATTTTGTTGCACTAAATTCAACAAGCCACGTTTAATCTCAAAATTTTCCACTATAATGTCAGGATGATTAACGGCAGAACAAGCAAAAATATTTTGTGGCGGTGCTACAAATGCACTCAACTTCAGGTTTTGGTGAAAAATATTAAGACATTAATACGAGGACTATCTTCTATTTATTTTCAATTTTCTTCACTAAGCATAAGAAAATATTGCAAAAAATTAAATACTGAAAATACATTACGAAAATTAAAGCTGTTGAAATAGTAAATTGTGAAAAATAAAAAACAAAAATACATTGTGAAAAAATAAAAGTGCTGAAATTAAACTGCAGAGAAATAAATAATCTACAGTAATAGAAATATTTATACCGGTTTGGTACGCTGCGAATTTTCAAGACTCCGACGGGAGTTGAACAATTTTCGTGTGAAATTCCAGTATTCCGAATGTAGCCTTTACAATGAAATTTCATCGTTCCAAACATAGTCTAAATGTTTCTCTTTTTTTCACATTTTGGTATGCACCCCTGCATTAAAAAATTCTTTAGTAATATACGTCCACTTTTAGGTCCCGTTTGGAACATGGAAATTTTATAGGAGATAAGAAAAAATTATTTTAGTAATTAATACACATTCACTTTTAGGTCTCATTTGGAATATGGAAATTTCATAGGAAATGAATTATTTCCTACAAGATTCGGAGAAAAATTCACGCGTTTCTAACGGGGCCATTTGCTATTCTTTAGTTTCAGAATTGGTTAGTTAGCTGACCCACTTAACCAAATGAAACAAAATAGAAAAGGAGAAGTTCATCTACATTCCCTTTCCCGTATCATTCTACTTTCCACTCTCATAACTTTAGGAATGCGGAACTTTGATTCGGATATAGACAGAGATATTCAGATGCTTTGAGTGCGGATAATAGTTCTGCGGAGAGTTTGCCAAGTTGTCAGCAAGGCTGGAGAACTGGTCCGCTCGTCTATATATAGCCTCTCGAAGTTGTGCAATTAAGTGCATACAGGTATTCTTTTCAGCAGTGGCGGACTCAGAGAATTTGACGAGCCTGGGCGAAGAACAAAGTCTAAATAACAAGCGCTCAGAAACATAGAATTTCAGGAGTATACTCAGAAACATAGAACTTGGTCTTGAATTTCTGGAGCATACTCATATATTTGTTTTCTAAGGGCCGGATCACATAGAATTTCATTAGGGTCAAACTCACTAGTTACATTGCCGATGTTTGGTTCTGGCTGCTGATGATCTGGATTTGGCACTTCATCTTCATGTGGCTCTTCTAAGTCTAAGTTTCTTCGAGATTCATGACTTCCACTGCCATGATTCCTCGTATCAACCAAAAAACGCCTTATTCCTGAATCAAATTACAGAATTATTACAATAATTAAACACTGAATGGAACCAATCAACCAAATCATCAACTATCAAATAATGCCCAAATTTAATTTACCTGTTTGGCTAAGTTTCCTCTGTCTGTCTGCCATTTGCTACGAACTGAGAAGACTAGTGCTGTGACGCCACTGAGGGATGCTGCCTCTAGCTGCTTGTCGACGGGTGACAGCAGTGGCGCGGAGCTACGGCAGCCGGTGGCCGGTGCAGGCGGTGCTCCGGCACAGCTTGCGGATAGGTCGCCGGCCGCTGCAGCGCTTCCCCTGCCAAAGGCAAAAGGGATTTGAGGAGTGAGGATGAAGGCAGAAAGAAGGAACGACATCAGGGATAAAGGCAGGAGGGTAGTGAGTAAATCGGGGAATTGAGAACGTCGCGAACCTGTAGCCATGGCTGGTGATTCGGTCTCCGGGCGCAGCTGGTTCTGGGGATTGGGAGCGCCGCCGCCGAGCGACGCCTCGCTTCCGGGTCCATACTCCATAGGAGACGAGCCCGGGCAGGGGCCCAGGGTCGCCGGGCCCTGGGTCCGCCCCTGCTTTTCAGCAAGATTTGATTTGTACTACGTACGTGTACCATGCAAGCATATATAACAGGGGCGGACCCAGGGCCCGGCGACCCTGGCCCCTGCCCGGGCTCATCTCCTATGGAGTATGGACCATTGCTGTCACTACAAGAGATGTGTCATTTATTGACATTTCATTTCTGTCATAATATATGAAATTCATGTCACAATTCAAGATTTGTGACATACAGTTGACGAAAATCCAAATGTCAAAAAACACGCGTCACGAATTTATTCTGTGACATCAGTATATTTCATGTCACAAATCTATGACATCGGCTTTCAGTGTCACAGAGGTTTATGACATTGGTTTATTGTCACTAACTACCGACCGCGAGACAGAAAGAGGGAGTCGAGAAGCACTAGGGGAGTCGAGAGAGAACGAGGGAGAAAACGGTCGATGGCCTACTAGACGACGACGGCAGGGCAACACTAAACACATAACTACGAACGCACACACGACTTAACTACCGATTGACCGCTAAATAGACGAAAAGAGAGAGGTCGAGAAGCAAGGAGAGGGTCGAGACAGCCAGGGGAAGAGAACAGTAGCTCGCTAGCTAATTCGTGCAACTCAAACATACACATACAGATACAACACTAACAGATCAGTATATCACTGAACAAACACTACTGGCCCTGGCACCATGATCATATAACCATTCTGGAACAAAATTAACAAAGCATAACACATCCACTGATCACATTCACATAGCACAGTGCATACATCAGAGTTAACATCTCACAAACATAGATCACAATGTCATCCAAACATTCACAGTTCACAAATCACTAATTAAAAGTTTAACATTGCACAATTAACAGTTAATGATAACAGTAATTATGAGCAGCAAAAAAAATAAAGGGAGAGGATCTGGAGATGAACCGAAGAAGGAGAAGCTGAGGAGGTGGTGATGTCGGCTGGCACCGTCAGTGGAGAGGTGATGCGGATGAGGCCGTCGATGCCGTCCAGGTCAGTGAAGAGGAAGCAGGGCGGTCGGTGGAAGAATTGCCGGTGAAGTGAGCCGAGGAAGGAGGGGTCGAGGCGGCGGCCGGAGGTGGCGCTGAAGATGACTGCCGTGGAGAAGTTGCCGAAGTCGGCGCGGTGGAGCAACAGAGGCTGCGGCCGTTGAGATGGCGCACGGGAGGAGGCGCGGCGCTCGCCGATGGAGAGGAAGTAGGGGTCGACGGCGAACTGGCAGTGGAGAAGCGGCGGTGCCGATGCGATGGGCGTGGCGGCGCGGTGGTGAAAGAGTAGGGGGAGAGGAAGAGGAAGGCGGGGAGGTAGATGGTGGAGAGCGGCGGAGGCGCACGGGAGGAGGAGCAGCAGAGGAGGATGCGGCCGGATGTGGAGGGAGAGCAAGAAGGCAGCGCGGATGGGGAGAAGTTGGCGGCGCACAGATGGCGGATCTGGTGGAGTGGCGAAGTCGACGAGAGAGCAAAAGGGGTTTGGAGGAAGAAGCAAATGGCCGGCCCAATTTTGGATCTGGGTGGCGGCTAGGGTTTTGTGGGATTGGGGGTTTTCGGCTTTTTTGTGATTTGACCCTCCAGATTTTCAGAAATTACAGTCCAGTTCTTCCCCAATGAAACTTCTTCTATTTTAGACCTCCAGAGCTCCGATTTCTTTGTGAATGGATCATACGCATCCGTGACGACACGTACAACTGTAAGGAGCAGCCCCAAAATGCCAAATTTGTCATTTATGCGCCTTGCTCGCGCCGTCCTATGGAAAAAGCACAAAAAATGTAAAATGATCCAAATTGAGCAATTAATTATAGAAAAATATGTAAATGATGATAATTGGTCCCGAAATGCGAAAAATATAAGGGTTAAATGACGGCTAAATATATGCAAAAATGACGCATGTCATACCCCCAAGCGAGTTCGAGTGCCTCCACCGCCCCTTTTTTTGTTTATTCCGCCAGCCAGCCCATCAGCACAGCCCATCAGCAAGGTCCGTCAGTCAGCCCATCAATGGCTTGTTTCGGCCAGCCCATCAGAAAGGTCGGAAAAAAGAAAAAATGGCCCATTTCAAAAAAAAAGATCAGTGGGCTTTATATGGCGGGAAAAAAGAAAAAAATATATGGGCCACTGACCACGTGGCACCGTACGCCAACATGGAAAATAATGTTTAAAAAATGCAACAAAAGTTTTTTGTGACACACAAGTTTTGTCTTAGATGTATGACATTGCAAATTACCCACTATGACACAGCAAATCTTGTCACTAGAGCGAATTGGACATGCATCATGACATTTTTTGTGACATACATAATATTTTTGTCACTAAGTCGAAATGCCTCAAAACAAACGTCATAAACTGGATGATTTAATGACATCTAGACCTGTTGTCATGCCAGAAATGTCAAAAAATGACACATCTCTTGTAGTGTGTGTAGGGTGTCCCGGCCAGTTGCAGCTGCAAGCATGCATTTGGCCATTGCTGTGTGTAGGTCACGTTCGCCTGCACGCGCGCGTCTTGGTACAAGAGTTAGCGAGGGTAATAATACTTATGCTGTGGATTATTATTGGTTTAGCCGATAGAATACTACTCTAACAAATAATAAATTTATCAGAGTATTGTAGCAGAACAATAATTAGATACAGGACTTTCTTATCATAGTACTTTTGTCATGCATGGCTAAAATTTAATACCTTCGAGTAAGGCATCTTGTGAACATGTGCTACGATATGATTCTAGTTAAAACTAATGTGGTTGTCATATTTTGCTTATATTATGATCTATGTTTCTGAGCGCTTATTATTTAGACTTTGTTCTTCGCCCAGGCTCATCAAATTCTCTGGGTCCGCCACTGATATATAATGACAATTTTGTTTTTATGTGAGTAGGAATCAGCATATGATGTGGTGTCTTAATTGGACCTGAATTCAGTAATGCATAAGGTGTACTGATTGAGGTGTTCGTATGGACCAGGGCTATATTAATTGCTGCCAGACACCATCGGTAATTAGATGTAAACTTTGTTTTTTTAATTAGGGGTAAACCTTTGTTTTCTCTTACACCGTTCAGATCGTGAAGACCAGGTCGGCTTCGATTTATATTATTTTCGTGGCATCTCACCGTTTGCAATATATGTTGGTCATACGATCACTACTACAGAAAACAGTATTACAGACAGTTCTGAACTATTATCACAGACAGTTTTCTGAACCGTCTGAATTTATGGGTCAGTGATAATGGAAGGTTATCACAGATGATTTTCGAATCGTCTGTGGTGTAAATATCATAGACGATTTTTATTTAGAAACCGTCTGTGATATCTGATAATCACAGACGGTTTTTTTAGTAAAAACTGTCTGTGATTATCAGATATCACAGACGGTTTTTACTCAAAAACTGTCTGTGATATTACTTTTAACCCCTAAATCTATTTCTGTTTATTGGCTAGTCTCAGGAAATGCTAGCCATACTCTCTGAAACAAGCAGATATACATACAATTTCTGACAAACATACAACATCCAATTCACATACAAACATACAACATCCATTTGACAAACATAAAATATCAATTTCGCAAATCAATTAATTGAAATGAAATAAAATATCCATTAATAAATATACAATTACAAAAGATGTACGTTGCATTTCCACTTAGATGGTAACATTGCATTTTTTATTACTCTATCACTCCGGAATCGAGGTCTCGCGAAAGGAACAGAGCCATAATTAACGAACTTTGGCAGGCTGCACAAGCAATGCTTGGATGGTGTATGATTGTCATTCAAGTATTGCTTGTGCAGCCTGACAAAGTTCGTTGATTATGCAATGTTCCTTTCGCGAGACCTCGATTCCGGAGTGATAGAGCAATAACAAATCATGGTGCGAAGTGGAACTTTCCAGCTAGGTTTATGACGTTAGCCACCAGAAAGTACGCCATCTCTCCTCGAATGTGTGAAAGGTCGGGCTGTTTCAATGCAGTTGACGGGATGAACGCAGCCTGTCGTTAGGAATATCAATGTGCGTATATATAACGTGATAAATATGAAGTAATTATGGGAAGATTGACAAACCTTGGAATTGGTGATCTTCGAGAAATCGAGGAGTAGTTCCATATGGTGGCAAACATAGAATCCACATGTGTTACCCGGCGACTGCTGGTGGCACTGCAAAAAATGCAATGTGTTAATTCAAGAGCCATTACTACCAACAGTTGCATAGGATTAATTAATGTGTAATAGCGAATACCTTAAAATCTCGAACATGTGTCAGGCCTTTGGCCCCTTGCTTCGAGACACCTCCCATTGCAATGTACATCGCGAACGCCCTACGTGATTCGAAAAAGTTAACCTTAGTTATTCGGAAGAAAAGAAAAGGTACAATATAGGTATGTAGGGAGAAAATGTACTTACCTATCGATTACTTGGCTGACAACTGTGAAGTCCATTTTATTCTTACTTAGGGAATCAAGGTAATATACCTTGTTCTATTTTGGTACAATTACTATTAAAATTCAATGATAGTTCTGATTGAAGGGCATAAGTACATATTCCTTATTGCGGCATTCCAGCAGTGCTGCTGCAATGTACCTCTCGATGATGGATGACTCCTCGTCGATGGTAGTCCTGGCGACCAAGTGTGGGTCCAAGAAACCAACAGATAATGATTTGGATGTTCTAGCTCTAGTCAGCATGTGTCTATACATATACACACGAAAGCAACAAATTATATGTGACATTTATCGGTATGACATGAACGGAGACTGTGATTGTACACACTTACAGCGTCCAGCATCGAATGAGTGAGACGTCAAGAGCGTTGAGCGTGAAAAGATCGAATAAATCCTCAAAGGCGACCACGAAGACACACTCTTGAAGATTGTGATGTAAATCATCCGGTGTGAATTTGACAGTGACACTTGAGATCCGTTCTCCCTCTGGCTTATTGGACTGCTCCATATACCACTTGTGCAATTGCAGGCAACTATATGCTAGGGGTTGGAGGACCTTGTGCTCGAGCAACGGCTGGCCAAGCACGACTTTACGGGCCAATGGCAGGTACAGGATATCATCATTGGTCTTCTTTCCTTTGCCCTTGCTGCCTCGGCTGTAGGTCGACTTAATGGCAGTCGACTGTAAAGGCAGCGGTGCAAGTTGCTCTGGCGAGAATAGCACCCGTGGAGATAGCACCGGTGCAGCTAGCGGTGGTGAGACAAGTCTTGTAGTGGAGATGGCACCAGTGCATGTAGATCTGGTTCACACTGCCCTTCTGGTCCTGCCACCGGTGAAGAAACCTCCAGGGAAATGTCGCTTTTGGGCCACTGGATGAATGTTCCAATGGCCTGCCCTAGAGTCACGATCTCGTCGTTGGGGGCTTCGGTAGCGGGACGACCTCAAAATTGACATGCACACCATCCACATTAACTTTTGCGAAGCCTATCGCTAAAGCTTGACCGTGCAGCATGGCCCCGATACCAGACAGATATGCCTGACCCCAAGCAGCGTGCAAGGGAACGGAGACATATCTCACTTGGAGCCTGCACTTCGTAGGCTCCTACATAACGATACAGAATTAGCTACTCGAATAGGCCTATCAATGGAGCAAGCATTCGAGAGATAATAATTATTACCAGGATGTCGTCCACAGGAAATCTGGCATCGGTTTGTGTCGGATTGGACGCGCAACTACTCGGACGGTTGTATGAATCTTCAAAGCTCAATCTCTGCCTCCTCCCACCAAATTAACTGGCATGAAATCGCCTACCTTGCCTCCTGAGCGAAAGAGTGCGCATCAGCGGCCAGATTTGGATCGAAATGAAGAAAGATGCGGTCTGAGAAGTGCAATAAATGCCCGGTGCCATTATCACAGACGATTTTTTTTATTAAAAACCGTCTGTGATAATCTGGGATTCTGACAGACGGTTTTTAATACAGACCGTCTGTGATACTCATTTTCTCCGACGCCGCCAACACAGACGGTGTCCAAATTAAAACCGTCTGTGTTAGTGTCAGTCACAGACGGTTTTGTCAAACCGTCTGTGATTGGCCGTCTAGTATTAGACTTTCTGTAGTAGTGGATAGACGCACAAGATCATTTCTTTTTCTTTGATTAATATGAAAATTTCTAAAAGTATTTTTCCAAAGTTAAGGATTATTGTGTAAAATTTTAATCTTCAACATGAAGGAGGTGTCTCTGAACTTACCAATTATTTGTAGACTAGCTAAATGCATATACGTTGCTATGAATTAAAAAAAATCAAATGGGAGGTGTTTCTATGATTTCCTCAATAGTGATTTGCACAATTTTTAAAACATGATGAATAGTTATAGATGTTATTTACCTCTTCGTTTATTTTGAGATTAGTGCTACTTTTATTAGAGAGGAAAGCATTGAAGCACTGCATTGCTACTTTGCATTATGCTTCAGCATTACAGTCTGGTTTTGCATTGCAAAGTGATGCTAATTTGTGTGAAAGAAAGAAGAAAACAAGCATGACTAAGAGGGAGAAGAGGGAGCCCGACCAAGGGAGAAGGCCTGGGGCGCATGGAAGTTGGCACATGATCTTAGGGAACATAGGGTGAATATGGGTGTGCATGGAGAAGGGTGTGTGCGTGGAGGGCTAGGTGGCTAGGTGTGCATGGAGAAGGCCAAGTGCATGAGAAGGGACACATGAAAACAAGGGTGCGGCTGGCTATTTCTTGAGAGAGAAGAAAGAGTTAGGTTCAAGCCAAGCCAAAAAGTCAAGCCAAAGAACTATTTCTTAAGCATCAAGAAAAAGAAGGCAATCTGAATTCTTCCATCTGTGTGCAATGGAGGAGGCAATGCCATGTGAAGCATGGGAGCCATGTGGAGCCAGAAGGGGAGCCGTTGAGCAAGGAAGTGAGTCGTGACAAGATGAGCCAGCCAATGAGCCAGTAAAGCACTACAAGCTGTTCACACATGAAGGAAAGGGCTAAACTTACCCAGGCGTTGATGGAACAATGTAGAGAAGAGAGACCAAGTGGGACTCCAATCCATGTGTGCTATATAAGCCAAGATGGCAAGCTAAGCAAGACAGGAAGAACGGAGCCAGGAGCTGAATTGGGAAGCCAAGGTTGTCACGTGGGAACAATATGGGTCCAAACCAACCCCTGAAATAGATTCCTTTCTGAGTTGTATTTTAGTTTTAGATGAGTCCTAGTTTATCGCTTAAGTTGAGTCAAATTGTAATCACTTCGTGTTGTGTTATCTAGTGGAGTCTGAATCGGATACGTGATTGTGTCATGCTAGGAGTCGGCCTTAAGCCAGGTTGAGCGTGCTGGTTGTCCATGCCCCTAAGCACCAATATAAGGCCAGAGGATACCCCTATGTAGCTTAGACCAGATTGTTTTGAGAGAAAATACAGAAAAGTCACAATATTTGTGATGAAAACTTGTGTGCTTGTGATTGCATGAGAGTTTTCCAATTAGGGTTTGATGTGATCCCGTGGATTGAGAGCTTCATTGCTAATCTTAAGTCACCGATTGAATCTTTACGATTCATCTCTTCAATTCATGAACAATATTCACGATTTGGAGAGCTCCTAGTTGGTTGCTTCTAATCAGTAGCATCGCTATTGATTAGTGCATTGCAACCCTACCCTTCATCTACATCGGGCGTAAGAGGAAGAAGTAATTTTCGGCTAATCCACCTTGGCTGAAACCCTACCTCATCTTCCACCACAAGCAAAAAGAAGGAGGCACGTGGGTGCTACTGTTCAGTTGTTCCTCAAGAACTAAAACCCTAATTGCTCAAGTTGGCACAAGGTGGAATTCCCTCATCTTGATTACTGGCCGCAAGGAGGAATTCCCTCACCTTGATTGTTGGCCGCAAGGAGGAAGGGGACAACAAGAGTCCTAGGCACAGGAAGAAAGGAGAGAAACCCTGTTGTTCATACTGTGATGATCGAGCCATCCCCACGCATCAGCTAGTTTCTGTATCATCGTGGTACCAGAGCGTGGTTGATCACAGTACGCAATTGTTTTCTTGCTAATTTTCGGATGTCGGGTGTGAGCAAACATGGGTCCAAGGTGACCACAGCGAGGGGGATTTGCCCCATGATGATTCCTTGTCACCTGCTATCTGTGCTCAATTCAATACCACCACCAACTCCATTCAACGATGGGAGAATGTGATACATGCTGATGTTGACTGGAGCATTGATGGTGTGAATGCAAGAGTTATGGAGGTGCAAGACACATTGAACACTCGCCTTATGGAGGGCTTTAACAATCTAGACATCACACTTTGTCACTTAGAGGAAAGGCTATCACCACCAATAGGGGCCAATGCACGGTAGCAAGCACCTAATGTTGTGTGACATGCTCATTTCGCATGACAGTGATCCCTACTATGGTGCTAATGATTACAACATGTTTGATGGCTGTGGAGGCTATCCATGATCACCACGGTGCAATTGTTTAACCGTTGAGCTGCTGCTGCTCATGGTGAGCATCGTGGAGGTGGTGCTAAACGCAATTTGCTGAATCAAAATCATCATACCAGAGTTCAAGGGCAGAGTTAAACTTGAAGCTTATTTGGAGTGGAAGATGCGTGTCAATCAAATCTTCGATAACCATAACTACTATGAAGAAAGAATGTTCACGTTTCTTTAATTGAGTTCACCGAATACGCTATCATTTGGTGGGATTAATTAAACCACGTAGAAGATCATCCACACACTTAGGAGGAGATGAAGCAAGTCATGAGGGCTAGGTTTGTACAAACGTACTATTTAAGAATGATGCATACAAAGCTATGACGTTTATATCAAGGCTCCAAGTCTGTAGATGAATACCATCAAGAGATGCAAGTGCCTATGCATGAGTCCACTGAAGCCACCATGATGCATTTTTTTGAAGGGCTGAATGACGGCTGTGGAACTGTGTTGATTTGATGCAATACAACACCGTAAAAGAGCTACTTCACCAAGCAGAGCATGCTAAACACTGAGTGAAAGACAACCATCCCAAGGTTGGCCAAACCAATGTAACAATTTGGAGGTGTCAAATCAACATGACAGTGAAGGTGGTTCAAGTTCTAAGTCGGTTGCATCCACTAAACCTGCTGGAACGTCATTTAAAGAAGCATCAAAGGTAGTGAGTACAACAAGTAAGAAGGCATCAAAATATGATAGTGCCTTCTCTACTACTAGAACATGTGATATTGAATGCTTCACGTGCAAAGACAGGGGGTACATAATGAAGGATTGTCCAAACGTGAGGAAGGTGCTTCTCACTACTGAAGGGCAATATATGTTGGAGAGCGAAGGTAGTGTGAAATTAAAGATAAAGTGTGAAGAGACCCCAATTGAATAAGTTATTTGTGATCCTGAGGTTGGTCCAAGCTTAATGACTCAAAAGATGAATTGTTACAACACACCAATTATTGGGAAATGGCGGCCACGTGGAGTATTCCAAACTCAATGCATGATCAAGGGAAAACAGTGCAAGCGATGATCAATGGAGGAAGCTACAACAATGTGATCAGCAATGATGTGGTTTATATACTCTCATTGATCACATGGCGCCATCCTAAAACATACTATATACAATGTTTTCACAATGTTGGTAAGCTAAAAGTTAAAGTTACTGCCGCCCTCCACGTGGTGGTAAAACCATCGCCACATCCAGTTGGATTCCCACTTTGTACAGGTCGTGTTCACCGGAAACGACTTTGTGCACGATGAACGCAGCACAAAGTTCATGCTCCCGAAGTTGGAGTACTCTTGTCCGTCCAGCTTCTTTGGCTGGCATCGCGTGTCGTGCAGAAACGCGAACAAAGACGCGCTAGGCCACATCGTCTCTGTTCGCGAGGCCCAACAGTATACAACCAACTGAACCAGAGTGTTCGGGGTTAGCTGCGGTAGCTCCAGCCCGTACAACCTCAACACCTCGCCGACAAACATGGCGGACGGGAACCAGAGCCCGGCCTCAAGGTAGGCGACGAAGGCCACCGCTTTCTGACTCCGTGGGATGAGGCTCCGTCTCATCAGTAGCCGAACCGCGTCGTGGTCCGAGATCTTCCCTTTGCAGACCAGCGATCGGATGGTCTCCTCAGTCACTAAACCTGCCCCAGCAGATTCGAGCATGCGTCATTTAACTTCCTCACCGCACTCCATCATTTGTTTGCCGTTGATGGGTCGTGCTCGACCAATTTGTAGCCTACCTCGGTCGCCGACGACCCACGCCGGCTAGAAGAGCCACCATGGCTCAACGATGTGCCACCGCTCGGCCGACGGGAACGATCATCGTCATGGGCCATTTCGCTACAGTCCTTTAGAGAATGGCCGACGGCAAATGACAGCGTGCTTCCGGCTGGACCACTCACTGCACTGTCTACCAAATGGGGCCAGCGAAAGGGAGATATATGGCGACGGTGGACGGCGGCAATGAACAGCATGTATGGCACCAATGTGTACGGGAGCGGTGGTGGAAAGGCAACACTGCCACAACAGGTCAAGCGTGAAGGATAGTGACGCGACGGTGACCACAAGTTTAAAGCCCGTTTGGCTCCCCCACGATTGGGAAGTGCAACCGGCGAAAACTGATATTGCACGACCCGCCAACCGTGCGCGTACATGTGTCCCACAACGCCACGAACGGTTGCACGACCACAGTCAAACTTCAACTAGCACTGCACGATGTGCTAGCAGCATTCGGCCGCGTGTCCCACTACGCGCGAAAAGGTGATACAACTTCGGTCAGGCATCACCACGCCTTCAGCCTGCAAGGCCCATGATGGGTTGCATCACAGGTCGCAGGGATGGAGGGGGCCAAAGGGTTTGGCGGCATAGTATCGGCCCGTGAGAAGCCCTTTACCATGAGAGACTCCTGTAGTAGGGGTGGCCCACACCTGAGACTATCCGGCCTGCTTGGGGGATTGTAGGGCCTAATTGATATGTGTAATGACATAATGACATGTATGCCCTTTTAGGAGATACACAGTTGTAAGGGCAATATTATAATTATGCTTTATGGATATTATATATATATATGTGTGTGTGTGTGTGCCCTGAACATGGAGAAGGGGCAGACATTGTTCATCCATCACAACCACTATACTACTCTCTCAGTTTACTATTTGGCCAGTAGCCACAACAATTTCAATTTCTTAGTGTTAATTTCCAAGACAAATGCACTTTACACTAGATGGCACTCCAAATCTTCACACTCTAGAAGTGAAGACATAAACACATAGAAATTAAATTCTTTCATTTTACTAAAAACCCTTCACTTATCCATTTTCTATGACATATGCTTTCTCCTCGAATACAAAAAGAAAACCACTAACGCTAGGTTATCAGAAATTCAGAATATCAGTTGTCGTACTTAATCTTTAACACAAAAGATGGTGTAGATGTGTGTCCCCTTACGAAGTCAATCCTCATCATTAGACAATGGCCAATGTTCATGCATTAAAACATAGTACACATGCGTGAACAATGCGCCTTGTGGTGATTTTTTTATCTGGAATGTGATGAACTTTGGATTTTGGAATTTTTTTAAAAAATTTTATTCGAAGAAGGCTGGTAGTTCTTATGTTGATTTTTTAAGGCAAAAAAAGAAAATCTTTTATTTCCATATTACTCCCAAACCAAAAAAGAAGGAATTGATATTGGTTGGAATTAAATTTCCTCTTCTATTAGAACCAGAACTGGAAACCAAATTTAGGGAATATTACTGTTGTGATTTCAATCCTGATGGATGATAGTATATATATCTTCTTATGTGAGTCGGATGCTAAGATTGGCTTTGCTCACCCGAAGATTTGGAAAGGATCTATATGAGACCTTACCCTGATTGTATAGCTCAAGGAGTGGCAACAATCATGGTATCGTTTCAAGATCACTCTGAGCTTGAGGATTGGGGCAGCGGTCAAGTATGGCATTCGCCACCCGGGCGACAAAGAGGTAGCGGCAAGGAAGCCAACGAGACCAAAATGGAGGCAGGTGGGAGAGAAGGCTAGCAAGGAGATGAGGTGGGGTAGTGCAGAGTGGCAGGAGGACGACACAAAGGAGAAGATCTTGGTGACGGTGTGGTGGCTGCAGAGTGCATGAGGAGGTAGCTCTCGGTCTCCATCTATGCAAGATGCAGTACTCAACATCATATACAAGTTCATTTTTGTGCAATCGCTTGTGCTGTTTGCCTCCTACTAATAATCTCAAAGGAAAAGAAAGGATAAAAATTCACTTCATTTGTGATTTTTTCTTAAGAAAGGTTGAATTATCTATGGCAATACGTAGGTGATGGCCTTTTTTGAATCTATGTTTGAGAGGAAGGGAGGAGATTTCTCAAGTAAATAGATATGCATTTGGCTTAATTTATTCCCATGGCTGGAGTGGCTTCCTAAAAGACCAGAAAAATTTGTCGTGTTAACATTGATACCTTTGTTGTTTAGTATAATCGATTTCACATTTTTAAGCTGTTTGTGATTAGTCTACATGAGCTGCGGCACTATCCACTCTCCCTCTGTTGTCTAGTCGGCCCTACAGATTGAGAACCCATATCTGTTTGATGTCAAAACATGCATCTTGTTGATCCTGCTGCTGCTGTTGTCATCTCACTGTTGGGCTATGATGCACGAAGAGTAGGCGCATGAGGAGCTTCGTCAAAGAGTTTGGTAACTTTCTGTGATCGATGATGACCAGTTTTGTATAAAAAAAGGTTCCTGTTTGGAATACAAGAATTTTACAGCAAGTTTGCAAGAAATAATTCTGTTCCTGCAGAAAGCTGGTTAAGCAATGACGATCCATTTATAATGCTAGTCTGCTAGATAATGAACAAAAGTTAATTAGTTCTCAACAAATTATTCCCAAACTTTCCATGAGATATATGCCTATTAAACTATACGATAGTAAATGACCTGTAAATCCAACCAGTAGAGATCAACTAGTCATGAGCACCTTGCAACACATTGCTGTCACGTATAACAAGAACGGCCTCAATTCTTACAATGATACCAAACACTTGTTTCAGCTGTCACGTTTGCGAGCATGCCAAGCTCAAGCATACGCTACCCTGCTGCGGCCGCCAAGTGGCGGCGGCGTCCGGTCGCCGCTGCAGCTCGACTCAGGGCTGTACCCGCCTCTCTGCTGGGGCGCACGGATGCTGCCGCCACCGTTGTTAGCCAGGCTCCAGCCCGAGCTGGCCTTCGAGGCCCCGCCAAGCGCCGCCCAGCCGGATCGGCTCCGGAGGTGAGCCCTCGGAGCAGGCGGCGGCGCCATGCGGGCCTTGGCGCGCGCCGACTGCGTCGCCGCCATGTACCCCGGGATCGCCGGGGGACGCACCGGATACAGGTCCATCGGGGGGCTCTTCCTGCCCGCGTCCATCTCCACGGTCTTCTCCGAAACGCCGTCGGTGGCCGCGGCCGTCACGTAGGACGTCTCCGCGGCGACGTGCTGGTTGGCCTGCTCCGGCACGTGGTTCGGCGCCTGCACCCCTGCCATGCTGCGCTCCAGCAAGTGCCAGCCGGTGTTGCTCTCATCCTGCTCCTCGCACTGCAGCTGCATACTTTCTTGTATCATTTTCCTCGATGATCAAGGGGACCTTAATCACCTTATGTATGTCCATTGTTCAGAATGGAATCACACTTGTACACTCTTGTTGGTTTGGCAAGAACACAGAGAAAATGAAGCAGACGCACCTTGTGTTGCTGCTGCTGCTGGAACCCATATGCGTAGGGAGGGGGGCGCGCCGCGGTGTCGTGCCGGCGCAAGCCATCGGCCCGGGTGACGGCGTCCCACTCTCCCTGGAAAGGGCTCACGTTGCCGATGCTGCTGCTGTGGCTGTTCCTCGGTCGCGGCATCTGCATATCCGTCTCGGCATCCTCCTCATCCTGTTGGTCTAAGCCGAGGCGGTCACGTCCACAGGAGTGCCTACCGCCGTGCGCGAGGCCGTGCCCTGGCACGAGGAGGGCGGGGGCGGCGGGTCGGGCGGCGCGCCTGGCGACGTGGGAGGTGAGGCGGCGGGCGCGGACGCGGGCCTGCGCCCGGACGAGCGCCTGCATGCATCGCATGGTGAGGTGGACCTGGCGGCGCACCTGGTGGCCACGCACCAGCGCCTGCAGCCGCACCAGCCCGCGCAGCGCGCACAGGGCTCTCCTCGCCTGAAAGCAAGTACATTATGCGTTAGTAAAATCTTTTCATTCTTTTGGGAAAGACGAACACACACACTCTCTCTCTCTCTTGATCTCTCGAATGGAAAGACTCACCAAGTCATCTAAACCCTCCATTCGATTTTATAAAGAGTATGTAAAAACGTCTTCTTTTCTCCATTTTTATCTTCACCTATCTTATTGTGTTGTTTTTTTAAACAAAAGCTTCATGGCTTGTTTAGAAGACAGCGATTTCACGATAAACAACTTAGCTCCTACAACAGCTCAAAAACAATCTTGTGTGCCATTTGTGGGGCAGTTTGGGTGCGTTGGAATGGTTTAACTCACATGGGATTCCCTTCGATCTCACTCCGCTTAAACCGAGCCCGATAAATTGAACAATGGATTTTGATCTCTTGGGAATTTCGGATCTAATTAACGAATTAGAGAACTCCGTATCATTTCTTAACGGAAAATCGTACAAGACTACAATCGGACCTTTCATCAATCTTGTCAAATTTAGAAGAATTTTTTGTGAAAATTTGTTTCAAAAATTTTGGCCGTTATTTTCAACCAATTATCGGCTATTTTAGGCCAAAACTAGTTTAAAATTCAAAATTTGTTTGAGAATTTCGTCCCCAAATGTTTCAAAACTTTTCGATAATTGGTTTTTTTCGGTCTTATCGGATTAAATTTTGCTTCCGATAATGTAAACCCTGCCCGTAGCACCCCTTCCTCTTCTTCTCCCGGATCAGATCCCCTGTTCCTAGGATCGCCGGTCACCTCGCCGCCGCTGCCGGAGTTCTTACCGGTGCCGAAGGTGATAACTCCCTTGTGCCACCCCAGTCCAGCACACCTCCGTCTCCTCTCCCTCCTGGTACCCTCCCCCTTGTCTGGCCCTGCGGTTGTTCGGGGTTTCTCGCAGCTGGCAGCCTTCGCGCAGGCAGCGTCTGCCTGATTGGGGGTCTTGAGCTTCGACTCCTCCTCGATCTCTAGCTGCTTCTCTCTTTCCATCCAAGGCAGGGTTGGGTTAGCGAGCTCCTCAGGTCCACTCCCCTCGGCTCGGCTCGTTCTTCGTACGGCCAGTTGGCAAGATGCGGCTTCAACCTCAGTGGCCAAATACCGGTGCTGTGCTAATCGGTGGCCAAACTGCACCATCTAGCTCACATGTTTAACAGTTGATCACTTATGGGATCCACGCAAAGCACCGGTGGAGCATAAATGGTCGGATAGGGTAATTAACTTCAGTAGGTGAACACACCTGTACGTCACGGCAACTGATGATGATCTAATCAATTTCTCGCCAAAAGTCACCTTTTAGTAATCAAATTCCTTTAATCACAAGCAACCTTCGTACCTAGCTAGCCTGCTTGCTAGCCTTTTTTTAATTTGGTTTGGTCACCCTGTAAGCAACTGATCTTAACTGGAGCATTACTTCTGCACAAAGCGCTCATCACCAACATGTACACTAGGGACTAGCAGTTTTTTTTATGAGATCTAGCTATTGCCAGCAGTCTTGAGCCAAAGCTGCTGGAATCAGACTTTGCTAGGAGCGTTGATCTACCTATTGCCTATTGGATTACTTCGTTTTTCATATTATACTTGTTGCCTACTGAGTTATTTCATTCTTCAGATATGCTACCTCTCTAATACCCCCTTCAAATCACGAAAGAACGTCGTTCTGGGGAATATATTTACTTAAGTAAGCCATTAGCCAATGTATATGCACGGACAAATCCAAAGGAAAATACGCAACAAATTTCGATTTTTCAGAAACCTTTTCCTTTGAAAAAATTGTACATTTTGATAAGCTTTGCAGCTGTGTGTATATACGGATCAAGTAGGTACGTACCAAGTATCCCCGGTAGAATGCCTGGATGCGCACGGCAGCGCGCTCCTCCCGCCCTGCCGTCCTCCCGCGCGCCGCTGCGATCCTCGCCACCCTCGACGCCGCCGCAGCCACCGCCATGGCGCGGCGCCCCCTCCTGGCCTCCGCCTCCTCCCCGTCGTCGTCCCGCTCCCTCCCAACCACGGCGCCGCTGCCTTCATTCGTCACCTCCGGCGACGTCTCGGCGGCTGGGAAGTGCTCCACGGAGAGTATCTCCACAGCATCGCCGCCACCCGCCGCCTGCTCTTCTCCTCCCCTATGCTGATCCACCCATCAACAACGTCAATTACTGAAAACTACCTGAGCGACCAAGAATTAAATGGTGCCAAGAACACGACGACACATGCGAGTGTAACGTCTGGACCTTTTTCGCGTGGCGCAGGTCCTTGGAAGGGGAGGAGGAGGGGCCGGGATTGAAGACCTTCCTGACGGTGGCCAGCCAGCCGGCGCCGGTGCCGCCGACGCCGCCGGGCTTCTTGCCCATGTATCAGTGGAGATGAATAATGGCCGTACGAGGAAGGGAGGTGAGGTGGGGGGTGAAGGCAATAAGTGCAGCGGGGCACAGGGTGCGAGTGCCGTGAGGGCGCCGGTGGTGGGTACTTCGGCTTTTAACGTACGCTCGTCACGGGGACCGTGCGCTGTCTGCGAGTACTGCATGCGTCAATGGCGCCGCTTTGTAATTAGAGGGAGACAGAAGCTAAGCGGCTGTTTGGCTCGTTGCCTGGATTGCCAAAATTTGGCTGTGCCCACGAGATTTAGCCATGGTTTCCTTCCCATCCAACATTTCGTGTGCCCTAGAAAATTCGGTAACGCCGGAGCGATCCCTGCCAAGTTCCTAGGCGTTTCGAGGGCGGCCAATTCTTCGCCTGCATTAAATGAACTTTTTGTTTAGCTCCGCTCGTCGGCTTTAGCTTCTGGCTTCCGGCTTATTTTTCACTATTCATAAATTTCGTCTTTTTCTGAAATTTTAGTTTTTTGTTAAACTTTTTTGCCGGTTCTTTTTTTCCGTATTTGTTTGTATTATATGTAATGTGCTAACATATTTTTTATATTTTTAAATTTTTTAAAATTTAATTATATTAAATAAGTCTCTATCAACTACAGTGCTTTTCAGCTATAAGCCACAAAAAAAAAAAGCCCAAATTAGCACAACCATATCTCTTAAATATGGCATCGATTTATGATCTGTTTAAACTATTGTATTCTTTGTGATTTAATCAACAAAACAAGAATCATATTGATTATATTTCTGAGTAAAAAAATTATATATCGTGATGTTGCTCTCCAAACTTTGCCATATATTTGTGCCACAAGTGTGGCAAGCTACATTTTTAGCGCTGTCACCACGCTTGTGAGCAAAATTGACTAGCAAATGAGTAGGGACGGGCATTTTTATATTGAACGAAACTGAATTAACCAAAATTCTCGGTTTATTCGGTATATGGACAGTTTTTATTTTGGTCCTATTTGGTGTTCAATTGTTTGTTCGGTTTCCACTCCTCAGGAACAGGGATGACAATGGCCCCACTACCACAGAAAGGGTGGGCTCTCAAACCTTCTAAATTTATGTGCTTGTAATAACAGATTATTATCACAGATGGTTCTCAAACTGTCTATGATAAGTTATAACACAGGCTATTTTCAAACCAACCATATGTGATATATCAGATATCACAGATAATTTTTTAAAATAGACGTCTGTGATATCTCACATATTACAAAAGGTTAATACCAAAAACTGTCTGTGATATGTCAGATAGCACAGACGGTTCTAATAATAGCCGTCTGCGATATCTAACATATCACAGACGGCTAATACCAAAAACCATATGTGATATGTCCATCGCGCGTTAGTGGTCGGCGCGATTCGCGGTGGCATCAATGCAGTGCCAGCGGGCCACCAGCTAGTCACTCCGACTCTGACTTCGACATCGGCCCCGCCTCCACGGAGCAACTCCGATTTCAACTTCGACTTCGATCCTGCGAGGCGGCTCCGCCAGCAATTTCGGCTCCGCAGCGGAACGCCCGTCGCGTGCAGCCAGGTGACCTATCTCATTGAAAGGAACCACGGCACCGCAAGACGCGCCGGTCACGCACCGCAGCGTCTGGCAATTTCCATCGCACCATGGGTGCAATAAAGCAACGTTGTTGAGCCACCCGGCTGCACCCCGTCGCCAAATCCGTGCGGCGAACCCAAACACCACCTCGACTTCGAGACTGCGAGATGACTCCAAAGCCTTCCCCGATTCCGCGCCTGCGAAGTCGAGTTGGCCCCCTGACTCGGCCTAATATACAACGAACAGCTCCGCATCCCGCTTCACCGGCACCTCCACGGAGCGAAGTCGGATGCACGCAGCCTCGTCATGGTGGACCGGCTCCGACAGAGCGTGAATGAAGCAGTACAGCGCATGGCGCACCAATCGCGCATCGCCACACGTCCTGCCCTGGGGAAAAGAGCACTAGGCCGTGGTCGTGCACCCGTTGACAGCGCAGGGCGCGTTGGTCCCATCCCGGCGCACGCCAACCGTCGGCGTAATCTACGGTGCCATCGACGCACCGTCCTTGAGCCGTGAGACACCGGGCGGTCCTCCAACCTCGAGCCCGCGTGAGGACTCCGAAGCACGCCTAGATCGAACCCGAATAGGGACGTGACTTCGAGTCTGCATGACGACCCCGGAGCCCGCGTCGACACCGCGTCCGTGGGCTGAAGCGGCCCTTCAACTTGGCCTCGCCAGGATGGATTGACTCTGCGGCAGGCGCACGCCTCCCGACCGGAGGACGCCTTCGACAGAACACCAACCGGTAGGGGTTCAACCGTTCGTCCCGAGCAGGAAGCATCATTAGTCATCTGCGATAGGTTTTGATCGAACTCTCATAAATCGAACACAACGCAATCGGCGAAACAAGTACCCAAAAATAGGCCTCCATCAGTTCATCAACACCCTTTAGACTGCGTTGTTGGCACCAAGTCCGCCACGAAACAGCGCCATCGCAGAATGTGGATGAACTAAAGGGGCCCATTTTTTGGGGAACAACATCATCTGAGCCGTACCTGGCTATAGACTACAAGCTACGACGACGCTGCGGCACTAGCAGCATATATATATACTCGTTCCCCCTCAGCTGGGAAGTTCAACTGGCGAAAGTTCAACCGACGAACTAGCGAAAGTTCAACCAACGAGAGCAGAAGCGTCACAATGGAATGTGACCACGACGCCTCAAACCCCACGACGCACCAATCATGCCTTGCCACGTGGCCGCCCCCTCAGGAGCGAATGCACGACCGCTATCACACGGTCGCCCGATATGGTACAACTCCCGTCACGCACTAGGGGACGGCTCGATTTTTGGGGTCATCAATGCACTGGCGGGGGGCACTGGTCATTCACTCCGGCGGCGACGCCACAGCCAACTTGCCTCTGCAGAACAGCTCCGACCTTCATGTGCCATCAGAGGTGCGTGACGTCGGAGCCACCGCCACCTCGAGCACACATGATGACTCCGGAGCATGCTTCGACTCCGCGTCCCTGGGTCAAAGGACCGGCTCTGTTCACGGCGTACATCTCGCAGCTGTCCGACCACCTGGCAGCGCACGACATGCCAATCACGCGCAGCCACGCATCCTGCCATACCGGGAAAAAGAGCACGACTGCTGACACCGCAAGACGCGCCGGTCACATACCGTCACATCGTGCAGATCATGTCACCCGCCAGGCATCGTTAAAGCACTGTCGATGAGTCACGAGCCACCTGCCTGCACCTCGACTTCGACTTTGTACGAAAAATCCGGAGTCCACCCCGACTTTAAGCCAACACGACGACCTCGGCGCGTACCTCGACTCCCTGTCCTTAGGCTCAGTTGGCCCTCCGCCTGGCCTCGTGTACAAGGGACGGCTCTGCACCCCGCTTCACCCGCATGTCCACGGAACGAAGTCAGAAGTAGGTTCGACTTCGTGCCATCTCCGTTGGAAGCACACACCTCATGACCGAGAGACGCCTTCAGCGGTAGCTTCGACTCCGTATCCATGCCACCAGGATGTGCTGTGCCAGCAAGATATAGTTTTTGTCTAATGTCGTGGAAGGTCACAGGCCGTAGGGACGGAGGGGGCCAAATGGCTCGGCAACATGGCTTCGGCCTGTGAAGCCCTTCACCATGAGAGGCTCCTGTTATAGAGGTGGCCCCCACCTAAGCCCAGCCGGCCTGATTAGAAGGTTGTAAAGCCCGAAATGGGACATGTATAATGACAGAAGTGCCCTTGAGAGGGATACTTGGGTGTAAGGACACAATTGTAAAATACTCCCCATGTGAATATATATAAGGCCATCCAGGCCAGGGGGAGGGACCCAAGCATTGCTAACCTAACTCTCCACTACCATACCACTTTCTCTCTGTTTGGTCTGTAACCACAACAGTCTCCTCTTTTGAACCCCAAGATGTAATTCATGTTTTATCTGATGAGTCTTGGATTAATGCCATGCATGAGGAATTAGAAAACTTTGAGCGTAATAAAGTCTGGACTTTAGTTTCACCTCCCCATGGTCATAATGTTATTGGAGCTAAATTGGTTTTTAAGAATAAACAAAGTGAGGACGGTGTTGTTGTTCAAAATAAGGCTAGACTTGTGGCTCAAGGATTTACCCAGGTAGAAAGTCTTGACTTTGGTGAAACTTTTGTACCTATTGCTCGATTAGAAGCCATTAGAACTCTGCTAGCATTTGCTGCATCAAAGGGTTTTAGACTATGCCAAATGGATGTGAAAACTACTTTTCATAATAGCTATATTGAGGAGGAAGTTTATGTTAGACAACCACCTGGTTTTGCGAATCTGAAGTTTTCTAATCATGTTTACAAATTGTCCAAAGTTTTATATGGTCTAAAACAAGCACCTAGAGCATGGTATGATAGACTTAAATCATATTTGCTAAAAAATAACTTTCAAATATGCAAAATAGATAAAACATTGTTTACTCTCAAGTATGGCAATGATCTTTTACTTGTTCAGATTTATATGGATGATATGATCTTTAGTGGTTCTTCTCACTACTACAAAAGAGGCTATACTGGATGGCTACATCACAGACGGTTCATCCGGAACCGTCTGTGCTTAAACTATCATAGATGGTTTATATTAGCAACCGTCTGTGATATTTTCACAAACGGATTAACACAAACCGTATGTGATAATTTAGACATCGCAGACGGTTCATTTTAATAACCGTCTGTGAACTTTCACAGACGGTTCTTAACATGAACCGTTTATGATAATTGTGACATCACAGACGGTTCATGTTAATAACTGTCTGTGAAAGTTGTGGACATCACAGATGGTTCATATAAAAAACCGTCTGTGTTTTGTCCTTTGTCGTATGAACTACAGAAGCTACTGAGACGAGAGTCAAATTCAAGGCAAATTTATTACAAAAATCCGAAAAAAATAAATTCCCAGATCTTAGTCTTCTAGGCTTCATATACTTCTTCTTCGACTTTTAGAGTTGGAGGATCAGCCGCTAAGTTCTTGAATGCCGTGAAGATTGTCCTTGCCCTCTCTACTTCCTCCTCTAGACTGGGCAAATCATTAGCATGACCCGTAATCTCAAAGAGGATGCCATGATAAGATTCCTCAGAATCGACCGATTCTACTTGATTGATAAGGTTATCCATGTGTCTCTCCACTGCCGGAAGAGCTTCCTCCGCTTTGTGCACATTGCAGAGAAGAACGAGGATGAGGGCGGTTTCCCTTTCGTGAGAGGCAACGAGACACTTTCGTTGACGACGGATGATGAGGTTCAGTTGATGGATGGAAGAGAGTTGAGGAAGGAGAGTAGGGCGTGAGCAGAGGAGTTTCTCCAGGCGTAAATTGCTGGCTGCTTGTGTAAGGTTGCAGCTGAACAACTCATGATGGATAGATGAGAGGAAGGAGATCAGAAGAATATTAGATGTCATTATTGAGAAATCTGGTGAAGAAGATGAGTGAGAGGACAATTTAAAAGAGCTGATTAGGGCGCGCATATTTAAGCATTATCACAGACGGTTCGTATGCCAAACCGTCTCTGATATTAATATCACAGACAGTTCATACACCAAACCGTCTCTGATATGTGCATTATCACAGATGGTTCGTATACCAAACCATCTCTAATATGTGCATTATCACAGACGGTTTGTATAACAAACCATCTCTGATAATGACACATCATCGATCCGTGGTGTATACCCCAGGATTTCGATCTCACCCATCCATTCTCTCCACACCGAATGGCAAGCACTGGTTCCTCCCACCGCTCGGCTCTTATTAATTACTCCCCATCTACCTTAAACGGCAGTCACACGTGAGTTCATTCACTAGCTAGCTTCCTGTATCCTCTCCTCGACGATGCCGACTACCACCGTGAGCTAGCACCTCCGTTGTGACACCACGGTTGACTGCATAACACACACTTGTCATAAGTGTCGTAAGTGTCTTGTGCAGCCTCATCGTTGTGCCACAAAGGTGGTACTGCCGCCATCCGATGCATCTAGCTTGTTTCTCGACGACGCCGACTACCGCCGTGTGCTAGCGCCTTCGTTGTGGCACCACGGTAGTGTGACACCACAGTTGACTGCACAACACACTCTTGTCATAAGTGTCGTAAGTGTGTATTGTCCAGTCTCACTGTCGTGCCACAAAGGTGGAGCTACCGCCATCCGATGTATCCAGCTTGTTCCTCGATGATGCCGACTACTGCCGTGAGCTAGTGCCTCCGTTGTGGCACCACGGTAGACTACACAACACTCTTGTCATAAGTGTCATAAGTGTGTCTTGTTCAGTCTCACCGTCGTGCCACAAAGGTGGCGCTACCGCCATCCGATGCATCCAACTTGTTCCTCAACTTGTTATCTTGCTATCTTGTAATGGAATGTGTTGTTGTGTTTGCCTCTATATTTGCTTATTTTCAAAGGGCATGGGTAGTATTATTTCTTAAGACAGCCAAAAAACAGAAAAAAAATTTAAGGTATAGAATGAACTATCACAGACGGAACTTGTTATCTCATGCTCTTGTTTCCAAGTTTTCAGATATAATGAGCAAGGAATTTGATATGAGTATGATGGGAGAACTCACGTTCTTCCTAGGCTTTCAAATCAAGTAATCAAAGTTGGGTACTTTTGTTCATCAAACTAAGTACACTAAGGATCTACTTCATCGCTTCGACATAGGGACAGTCAAACCAATCTCCACACATATAGGGTCTACTGTTGTGTTGGATCCTAACGAAGATGGAGAGCCTATTGATCAAAAGGAATACGGAAGAATAATTGGCTCACTTTTGTATATCACTGCTTTGAGGTCAGATATACACTTTGCTGTGTGTTTGTGTGCTCGTTTTCAGGCTTACCTGCTTGCGTCACATCGTCAAGTGGTAAATCGAATTTTCAGGTATCTTCAATCAACTTTAGAATTTGGCTTATGGTACTCTTCCTCCTCATGCCTTACCCTTAGGGCTTATTCAGATGTGGATTTTGGGTGTTGTAGAATTGATAGGAAGAGTAATTCTGGTATATGTCACTTTTTAGGCACTTCTCTTATTTCATGAGCTTCTAGGAAACAGTTGTTTGTTGCACTTTCCACTACTGAGACTGAATATGTAGCTGCTGCTTCTTGTTGTTCACAATTGCTTTGGATAACAGCTACACTTAAGGATTTTGGCTTAGAATTGGATAGTGTTCCATTTTTCTGTGATAACACTAGTACTATTAGCAAGGTTGTCAGAATCATGATCCTGAATCGGATCGGAGGTTCTTTGGTAGGATCGCAAATGTGGGATTGATGTAGAATGTAAGATCTTACCTAATTCTACCGAAGAAATATTTTAAAAAACCTATAGTGTATTATAACACTATTGTATTTTTAAAATTATGTCTTTTGACCTTTTCTTTACAAATTGTAAAGTAAAGGTAAGATCATATGTTATTTTATGATCATTATAGTGAACATAAAGAGATAAAGTTAAAATTTTTAATTAAAAGGAAGTATACAAGTAATTATTTATAATAAAATAATAGAGTAGACAGAATCGAGAAGGATTGTATGAAAATTTTGATCATGATCCTACAAAAGTTTGGGTAGAATCGTAAGAACATTATGATTCTACCATAAAATCATATCGGTCTAGTCAATCTTGGATCATAAAATCTTAGAATCGTATGACAGAATCGAGATTCTGACAACCTTGGCTATTAGTATTGCTAAGAATCCTATGCAACATTCAAGAACCAAATACATTGATATTCGCTATCATTTTTTTAGAGACCATGTGGAAAAGGGAGATGTTGTCTTGAATTTCCTTGATTCATAGCCTCAAGTTGTTGATATTTTCACAAAACTGCTTGATTCTTCTCATTTTACTCATTTTCGAAGTGAGTTGGGTGTGTTGCATCCTATATGATTGTTCTGAGAGGAAGCTTGTTGTTGTAAAAAGTTTCAAAAGCTTTATTTATTATACTTGTCAAGTAATACATCAAGTCTAAGTCATTAAAATCAAATGAGTAGTAGAGTTGTCTTTATCATATTTAGTCATATGTGTGTAGTTTTGATTATGACTAGTTAAAATTATTTTGCTATACTTGAACTAAAATATAACATAGCGGAATATTTTGACTACATTGATTATAGATAGTACTTTATGATGTTCATCTAAAAAGATTAGCTTGATTGTGAGTCTTACTTTAAATCTTAGCTATGAGACTCATATGTTTCATATTGCTGTCTTTTTATGTTCACTCAAGTTGGCATGTTATAAAAAAATGATAAGAAAGAGGAAGTTGAAAAGATGTATGCTTCAAGCATACCATGGTTAAACAAAAAAAAAGCACAATAAGAGAATAAATGAAAAGAAGTATGGTAAGCTACAAGAAGTATGCCATCATGAAAAGAAGTATGCTACAAGCATGTAATATGCTTAAAAATTGAGTGTGGAGCAATAGGTTGCTATATAAGACTGCTAGCTTGTCTAGATTTAAAGTTTGCTTCACTTTTAGGCTTTCATTTTTCAGTGTGATATCTCATTGTACTCTTTTTAATTGGTTTGATCATTGTTGAGATGTCTGTCATTAATATAATTTGCTTAATCGTGCTAAAGGCTAGTTTTGACTGTGCTATATGATATACGACTTTATATGATCTAAGGAGCTCTACTCAAAAGATGGCTTGGTTAATCTATTAATTAAATATAAAAGTGACTTGGATAATCTACATACCTTCTGGATGTTTACTGTCATTGCTCGTTATTAGAAGTTTCCCTCTGGAGTTCTTGATGATTATATTGCCACAGGAGAAGTAATTGGAGAGAGTGGGGAGAAAATGGGAGAAATCAGAGAAATTTGCTAAAATTGCCTCTCTTGTGTTGTGGAGGAGTTTTATGAGTTTTTGCCGAGTGCTTGCTACTGTGTTTTGTCAAAATTCTTTGCTCTGCAGCTTTGAAACTTTCTTTTCATAAATTTTACTTTACTTTCAAAACTCAACTCATTTGAGAGATTTTGAGGTATTGTCAATGTATTCATCAAGTGGGAGATTGTTAGACCAGGTGGAGGTTGTGAATACAGTGATGATGAATAATTGATTTTTGGGTTGAATTGAAATTTGTATTGTGAAAGTTTCGGTCGACCACGGTTGGCGATTGACAGGCTTCGACCATGAACGGTAGTCTGAACGACTTTGTAATGGATGATCTGATCGGCAGGTCAACCACAACGGATCGACCATGGCAAATCAACCACGACGAATTAACCATGATATTTCGACCATGTCATTTTGACTACAATATTTCGACAAAGAATGACCACGACATTTCGATCACGACGGAATGACCTCGATCTGGAGTTTTTAGAGGAGTCGAAGACCCAAGAGTCGAAGAGCAGACATAGAGGTCGAAGACCCTGGAATTAGAGACTCCAGATAAATCGGTCATAGCTGCAATAAACCAGTCGTAGCAACAGTGAACCGGTCGTAGCTATAGTGAACCGGTCGATAGTCGTAAGCTAAGAGGAACCGATCGTAAGGAATTGGTGGTATGGCATATTGAACTGGTCGTAAGATACAATGGACTATGGTCGGTAGTCGGCAGGCTTCGACCAGGATGGTTGGAGCTAAAGTGAATTGGTCGTGAGCTTCAGTGGACCGATCGGTAGTTACAGTAATCGGTCGGTAGTCATTGCTACAGTTTTAGGTCGGTACTCAGTGGTTGTTGCTACAGTACCAGGTCGGTACTCAGTAGCCGATGGTCGATGGTTCTGTGACTGATTGATAGTCGGTAGTCATAGGCTTCAACTGCTACGATGTTTGTGATTTTCGAGTGTTCTGAGTAGTTATAATTCCCGAGTACCTGTGGTTTTCGAGTATTCATTGAGCCAGCGGTCTGACCAACCTGTGCATGGCGGTCATATCAGTCATAATGAATGGTTTGAGATTAGTTTATGGAAAAGCGTGGAAATTGTGGTTGTGGCTGACTTGGTTGGTGTTGATGGATGAACTAGGGTGTGATATGCGTGTGTAGACTAATATCGGTTAAGTTGGGAAGAACTTGTGTTGAGGAAATGTTCTTTGGTCTTTGCATGTGCAATTAGACGTGGAGACGATCATGGTCGGTGATGAGGAGGACTGGGACTAGGGCGGGGAAATCTGAGGTCCAGGTAGTGGAGGATGTCACGAGGTGGTTGGGCTCACGTTTGAGCACAAGGAGATCAAAGTGGACGATGCGTGGAGAAGCTACAGGAGGTGCAGTCCTGGAGGCTTCGTCACGTGATGAGATTGGAAAAGTTATGGAAAGAGTCCGTAACTTGAAAGATTTAGAGATATTGGAAAACTCGTGTTTCGAATTATTTCGGGTCCCTTGATTGTCATAACGGATAGAGTTTGATTTAGAGATATTGGAAAACCCGTGTTTTGAAGGGTTTCAGGTCCCTTGAGTTTCGGAAGAGATAGGTTTTCATGTCCGTATTTGATGAGGATACGTTTGGGGCGTTAGCCTATAAAAGTAGGGAGAGACTAAGGGTTGACGCAAGGATTTGGAAATTTTTTTGTGGAGAGACTTGAGAAGAGGGTTTAGTCTCTAGCTAGGGCTTTTAGGGGTGCTTGTGAGGACACGTTGTAAATCCACAAAAATCTAGAAATAAAGATCATCTCGAATCAATCTAGTTCGTGATTTGCTCGAAGAGTGTTGGTGATTGCAGGTGGATTGAAGCTTACGATGATGTGTAAAGGTATTCGAGAGGTTCGACTTCTGGTGTTGAAGATTTCGAGTACGTACATATCGGTCGAAGATCGAAGCTGAGCGAGCGATCGAACATTGAGCGATCGATTGGGCAGTTGAGCAAGGAGCGGGCGAAACCTTCACCGGCCACAAGGAGATTCCAAAAAGCGGAGGCAATCATTCACCTCTCTTTGATTGCAGTATTTGATTCTACATCATTATTATTTACATTTTGTATCTTACAGATGATGAAAAGGGGGAGCCTTCTAGCTTCTAGACTTGTCTTCAAGATATTCAAGAAGGGCTACAGGTGGAGTACTTATAAAATACATTGCAATTTCATTGAATCATGTTGTAATGTGCTTAAATTTCAAATGGTTAACTATTCTCTGTATCTTAAATAGGAGCTGAAAACAGGGGCGGACCCGCTCTTCGGGCATACTCGGGCGGTCGCTCGAGCTCTGTCGCCGGCGGACCCCCCTAGGGGCCCCTAATCGTGTCTCCTCCCTCTCCCTTTCCACCCCGCTCCCCACCTTCCTTGCCGGCGGACCCCCCAAACTCTCCAGGAAATGCAGATGCACCGTCTGAATTGCCTGCCCAAAAGTCTCCAGGAAATGCAAATGCACGACCCGAATGTTAGCTCACCTCAAAGCCTCCAGGAAATGCAGATGCAGCACAATACGAAGATATGGCTCCTGAGTTCCCCCGATTCTCCCCACAAGATATTCCATCTCCAATAAGAGATGATGATACTCCTTTCAAAACTCCTGGTGGAGCTCCACAGTCCGGACGTGGAGGAACTGGTGCTACTGAAATACCACCAGCAGATGGGACTTATGTATCACCTGGACCAATGACTCGTGACTCCGATCCTAAGGCATCTCCGTTTCCATTTAATGATGAACTTGACAGAGATCTGCCAGAGATTCCTGGGCTCATAAGTACTCCTGGAGTGATATCTGTTGTAGGGGTGGCCCCCACCTGATCCCAGCAGGCCTGGTAGAGGGTTATAAGGCCCAGAATAGGCCATATGTAATGACATAAACGCCCCTGAAGGGGATACTCAGATGTAAGGGTATAATTGTAAAAGCACTCCCCATGTATATATGTATGGAACACAGGCCATGGGAAGGGGGCTAAGCCATTACTATCATTTACTCCCGACTCTCCACTACCATCTCTCTCTGTTTGGTCTGTAGCCACAACAGTTGGCGCCGTCCGGGGGGGGGGGGGGGGTGGGAGCAAGCCTGAAGTCCGAAGAAGGATGGCACCGAAAAAAGCTTCGTCGACGGCGGCGAAGGGAAACAAGGCGGCTGGGTCGGAGCGTCGCATGGGCACTGGAGCTTCGGCATCGGCTGCTGCAGGCGCGGATGACGACGCAGGTGCGGTGGTCGAGGACGTCGACGCTCGCGCTGCGACGACCAACCCCGCCACCGGCGCTGCGACGGCCAGCCCGTCACCGGCGCTGCGACGACCGACCCCGCCATCGGTGCCGCGACGATCAACCCTGTCACCGGCGCTGCGACGACCAACCCCGCCACCCTGCTGGCGGCCCTCAGGGCGTTCCAGCAGGAGCTAGGGGATCTTCGTGAGGTTGTTCGCGACATACAAGAGGCTCGGAGCCAGTAGGCCGCGCCAGTGGTCGCGCCAGAGCCCACGCCGGAAAGGGCGGACAGCCGAGACGCCCCCACATCCAGCCGTGTGCCGCTGTGGCGCGTCGATCCGGAGTCCCCGCTTTCGGCAGGTCTGCAGCAGGCGGCGTGGCCCGAAGACTTCAAGTTCCCCAGCGTCATCGAGCCGTACAAAGGCGACACGGACCCCCGCGAGTTCGTGCGCGTGTACGAAACCGCGATCGAAGCCGCGGGCGGAGATGACACCACAAAGGCGAAGGGCCTCCCCCTCGCGTTGCAAGGAGTGACGCTTTCCTGGTTTTTTACCATAGAGCCCAACTCCATCTACGCATGGGAGCAGATCCACGACTGCCTTCACAACAACTTTCAAGGGAACTATGCTGAGCAAGTCGACGCGAACCAGCTCTTCGTCGTAAGGCAGAAGCCTTCGGAAGCCCTCCGAGACTATTTCAAGCGCTTCGCGAAGGTGCGATGCCAAGTCAAGGACGTTAACGAGTCAACCGTCATCAACGCGGCCATGCAGGGCCTCCACCCGGCCCCCCTGGCCGAATACCACGCGCGCAAGCCTATCAAGACAATCGCCAAGCTCTTCGACAAAATGGAAGGGTATGCGCGGGTCGAGGAAGACGCGCGGAGACGCAACGCCCCCACCCCCGACCTCGCCCACGCGAAGCGCTCGCCATACAAGGGGGCGGTGGGTGATAATCCCTCAAGGCAGGGCTGGAGTCGACAACCCCGGGAAGACACTCCCGGAAGCGACAGCCCCGGGGCGCTGGAAGGCTCGTCAGGCAACACGCGCATGCCCCGACGTCACCGGCGCAGACCACAAAAGGCTCGGCAGGCCCTCGGCATTGGGAACGCCCTTCGGGAGCCTGCCCCCATGTCGTGGAAAGAAGGCCGGAGATGTGAAGACGGACCCGATCATGGCGAGCGGCCCCGTGCGGAGCAAGAGCTTCGGGATTGCGGCAAGTGGTGCGAGGTGCATGGTTATGGTGATCACTATACAAAGGCATGCACCGCGGTCACGGAGCTGCGACGGGTGGTGGCCGACGCTCGGGTCTCACCTCCCAGGCCCCTGGCAGAAGTCCAGGAGCGGCAGCCAAGAGGTGACCTCCTGCGAGCCTCCGCCCAAGAAGGCGTGCGGCACCGCACCATCAGCGTCATCACCGGAGGCTCCTTATCAGGGGCCCCCTTGGAGCAGTCGTAGCCCTGGATGCCGCCCCGCAGCATCACCTTTACCCCGGATGATGCCAGGGGTGTGGAGTTCCCTCACCAAGACCCTTTAGTCATCTAGGCTCTCATCGCAGGCCATGATGTCAGGCGCATCCTCGTCGACGAGGGGAGCTCTGTGAACATCCTATTCGCAGGGGCCTTCGAACAAATGGAAATCCCCCGAAGCTGCCTAGAGCCATCAGGAGCGCCACTTCAAGGCTTCGGAGGCCAACCGCTGGAGGCCATAGGGCAAGTGTCCCTCCTAGTTACATTCCGCCAGGAGAGCAACGTCTAAAGAACGTGGACCTTCTGGGACCTTCTGCTTTGTCAGAATGCCCTTCGGTCTAAAGAACGCAGGCGCTACATTCACCCGCCTCGTTGCTCTCGCCCTCGCCGCCCAGCTCGGGAGGAAAGTGGAAGCATACGTCGATGACGTGGTAGTCAAAACCCGGCAGCTCGCCTTGCACGGCCGGGACCTCCAGGAGACCTTCGATAACCTCCGGAAAGCCGGCATCAAGCTCAACCCCAACAAATGCGTCTTCGGCGTCCAGGCGGGCAAACTGCTAGGCTTCCTCGTGTCCGGACGGGGCATCCAGGCGAATCCCGACAAGGTTGAGGCCATCCTGGGCATGGAGCCGCCGAAGACGACGAGGGAGGTCCAGAGGCTGGCGGGCCATATGGCAGCCCTGAGCCGCTTCCTATCCAGGGCGGCAGAGTGGGGTTTGCCATTTTTCAAGACGCTTCGCGGGTGCGACGGATTTCGCTGGGACAGCGACTGTGCGGAGGCATTCAACGAGCTCAAGAAACACCTAGCGAGCCTTCCTACTCTGGTCGCCCCAGCACCAGAGGCTCCCCTCTTGCTCTATCTGGCCACGTCAGTCACAGCGGTCAGTGCTGTCCTCGTTCTAGAGGAAGGCGCCGTACAGCGGCCCGTATACTTCGTCTCCGAAGCCCTCCAAGGCGCCAAGACGAGATATACGGAGCTGGAAAAGCTAGCCTACGCGTTGGTCATGGCCTCCAGGAAACTTCGGCATTATCTTTTGGCCCACCCAATCACAGTGCCTTCATCATTTCCCCTAGCAGAGATGCTACACAATAAGGAGTCCACGGGGCGCATCGGCAAGTGGGCTGCCGAGCTCGCCCCGTTCTCCCTGACATACGCCTCGCGGATGGCAATCAAGTCTCACGTCCTCGCCGACTTCCTTGCAGAATGGACTCCGCCGGCGCAACCCGCCCAGAAGCACGACGACCCGGTCTGGACTCTCACCAGCGACAGAGCTTACGGTGTCGCGGGCGCGGGCGTAGGCGCAGTAATTGTTACGCCCAAGGGGCAGCGCCTGCTATACTCGGCGCGCCTCGCGTTCCCGGCCACCAACAACGTAGCCGAATATGAAGCGCTACTCTTCGGCCTGACGAAGCTCAAGGCAGTTGGGGCACGGCGAGTGCTCGTCCGCACGGACTCACGTTTGGTGGCAGGCCATGTAGACAAGTCATACCAAGCCAAGGACCCGGAGTTAGCCAAATACCTCGCAGCTGTAAGAGCGAGGGAAAGGCATTTCTTGGGCATCACAGTCAAGGCCATCCCTCGCGCAAAAAATGAGCAGGCCGACGCTCTCGCGAAGGCGCCAGCCAACAGCTGCCACCCCCTGACGGGGCGTTTTATGAAGTATTGCAGCAGGCGGCCATCGCGCAGGACAACCGAGACGCGGCCCTCGTACACCACATCGCCCAGCAGGGCGACTGGCGCGAGCCCATCTTCAACTTCCTACAGGGCATCGCCGAGCCAGAGGACCATGCCGAGCTCCGGCGCCTGCAGCACCGGGCCAGATCCTTCCAAGTGTTTGAAGGGACGCTCTACAAACAGGGCGTCTGCACACCGCTCCTGCGTTGCCTCCCCCGCGAAGAAGGGAAGAAGCTCCTGGAGGCGATCCACGCGGGGGTGTGCGGGTCTCATCTCGCGCCGAGGTCATTGGTCGGCAAGGCATTCAGGCAAGGCTTTTACTGGCCGACCGCCATCACTGACGCCCAAGACCTCGTGCGTCGGTGCCAGGGGTGTCAGTGGATGGGGCGCATCATCCGCAGGCCCCCGACGAACCTTAACCCTATTCCCCTGGTATGGCCGTTGGCACGCTGGGGCGTCGACATAGTGGGACCACTCCCCCGAGCCCCAGGGGACCTGCAGTTCGTGGCAGTCGCGCTGGAATACTTTTCCAGATGGCCGGAGGCGGTAGCCCTAGCCAAGATAATCTCGACTGCCATGCAGCGTTTCCTCTGGCAGAACATCATATGTCGCTTCGGCGTGCCCAGGGAGCTCACCGTCGACAACGGCCTGCAATTTGATGCCGCCCCATTCAAGGAGTTCTGCGACGACATGGGCATCGCGCTTCAGTTCGCCTCGGTTGGACACCCCCAATCCAACGGAGCGGTCGAAAGGGCGAATGGCGCTATCTCTATCGCCATCAAAAAACGCCTGGTCGGGCTGCCAAAGGGTAGGTGGCCGGGCGAGCTTCACATCGTCCTCTGGTCCCTCCGCACAACGGTAACACGCCTGACGGGGTTCACGCCTTTCAAGCTCCTTTTTGGTGATGAGGCAGTGACGCCTGAAGAAATCAAGGCTGGAACGCGGAGGGTCCTCGTCCAAGCGCCCGACGAGGAGCGTCGCGTATCCTTGGACCTCCTCGACGGGGTGCGGGCGAGCGTGGCCCACCATGTTGAGAAGTACGCGCGGCAGACAGTACGTACTCGAGACCGGTCTGTATACCCGCGAAGGTTCAACCCGGGGGATCTCGTCCTCAGAATAGCGCTCCATGCGGAGACCGTCGGCAAGCTGGAGTCCAAGTGGGAAGGTCCATACATCGTGGCGGAAGCATTGCAGAAGGAAGCGTACTGCCTCGCCACGCTGGAGGGGCAGACTCTCTGCCACACATGGAACGCGGACAAGCTACGTCGATATTACGCCTAGAAGCAGGATGGGGATTATAACGGCATCAGCCCCTCCTTGTATAATGCTCGCCCGCGCAAACGGGAGTTCAATAAAGCTCGCCGTTTCCAAAAGTGCCGCCGCCTGGCCGCAATATGTAGAGGACTTTAAATAAGACGTAGCGTCGAGGTTCGCCTCCGCACGCGAGAGTCCACGGACTATAAATAAGACGTAGCGTCGAGGTTCACCTCCGCACGCACCAGTGTAAGATCGAGGAGGCCGACTAGAGGGGGGGTGAATAGGAGGTTTTAAAATTTTTGTCTAATTCTAATTAGCAATTTTAAACTTGATGGATTGATAGAGCAAGATAACACTAACACTAGCACAAGTAATCGACTAAGAGCAATAACGAATGGTAGAGAACAACAATTGCTACTCTAACTAAGCAAGCAATCAAGTAATATGAATGAAGAGCGTTGCTTGAATGAAAATGATCACAAGAGAGCAAACCACAATTGACACGATTACTTTTTACCGTGGTGATCGGAGACTTGCCGGTCTCCCCTAGTCCACGTTGAGGTAAGCCCGAACGAATCGGACCGGCTCCACGAATGAGCCTAAGCACCTCGATCACTATTGGATGCCCTTTCCCTCTCCGGGTAGGCGAGCTCCAAGCCTTCACAATCTTCCGGGCCTTCTCACAATCTTCTTGAGGAGATCACCGAAACTCCGCCAAGCCGTCTAGGTGCCGGCAAGCACCAAGAGAATAGACCACTGCGGCTTGATCTCACTCAAGTGCTCAATGGATCAACTAGAATGCAATGCACTTGAATTTTGGGTCAACTACCTCAAATGAATGCACAAGTGAGTGAATGAGGTGTGAGAGGTTGCACTAGGCTCAAATGTATTCAATGGATGTTCAACAACATGTCCAAGTTCTGGTGGGGGTGTATTTATACCCTCACCAACCTCAAATAGCCGTTACAATAAACAATCCTGAAAATTCAGGAAATCCGGAACTACCGCAGGCAAAACCGCGGTACTTCCGGACCCTCGCTGACCGGTCAGAACGGCTATGTCAGAGAGTCAGAAGTAACCGTTGGTCAATGAGTGCGGTACTACCGCCGTTGAAATCGCGGTACTTCCGGACGTCCGGAAGTTCCGCTTCAAGACCCGGTACTTCCGATCTCAACGAGTCTAAGTCTTATTCTCGGCGCTCTCTGGAAATAACGTTCCGCACAGGTATCTGGAACTTCCGCACATGCGGTAGTTCCGCAGGTAGTTCCGAGAGGCTAAGTTAAACTCCGGGCGCTCTCTGGAAATAAAGTTCCGCTCGGGTGCCCGGTACTACCGGCCATCCGGTAGTTCCGCAGGTCAGTCCGCGGTACTTCCGTTTTCCGAGAGGCTAAGTCTGAGTCCGGGCGCTCTCTGGAAAAAATGTTCCGCCTGGGCGCCCGGTACTACCGGACCTGCGGTAGTTCCGCCCAATACACACCGGAACTACCGGATTTTCTGACAATGCACAGATTTGATTTAATTTTAATTTCTAAGTGCATGCATGATCCTAAATTGATCCAAAGGGCACATTTGAACATGATCAAGCAATCACCATGATCCCTCTTAATAGTACGACGTCTATCCTATAATCCGGTCTTCCAACCTAACTCCAAGACCGGTAAAATAAAATAGATACCTAAACTATTTACCTTGTCGCCCTAGAGATCTTGAATCTTCAAGGGAAATTTTGTGAGCCTCTTTCTTTGCCATTTGAACTTATCCTTTCAAACACTTAATGCACACATTAGTCCCATATTCACATAAATTCATTAATTACCAAAACTAATACTTTTAGGGGCCTAGATGCTTTCAATCTCCCCCTTTTTGGTAATTGATGACAACAAGAGCAATTTATGAGAAGAATTTAAGATTTGGATATACTCCTAGTTTGCAAGAAGTATATCACAAGGTCTTTGAAATTTTAGCAGTTTTAGAACATGGGGAATTTTTGCATTTTAGAAACTAATAAGAAAGAGCTCCCCCTAAACATGTGCATCAAATTTTGCAGGAATTTATTAGGCATGATTACATCATAGCATTACAGCACATTCACCAAAATTCAAAGATACGCAATAGACAAGTAAACAAGCATTGTATTAAGGACATGACATAGTTCATTACAATGCATCAGAAATTAAAATACTAAACATCCACAGAGTAAGCATTACATGGTTCATTTCACCATACTTTATTACAAAGCCCAACGGATAGATAAGACTTAAAACTTCTCCTTGCTACAATTTCTCCCCCTTTGGCATCGAAGTACCAAAAAGAGGAGCTAGTCCTGAGCTGCACTGGGAGAAGGAGGACCACGGCGACGAGTGCGACGACCATAGCGAACTGGAGAAGGCGGATGAACTGCACTCTCCAAGGCTGATACGCGATCACCAAGGGAAGACACAGTGGAGATCAAGACATCCTGGCGCTCCTCAAGCCTGAGTATGGCGGAGTAAATCTGGGAAAGCGACACATCGCCCTCGCCCTGGGGAGGAGGATCAGCATCTGCCTGATGCTGAGGCTAAGGCTGAGGCTGAGACTGAGCACGGGTACGAGCAGGAGCAGGAACAGGGGGCTCTGCACGCGGCTTGTATGGCTTGTGCGGGGTGCAGAGTGCTCCTCGGTATCCAGTCTTCCGAATGATCACAGCCATGATAAATGGTGCAAAGTTGATCCTTTTCTGTTTGTCATTCTTATTGGCGTCGATCCCCCTGATGATAAGATCCACCACATCAAACTTTTGGCCGCGCATAATGTAATCAATTACATTCCACGCATGGCCACGAATAGCATCATAATTCCCACTCTTGGGAAGAATGGTGTGGTTGATGATCCTGTTGACAAGGCTGGGAATAGGGAGTAAGCCATTTGTCGTCCCTAGTGACCGTTCAGCAGCTTGGTCATAGTACTCTGAATATGCAGCAATAGGAAGAGCTCGCTTGCTGAACACCTTCTCATAGGCACTGGTTTCCGTCCCAAGTGCTAACTCAAACTCGTGCCTGGTGCACTCAATGAACTGGGTCCCTGTCATCCAACTCAGATGCTCAAAGTTGGGAGAGATGTACAGGGTAGCATAGAACTGCCTGATCATGTTGTCCATATAGTTGCATTTGAATGCAACAAGTTGATGGATATCGGCTCGCTGAAAGAGCTGATAAGCACCACTGAACTTGTCGATCTGCGACAAGTGATCCCAGTCCACATACTTATGTGCAGCAAATTTGCGAGCCGGACCATACATCTCCTGGTACACCTTCTCTTGAAACTTGGAATGAAATTGGGGTTCATTGAGTCTCGAGGGCGTACATACTGACTGCGGCGACGAAGAATAGCATAATCCTCATTTGTGATCTTGGCGAGGTCCACCTCTTCGTCTGTAGTTACCTCAGGCATCTCCTCATCTGAGACTGCATAATCCTCGCTCTCATGCGAGGCCTCAGATCCGCTCTCATGCGAATCCTCTGAGTCACTCTCAGGGTCGGAGGTGGGACCCTTGCCCTTGTGCTCCGCCGTCTGAGATGCAGGAATCGAGGAGGAGGATTGACCAGCCGTGCCCCCATAAGACTTGTGCGAGACATTCTTCATCCTCGGCATCTTCAATGACACAATAGGATAATCAAGGTATGAGGTAGAATACGCGAAAGTAGGTTTGAAATTGAAAGCAATGAATTTTTGCTGTTCCAGGAAAAATGGAAGTACCGGCGGCAAAACTGCGGAACTTCCGGGAAATCCGGTAGTTCCGGCATTAAACATGCGGTACTTCCGGGACCCCGGTAGTTCCGGCCGCTCGACCGGTAGTTCCGGTTTTTCTGGACATTTCTAGGGCATGATAAAAATTGAATCTTTTTGGGGTATTTCTTGGATTGAATCCAGTGCATGCATGTATAAACATTCTAATACCCCAAACAAACTACTTTGCCCAAGAATATTTCAGCAAAAATCATCACATTTCAAATTTAACCTAAACTCCACCTAGGGTTCTAAGAACAAGATAAAAGGTGGATTTTGATCCGATTTACCTTGTGAAGTCGGAGGAGGAGAACCCTGGGAGTGCAAGGAATCACCCAAAAATGAAGAACTCTCCTCAGATTCAAAGATCGGGAGAGGAGATAGGTTCTTGGGAGAGAGAGGGTGGAGGAGAGGAAGAAGAGAGGAGTAGGCGGCTGCGGTTTGGGAGGAGTGAAGATGAGAGAGAAAAGAGATAAAGATAAAGGAGTAACGGCTGGAGGAGTTGGCGGTTTTGGAAACCGCATTGAATCCCGCAGAAGGCGGTAGTACCGCGCGTAACACGCCGGTAGTACCGTGTTCGCAGAAATTCCGGAAGTTCTGCGGATTACACTGCGGTAGTTCCGGTTTTTCTGTCAGGAGCGGAAGTACCGCACAAAGGACTGCGGTAGTTCCGGATTTTCTGGAACTTTTCAGGATTTGACTTTTAGAACTGGAAATTTTGCAAATGATCCCTAGTTTTGCATGCAACTAAAGTCATTCAGGATCATTATGCATCAATTGAGCTAATGCTATATTTTGAAACTAATTTTTATGAATTTAAACGAATTTTTGACCAAAATAGGGGAAAAACCAACAAAAATCCATATGAGCACAACAAAAGAGCAGAAAGGATGAAATGAGATTTCAAGCTACATTTGAGTAGTCTATGACATTTAATTCATTCCTCAATTTGCAAAAGCGGCTTTCATCTAATGGTTTGGTGAAAATGTCCGCTAGTTGATTTTCGGTTCGGATGTGGCTAATTTCAATATCTCCCTTGCTCACATGATCTCTCAAGAAATGGTGGCGTATATCTATATGCTTGGTTCTTGAGTGTTGAACGGGATTATTGGATATTTTGATAGCACTATCATTATCACACAAAAGAGGCATTTTATCAAAATTGATCCCATAATCCAACAATGTTTGCCTCATCCAAAGCAATTGAGCACAACAACTTCCCGCTGAAATATATTCGGCTTCGGCGGTTGAAAGTGCTACGGAATTTTGTTTCTTGGATGACCAACACACTAGAGATCTTCCTAGAAATTGGCAACTACCCGAGGTGCTTTTTCTATCCACTTTGCATCCCACATAATCAGAATCCGAATATCCAATTAATTCAAATTTTGCACCTTTGGGATACCAAAGCCCTATGCTTGAGGAATGTTTTAAATATCTTAGAATCCTCTTTACGGCCACTAAATGGCACTCTTTTGGAGAAGCTTGAAAACGTGCACACATGCATACACTAAACATAATGTCGGGCCTAGATGCGGTAAGATAGAGCAAACTACCAATCATGGATCTATAAAGCTTTAAATCTACCGACTTACCTTCTTCGTTGAGGTCTAGATGCCCGTTTGTTGCCATGGGTGTTTTGATGGGTTTGGCTTCTTCCATTCCAAATCTTTTGAGTAGATCCTTCACATACTTTGTTTGGCTTATAAACGTCCCATCTTTAAGTTGTTTGATTTGAAGTCCAAGGAAGTAGCTTAGCTCACCAATCATCGACATCTCGAATTCCCTAGACATCATCTCACCAAATTCTTTGCAAAAGTCTTGATTAGTAGAACCAAATATAATATCATCAACATAGATTTGACATACAAAGAAATCATCTCCAATAATTTTTGTGAATAGAGTTGTATCTACTTTACCAATTTTAAAGCCTTTTGATACTAGAAAGTTACGAAGGCGCTCATACCAAGCTCTAGGAGCTTGCTTTAAACCATATAGCGCCTTTGACAATCTATACACATGATTAGAGTATTTAGCATCTTCAAATCCCAGGGGTTGTTCCACATATACTAATTCGGAAATTGTACCATTAAGAAATGCACTTTTGACATCCATTTGAAACAATTTAATGTCAAAGCATGATGCAAAAGCAAGCAAGATTCTAATTGATTCAATTCTAGCAACAGGCGCAAAAGTCTCATCATAATCTAAGCCCTCGACTTGAGTATAACCTTGAGCTACTAACCTTGCTTTATTTCTTACCACAATTCCGTTCTCATCTTGTTTGTTCCGGAAGACCCATTTTGTGCCAATGACATTGTGCTCCTTGGGTCTCTCCACCAAAGTCCAAACATCGTTTTGAGAAAAATTATTCAACTCTTCATGCATAGCATTTATCCAATCCGGGTCATCTAATGCTTCTTCTACACGCTTAGGTTCAAGTGAAGATACAAAAGAATAGTGTTCACAAAATGAAGCTACTCTAGAGCGAGTTTGAACACCCTTACTTGCGTCATCCAATATTTGGTCAATTGGATGATCCTTGGCTATTGCATTGTGAATCTTGAAAATATTTTGCGGTTGATCCTTTTCTTCATCTTCAATAACTTGAACATCGTTTATTGTGGAAGAAGAGGGTGGTTCCACTTGTCTAGATGAGCTTGGTGATGTTGGATCCTCTTTTGGCTTGATGTCTCCGATTTGCATGTTCTCCATTGCCTTGCGAAGACTTTCATCTCCTACATCATCCAAGTTCTCATGCTCTTCTTGAGAGCCGTTAGTTTCATCAAATTGAATATCACATGATTCTTCCACTAACCCCGAATTTTTATTAAAGACCCTATAGGCTTTACTATTTGAGGAATACCCTAAAAGGAAGCCTTCATCACATCGACTTTGAAATTTTGAGAGCCGAACACCTTTTCTTAGAATATAGCATTTGCAACCAAATACTCTAAAGTAAGAGATGTTCGGTCTCCTTCCAACAAGAAGCTCATAGGAAGTCTTTTTCAAGAGTCGATGTAAATAGAGGCGATTTATGGCATGACATGCGGTGTTAATAGCTTCCGCTCAAAACTTGTCGGAAGTATCATATTCATCAAGCATTGTCCTAGCCATTTCAATTAATGTTCGATTTTTTTCCTCTCTACAACTCCATTTTGCTCCGGAGTGTAGGTTGTGGAAAGTTCGTGCTTTATTCCAAGTTCATCACAAAAGTCTTCAACTTTTGTATTTTTGAACTCGGAACCATTGTCACTCCTAATTTTCTTTATTTTAAAATCAAATTCATTTTGAGCCCTTTTTGAAAAACTTTTGAAAATCCCGGAGGTTTCACTTTTGTCATTTAGGAAGAAGACCCATGTATATCTAGAGTAATCATCCACAATGACTAAACAATAGCTATTACCTCCAATGCTCTTATAGGTTGTTGGCCCGAACAAATCCATATGTAAGAGCGCTAATGGCCTAGAGGTTGACATGATACTTTTGGAAGGATGAGAATTAGCGACTTGTTTTCCGGCTTGACAAGCACTACAAAGTCGATTTTTCTCAAACTTTACATCCTTCAAGCCAACCACTAAGTCATGCTTAAAAAGCTTTTTAAGTTGAATCATTCCCACATGACCTAGCCTTCTATGCCACAACCAACCCAAAGAAGTTTTTGCAATTAAACAAGTTTTTAAACAAGACTCATTTGAATAAAAATCTACCAAATAGAGATTCCCAAATCTAAAGCCTTTGAAGACTAGTTCATTATTATTATCTTTTGAGATTACAACATTTTCTTTTGAGAATGAGCATGTTAAGCCTAGATCACATATTTGAGCAACGGATAGCAAGTTGAAATTTAATGATTCAACTAAAGATACATTAGAAATTGAAAGGTCGTTTGAGATAGCGATTTTACCCAATCCTAATACCTTTCCTTTGCTATTATCTCCAAATGTGATTTTGTCATTGCTTCCATTCTCAAATGTGGTGAACATCTTCCGGTCTCCGGTCATATGTTGGGTGCAACCGCTATCCAACACCCAATGCCTCCCACCGGTTTTGTAGTTCACCTACAAAAGAAGATCAAGTTCTTTTAGGTACCCAAATTTGTTTGGGTCCTTGGAGGTTAGTGACCAAGGTCTTGGGTACCCAAATGGATTTCTTTTTAGCACCCAAAATCGAGGTGCCAATGAAATGAGCAATAACATTTCCATTTGTGGATTTTCTAAGCATATAACAAGAATCATATAAACCAATGGAATGCATGTTATTCTTAGAACAATCATTTTGCATATGTCCAATACACCGGCATTTTGTGCAATACTTACCATTTTCCTTTACAAACCTTGGAGGCTTGTATACCGGCTTCTTACCCTTTTGGGGGACATATCCAAGTCCCTCTTTGTTAAAAGAGCATCTTTGATCGCTTAGTAACTTATCAAGGGTTTCCTTTCCCTTGTAAGCCCTCTCTAAACTTTTGTTTAATTTTAGCACTTGTTCTTTTAAATTTTTGTTTTCATTAGCAATGATATCATCATGAACAAGATTTAAAGCATTTCTAGAATCTACACTTGATGAACAAGGTATGGCAAGTAAATCATCACAACAAGTAGATATGCTAGACTTTGAAATTTCTATACTAGACATTTCATTCAAGATATTGCAAGTAACTCCAATGCTAGTACTAGATTTGTGATTTTCTTGGAGAAGCAAATCATGAGCTTCCTTTAGCTCCTCATAAGAGTCTTTGAGAGAGGTGTGTTCTCTCTTTAAGACCTTAAACTTTGATTTTTCTTTTCCAAGAAATTCATTCAATTCAACTAGCATATTCATCAAGTCATCATATGAAGGCTCATCATCATCAAGCAAGTTTACCTTTTCTCCTTTAGCCATAAGGCATGTAGGAGTGGAGAATAGTGATGGAGCCTCCTTGATTGCAATGCCCACAAGCCCTTTCTTCTTGGGAGATTCGTCCTCGCTTGAGTCGGAGTCCGAATACTCCTCTTCGGAGTTCCACTCATCAATATGGGCTTCATTCTTTCCATCCGTGTGAAGCTTCTTGAAAAGCTTCTTCTTGCCGTTGTAGTTCTTCTTCTTTGATGACTTCTCCTTGTCATCCTTCTTTGTTGGACATTGAGAGGCAATGTGCCCCTTCTCATCACATTCATAGCAACGAATGTTGCTAAACTTCTTGTTGGAGGAAGAATGTCATTTCTTGGTCTTCTCATGGCTTGTACTCCGAAATGGGCGTCTTCTCATGAACTTCTTCATTCTTCTTACTAGAAGCGCAAATTCTTCTTCGGAGTCCTCCTCATCATCTTCTTCGGATTCTTCACTCATTACCGCTTTAGCCTTGAAAGCGGTGATCTTCTTATTCTTGGAAGAAGATTGCTCCAAGAGCTCTTCCTTGTCTTTCTTGTAGAGCTCGTTGGTGATGAGGTTGCCCAACAATTGCGTTGGTGTCATTCTTGCCAACTCCGGTGAGTTGAGGAAGAGAGTCACCAACACTTCATATTTCTCCGGCAAGGCCCTAAGCATCTTTCGAACAATATCAAGATCGGAAAGGTTAGTTCCAAGGCCCTTAAGCTCATTCACAATGTTGTTGAGCCTTGAGTACATCTCATTGATGTCTTCATGGGGCAACATTGTGAATGTCTCATATTTGATCCTAAGCCGATGCAATTTGGCCTCCTTGACCGTGGATGTCCCTTCGTGTATTTCCGAAAGGGTAGTCTAAATAGCATGAGCCGTCTCAAGATTGCTCACCCTATTGAACTCATCCGCGTTCAAGGCTCCAAATAGAGCATTCATAGCTTGGGCGTCTAAATGAGCATTACGCCCGTCTTGATCCGTTGGGTGATCCGGATCAAGAGCCATAACGTAACCCTCATTTACGACTTTCCAAATTTGAGGACTCATGGCCTTCAAATAAATAGACATTCTAATTTTCCAATAAGCATAATTTGAGCCATCAAATAGAGGTGCCTTTCCTATTGCTATACCCTCACTAGCCATCCTTTTCTCTCTAGACGGTTAAGTCTAAATTTGAGAGACCAAGCTCTGATACCACTTGTAAGATCGAGGAGGCCGACTAGAGGGGGTGAATAGGAGGTTTTAAAATTTTTGTCTAATTCTAATTAGCAATTTTAAACTTGATGGATTGATAGAGCAAGATAACACTAACACTAGCACAAGTAATCGACTAAGAGCAATAACGAATGGTAGAGAACAACAATTGCTACTCTAACTAAGCAAGCAATCAAGTAATATGAATGAAGAGCGTTGCTTGAATGAAAATGATCACAAGAGAGCAAACCACAATTGACACGATTACTTTTTACCGTGGTGATCGGAGACTTGCCGGTCTCCCCTAGTCCACGTTGAGGTAAGCCCGAACGAATCGGACCGGCTCCACGAATGAGCCTAAGCACCTCGATCACTATTGGATGCCCTTTCCCTCTCCGGGTAGGCGAGCTCCAAGCCTTCACAATCTTCCGGGCCTTCTCACAATCTTCTTGAGAAGATCACCGAAACTCCGCCAAGCCGTCTAGGTGCCGGCAAGCACCAAGAGAATAGACCACTGCGGCTTGATCTCACTCAAGTGCTCAATGGATCAACTAGAATGCAATGCGCTTGAATTTTGGGTCAACTACCTCAAATGAATGCACAAGTGAGTGAATGAGGTGTGAGAGGTTGCACTAGGCTCAAATGTATTCAATGGATGTTCAACAACATGTCCAAGTTCTGGTGGGGGTGTATTTATACCCTCACCAACCTCAAATAGCCGTTACAATAAACAATCCTGAAAATTCAGGAAATCCGGAACTACCGCAGGCAAAACCGCGGTACTTCCGGACCCTCGCTGACCGGTCAGAACGGCTATGTCAGAGAGTCAGAAGTAACCGTTGGTCAATGAGTGCGGTACTACCGCCGTTGAAATCGCGGTACTTCCGGACGTCCGGAAGTTCCGCTTCAAGACCCGGTACTTCCGATCTCAACGAGTCTAAGTCTTATTCTCGGCGCTCTCTGGAAATAACGTTCCGCACAGGTATCCGGAACTTCCGCACATGCGGTAGTTCCGCAGGTAAAACCGCGGTACTTCCGTTTTCCGAGAGGCTAAGTTAAACTCCGGGCGCTCTCTGGAAATAAAGTTCCGCTCGGGTGCCCGGTACTACCGGCCATCCGGTAGTTCCGCAGGTCAGCCCGCGGTACTTCCGTTTTCCGAGAGGCTAAGTCTGAGTCCGGGCGCTCTCTGGAAAAAACGTTCCGCCTGGGCGCCCGGTACTACCGGACCTGCGGTAGTTCCGCCCAATACACACCGGAACTACCGGATTTTCTGACAATGCACAGATTTGATTTAATTTTAATTTCTAAGTGCATGGATGATCCTAAATTGATCCAAAGGGCACATTTGAACATGATCAAGCAATCACCATGATCCCTCTTAATAGTACGGCGTCTATCCTATAATCCGGTCTTCCAACCTAACTCCAAGACCGGTAAAATAAAATAGATACCTAAACTATTTACCTTGTCGCCCTAGAGATCTTGAATCTTCAAGGGAAATTTTGTGAGCCTCTTTTATTTGCCATTTAAACTTATCCTTTTAAACACTTAATGCACACATTAGTCCCATATTCACATAAATTCATTAATTACCAAAACTAATACTTTTAGGGGCCTAGATGCTTTCAACCAGTCTGCGGACTTTAAATAAGACGTAGCGTCGAGGTTCGCCTCCGCACGCGAGAGTCCACGGACTATAAATAAGACGTAGCGTCGAGGTTCACCTCCGCACGCACCAGTCCGCGGACTTTAAATAAGACACAACGGGGGGACGCCTCCGCGCGCACTCTACGGAGTATAAATAAGACGTAGCATCGAGGTTCACCTCCGCACGCACCAGTCCACGGACTATAAATAAGACGTAGCGTCGAGGTACGCCTCCGCACGCACCAGTCCACGGACTATAAATAAGACGTAGCGTCGAGGTACGCCTCCGCACGCGAGAGTCCACGGACTATAAATAAGACGTAGCGTCGAGGTTCACCTCCGCACGCACCAGTCCGCGGACTCTAAATAAGACGTAGCGTCGAGATTCACCTCCGCACGCGAGAGTCCACGGACTATAAATAAGACGTAGCGTCGAGGTTCACCTCCGCACGCACCAGTCCGCGGACTTTAAATAAGACGCAACGGGGGGACGCCTCCGCACGCACTCCACGGAGTATAAATAAGACGTAGCGTCGAGGTTCACCTCCGCACGCACCAGTCCACGGACTATAAATAAGATGTAGCATCGAGGTACGGCTCCGCACGCACTAGTCCACGGACTATAAATAAGACGTAGCGTCGAGGTACGCCTCCGCACGCGAGAGTCCACGGACTATAAATAAGACGTAGCGTCGAGGTTCACCTCCGCACGCACCAGTCCACGGACTCTAAATAAGACGTAGCGTCGAGGTTCGCCTCCGCATGCGACAGTCTACGGACTATAAATAAGGCGTCGTCGGCCCAAAACTCGGCTTACAACAGTAGGAATAAATGGTGCACCGTTCCATTGCAAAAAGTATGAGGTGGAATGGTTACAGGTATGGGTGCGCAAGTGCGAACCCCCCTCTCTTCGCCTGATATGATCAGCACCTCAGTCTTCGCACGGCGCCGAGGGGCCCGTGCCGCTGCTATGGCCTCGGGAAACTTCTTCGAGCCAACAGAGGAAGTCCCCTCCCCCACGTAGCATTTGCTGTACTGCAACCCTTGCCGCATCCTCCCCGACACGACCCAGATCCGCCGGTGGAAGTTCCGAAGGCTAGGCTCGATGGAGCGAATAGCGTCCGGCAGCGCCTCCGGCCGGCCAGGAAGATCCAGGTTCGGGTTCGCCAGCTCCTGCATATGCCTACACCCGCGGGTGTGAAGCAGGCCGAGGGCAAGGCACGCGCCAAGATAGCCGCAGTGCTCCCTGAAGGTCGTGGCGCTGTGAAGCGCGATGCCCGCCCCCTCCTCGATCAGCTCGAGCGTCTCCATTAGGTCCTCCGGCCCGTGGGTGGTGTCGGGCACGTCAACACATAGATCGTGGAGGGCCCGGTTCAGAGACTCCATGGCCCCCAGGCGGACGCGGACGCATCGTCCAAGGCGCGGGTCTTCCCTGCAAGGGACTCCACCAACTGGACCTTCTCCGCTTCCAGAGTAGCGATCTGCTGCAAAAAGGAGGCGCGTTCCTCCGCCGCGGCACGCTGGACCTCCGCGGTCTCCTGCTGCGTGGCCGCCAGGGCGCCCTCCAGCAAATGAAGCTGTTCGTCCTTCGCGGCGTGGGCATCATCCGCAGCACGGAGCTCGACCTCCAGGGCCCTCCGCTCCCGGATGCGGGCCTCATCTAGCGCGTGGCCAAGGACAAGCGTCTGGAAATGGCAGAAAAAGTCAGCAGGTGCTCGACGGTGCTCCCACAGCCTCGAGCGCACATACTTACCTTTATCTCCGAGGCCCGCAGTGCAAGCGCCAGGAGGTCCCCCTCGCACGACGTCAGCATCTGTTGTTCAAAACCATCGCGGGCGCGCTCCGCGGCTGCGTTAAAAGCGCGAAGCGTCTCCGGACGCGGGAGGAAGTCAGAGAGGACAAGCCCCGCCCCCGTCACGTCGGGGGCCGCGGAGACTTCGGCCGCGTCGACGGGTCCGACGCGTCGCGCACACCCCCGTTGCTCGATCCTTCACCGCGTCCGGGAGACTTCGTCTTGCCTGATGTCGACGGAATGAGCGAGCAAATCGGGGAGAGTTTCGCGAAGTCGTGCGAGGAAAAGGAACTGCTCCTACCTTCTGCACCGCCCGTTGTCACAGGAGGGGGTGCTTGTTCAACCGCTAGTCGGAGAGCGAGCACCTCGATGGGCAGTCGGGAAGACCTCTCTACCGCGCCGGCTGCATCGGGCGCCACACCTCCGAGCACGGGGCTGGCAACGACATACCGACCCCTCGAAGGCGAGGGGGGCTGGACGCGAGGGCGTTTCGCATGGGGCTCCACAGGAGATTCTTTCGTGACGTCGGCTGCTGTAGTTCCCGCCGCACCTTTGGTCGTTACCGCCCCGGGTGCGTCCTCGACGGCCGCTGGGGGTGGTAGAGCACCGCCAGGGGTAGCGTCCTCCCCAGGGTTGGCAGGATCCGGCACAACGAGGGGCATCCTCACGGGCTCAACAGCGCCGGCGGGGGATGCCACCAATGGGCTCGGGGCGCCACGCTCCCCCGAGCTGGTCCGACCGGACTCATCACCGGCCGCCCGTCCTGTCCCACCGATGCCAGCCGCCGAGCTGGCCAGCGGATCAGACGCGGCGACCTTGGAGCAGGCCCCCGCTTGGCCCGTTCGAAGGGTAGGGGACGGAGCGCGCGCACGTCTACTTCGGCTGGGCGCCAGCTCCGCTGCCACCCGTTCGAAGGGTAGGGGACGGAGCGCGCGTGCGTCTACTTCGGCTGGGCGCCAGCTCCGCTGCCACCCGTTCGAAGGGTAGGGGACGGAGCGCGCGCGCGTCTACTTCGACTGGGCGCCAGCTCCGCTACCACCCGTTCGAAGGGTAGGGGACGGCGCGCGCGTCTACTCCAACTAAGCCCCAGCTTGGGACGGAGCGCTTGCGCATCCACCTCCACCAACCCAGGCGCGGGGTTCGGCTACGACCTTGGCCCCCGGTCAAATTTGGAAGAGTTCACAGGCCGCGGGGATGGAGGGGGCCAAAGGACTCGGCAACATGGCTTCGGCCCCGTGAAGCCCTTTACCATGAGAGGCTCCTGTTGTAGGGGTGGCCCCCACCTGATCCCAGCAGGCCTGGTAGAGGGTTATAAGGCCCAGAATAGGCCATATGTAATGACATAAACGCCCCTGAAGGGGATACTCAGATGTAAGGGTATAATTGTAAAAGCACTCCCCATGTATATATGTATGGAACACAGGCCATGGGAAGGGGGCTAAGCCATTACTATCATTTACTCCCGACTCTCCACTACCATCTCTCTCTGTTTGGTCTATAGCCACAACAATATCTAGTGCAGGTACTAGCGCCACATGGTTAGGAAGCATGTCTACTAGGACAAGGTAATGAAATATGTTTCAAGAGGTGACCTTGGTTTTATTTAAGTGCGTGTTGTGAATGCTATAGTTTTGTGCAGCTGGAGGTATATGCTTTCTGGAGCTGATGTTGGATTTTTTATTTTCATTATACTTATCTTCTTGTAGGTCCTGAAGAGCTATGATTATATTGATGTACACCAAGAAGAAGCATATGGTGATATTGCAGTTTTAGTTAAACCCTCACTCTCAGCAGCCAAATTTTGAAGAACTGCTGCAGAAGACCCTAGTTGTGAAGTTGTAACATTGGTAGTGTAGGATCGATTCACACTAAGATAGGCACTCAGAGGGGGGGGGGTGAATGATTGCGGAAGCTAAAAATAAATTTTAATACTCCCCTTTTAACATAAAACCTATTTAAGCCTTGTTTAAAGTTCTGGACAGAACACTGTATCCTTACTAAAATTGATCTTGATAAAAATCCGTAACTCCGATTAACCTCAAACTTTGTCAGAATAAACTAGAGAAAGTTATTGAACTAACCCAACTGGAATTACGTCAATCGGAGGTCTAGAACTTGAGATATAAAATAAACAAGATCGCTGATGCAGAAAGTGACGAGAATAAATTAAGCCCTAATTATGCAACTAAGCAAAAACCGTAAGGTAATCAACTAAACTTTTCCAGATCACAAACTTTAAGATTTAATGCCAAAAACAAAAGAGAAGAAAAGAAATCTAATTAGCCTTATTTAATCACCTTGCACTAATTACCTTGTCTTCTAATCCAATCTCAAAAGCCACGGCCACCATGCACAAAAACCGTAATCAACTATGCATGCAGACCTGACTATCCATCAACACACATGCATGCAAACCCCTTCCATACAGTCTCAGTGGGAGTTTCATCTGCATTTAATAGGCTGTCACATAGGTATTTTTGATGATATGGCAATATTTTTAAGAAGAGAGAGAAGAAGTGAGTTTCATCTAGATGAAACTCTCTTGGCACGATTACCAACTCTATATGAGTCATGAAATTAAATATCTATGAAACAATAGAATGAAACTATGCATTGAGGATGGATGTTTCATCCATGTTTCATTTCATTTTACATGATGTGGCAGTCTTGGAAACAACGCCATGAAACTCTCCACTGAGAATGGCAAACAATGCATGCATGCAAGGAGAGCAATCCAATATCCATCAGGCCAATCATCCACGTAAACATGCATGCAAGCGCTATGAAGTATCCATCAACCATGCATCATCAAATCTTCAACCAAAAACACGGCTGCCGCTCTACTTTTTCTCTCGTACGAGTCGGCCGCCACACACCCGTATTTTTCACGTACAAGCTGCCGCTCTCTGTTTTTTTCTTCGCTAAAAAAACGGCACATCAACAGCCACCACTCTCTCTCTATTTATCTATTCGCCCTTCAATCTTTAACCTACTCCAATACAAACTCTCAGTCCTAATACAACTCATCCTGGGCCTTTTCGCCTCAACCAGGTTTTTTGGCCCACTACTTTTTAAGGGACCCAAAACCCTTCATAACATGGGTTTTTTAATTCTTTTTATGCTTCCAATTTTTCAACTTTCCACGTGTCGAAACCTCCAGAACCGCACCTCCTGTATCTTCGCCACGCATCATCTTCATGCGCATTGTTCTTTAGCCTGAACATCCCGCATGACATCCTTGACCGATAGGACCTCAGTTCCTCCCTGAACTTAGTCCCGAAACCTCAGTTCCACCCGAACCTTGTTTCAGTCCCGTCATTGACCATGTTCCGCCTCAAGCAACACCTGCACATGAATAAACAAACAACTGCGTACGAGCACAAGTCCACGACTTGACTCAAGTCAATCTGCACAATACCTCACCTGAGCGTATCATGCAACCTATCATATCACCATGCTATCACAAGCATATAAAGAAGCAACACGCCATAAATAATACAGTAATACCATAACCAATGTTGTCAATTATTCATCATCTAAAATAACCTAGACCAGGCCACATAGTCTAACAGGTAGGGTAATGAAAACCAACACATTTTGTTTAGTTCAGTCTTCCGATGGTTTTCCCAGACTATGCTTTGTTGACATCAAGCAAAAGTGACGAAGGAATCAAATGAAGATAAGAAGATGCATAGAAGCACCTCCCAGATAAGAAACTTTTGTACTTTCACTATTGAATGACATGGTAACGAACTAATGATCCGTTAACTCCATCTGAAATGCTGAATGGCTAACAAGGGACTATGTTATCTTAGCATTCTTTTCTCTTCATGTAATATTGTAGTGTTTACATGAGGTCTGTTCAAAAATATTTCCTATAGTCACAAATACATATCATTTTGAGATACACGCAATCAACCTTTAAAGCTCTGTCGCCGGCGGACCCCCCGGCCCCTGATCATGGATTATTTTGCTTTTAGGTAATAATGTTTGTTTCATATTTCCGACTTCGTCCCAGCTCTATTTTATTTCTGGGTCCGCCACTGGCTGGAAATGTGAGTTGGTCTCCTTTTGCAATCTCAGTCACAAATTTGAAATGGTTCGGCTGGATGCAGTCTGCAGAGAGGGCATCTCTCTTCTACATGGTATTGTTGTTTAAAGGACTTTTGTTTTGTTCCTTGCTTAAGGCCTCAGAGGCTCTTGTGAAATCTATGGACTATTGATTAGCATGTTGTGGTCTTGTGGACTTGTGGTAGCTACATGTTCTGCTTATGCAATTAAGAAGTACTCCTTTCAACACTTAATAATAAACTAAATCTGTTTCTTTGGTTACTTCGTCACACTTTAAGGCTTTAAGCTACTAGTCCTATTTGGAAGTGGACTATATACTTTCTTTTGGCCAACATTATTTGGAGTTGTGGTCTGGTGCTGGTGCTGAACTGCTCACTGCTGAACTTGCTGGACTTGTGGTCTGGTGTAGTGGTGCTGAGCTGCTCACTGCTGACATTTGAGAAGCTATATACTTGTGGAGTTGTGTTATGTGACATTGGGAAGTCAACTTGGAGAGTTGGAGGAGGTTGGGGGGTGTTCTGCTGCGTAGAGGACAAGTGAGACTGAGAGTTGTATTCTCTCATTCTGTGAGTCTGTGATACTGGAAAGTACATGAAAGCTGTTTGTGTTCTGCAGTTATGCACTAATGTTATGCAGGTTATGCTGCTCAAGCTCAACTCAAGTGCTCATCTGTTAACCTGTGACTGTTATGCAGTTATTACTTTCTGGTTGATTGCTTGTTAATAAGGTATATTATGTTTATTTGTTTATTGTGGGTGTTACTAATCTCTCCCTGATCAAATTGTCAATATGAATTGCTGAATGCTCATGAGGTTTGACCGTTTGAGGTCCACTACATTGAGGCTGCGTCTGTCTGAGAAGTGTGACACTGTGGCTGTGAGGTTTCCGGGTGTGTCTCCTCGCGGGTCCCCGACACCCCGACGGGTCCGGGGAACAGAGAAAATTAGCACCAGAAGCCGTGGTCAGAGACGAAAAACGAGTGAATTCATCTTCTTGGGGCCGTGGCCGTTCTACCACTCCCCGCCGGGATGCCCCGTTGACATGGGAAGATGAAGTGGACTGGGTTTACTTGAAGGTTAATCTGAGAAACGGAGTAGATATCTAACAACCATAATTATTTGTGATAAGTGATATCCAGTCTTTAGCATTGAACACTCATGCAAAGGTTGAAAATAATTGGAGTGATGTGGCTGCACCAGGGAAGAGGGAAATAGCATTAACTACAGTTAATGGGGATTACTTGTTTGTGTTATTACTAGATGGATTCTCCGCGTGTTGCAGCAGCAGCCAGAAAGCCTTCTGGGTCATTGAAAAATTGGAATATGGCTAATTTTACTTCAAGGAATTAATAATGCTAAGAAAATTTAGTGCTTTGTTTACACATAAAATCGTCTTCTTGTAGACATGAACAAACAGAGTACATAGATATTTCAAAAATCTCACTAACAAAGCAAAGCTTGTAAACCAGACGAGTCAGGATAGTTGTTTCCTAGTACATCAGCGAACTCAAGCATAGTAATAGAATAATCAACTTTGATAATAATTGTTTCCTAGTACGCCTTTAGTGATTCTGTTTTCTTTTTCTATAGGCTATACTGTTGCTATCAAAATTTTGTCCTAGCCTTGTTGGGAATCCAACAGAAGAACGCCTGTATGATGCTGTTCATTGCCTTCTTTCCTTCTAAGGTATGATTTCCTAAATTTAATCACATACATATGTTGCAATACTTGCCTAACCCTTTTCCATTATAGTTTCACAGTTATGGTAACTGCATATTACGACACGTAAAGTTTGCGCCGCGACACTTAATTGATAAATCAATTTAAGCAACAATATCAAATTTGTCACTAGAGATATATAAATTTTATCCAGGACTTTTGTACACTATTCGTGAGCCTTAGCTAGCCAGGCAAAGATCGAGTTGTATATACTTCCGAACATACCTATTGCAGTACTTCAGATTAAAATTTTGTTACCCATTAGTTAAGAAAACATCAATTGTATCACAATGATTTTGGACAAATTGCTACCAGTTTGTTAATAAAAAATCATAATGGATGAACAAATTTAAACAGAAGTATCAAAATTTGTGATGGGAGATGTATAAAATTATATGTTGGATTTTCATACACAAATACTTGTCAGCCTTATAGCTAGCCAGGCAAAAAAGAGTAATACATCCGAACATACCTATTGCAGTCCTTCATATTAAAATTTTGTTACCAGTTAGCTAAGAAAACATTTTATGTTATAATTAATTTAAAAAATATTATCAGTTAAGAAAATATCACTGATTTTAAAATTATTAGAATAAATAATGGCTAGAGATCATTAGATCTTTCCACCTTTGGAAAAAGGCGCACGCGTCATTTTACCCATTATGCATGCCTCACAAATACCCAAATCCTCCCACTTAAAGTGCATAATTCCAGAATTAATAAGTCTTTTAATTCTGTTTTTAGATATGTGACCAAGTCGTAAATGTCATAAATATGACTCTGAGCATATGTTCATATCGTTTGAATTCATCACTATGGAGTTATTTTCACCAACTAAGCAATCAATATTGTCATCATTTGATAATTTATCAAGAAAATAAAGACCATCATGACGAGTTCCAATATGCACTAATTTCCCATTAAATAATATTTTAACTCTTCCTTTCCCAAATAGTATGTCATAACCAACATATTCTAACTGAACAACAGAGATTAAATTCTTTCTCATGTTAGGTGAATATAAAGTGTCATATAATAATAATTTTTCTCCATTGGGGAGTTTTAGGATATCATTTCCAATTCCAAGTATATTAGCTTTGGCATTAGGGCCTAAGAAGATATATCTATTTCCCCTTGGAATTGTTTGCATAGAAGTAAAATCTCTATTATCTCTAGTAATATGAGAAGTAGCACCAGAATCGACAATCCAACTATTTAAAAAAGTAGTAGTAAGTAAAGATTTAGTGTATACAAAAATATTAGACATACCGTTAGGTGAAGAATTGCATTTACACTTAGCTGGTTGATTGTTTTGATTCCATTGCTCATTCTGCTTCTTCTTTTTCCTGCAGTTAGCCCTGAAATACCCATATTGACCACAGTTGTGACACTTGAAATTCTTGTACTTTTCATTCCTTGAAAAGAGTTATAATTTCCACGATCATCCCGATCGCGTTTCTTGTTAAACTTTTCTCTCAAATCACCATTAGACTTCTTTTTCCAATTCCTTTTATTATTACCTTTTTCCTTTCCAAAGTGTAACTTAGAAGTATTTCTTTCCTTTCGCTGAGAGAGTTTTCTGGGCCTGTTCTTTTTAGCTGCGGCTTATGGCTTTTGGCTGAAATTTTTAAATTTTGGCTGTTTACGGTACAGATTATAGAGAGACAGATACTCACTTGCAATTTTGGCTGGTACAGATGTTGGGCTTTTAACATGTAGATCGTTTAACTTGTAGACCCTATCTTGAGAAAATACTCCGTTTAAAAGTTAGGTACTGTAGCAGAAGCCAAAAGCCGATTTCAAAAGCCCAAAAGAACAGGCCCTCTATCTTCTTCTATAAGCAAATGATGCCTCAGAGTGCACATATTAAGTATCATTTCAGAATGAGAAAAAAATATCTTAAATTGTTCCCATGAATTTGGCAAAGAGTTTAGAATAACTATGACTTGCACTTCTTCAAAAAATATAGCCAGCATTTTTTTTAATTCCTCTACTAAAACACAGAGTTTATTGATATGCTCATCAATTGAAGTGCTATCAGACATCTTAGTAGAGAGAAAGTGATTAACAACATTAAGCACTTTAATAAGAGACACTTCACCAAAAACTTATTCCAGACTACACATTATTTTTCGCGTATTCTGTTTTCCCTCAATGCAAGATTAAGCAAGATCTAATTAGTTCTGGAAAAAAACAGTAAGTGCCATTGAGAAAATAAATGTTACCCGTGTGCCAGGAGATCTTTTCCATCGAGACAGCAGCAGCAGGTAATCACACTGACAACAAATAAATAGGTCGAAAACCTTATTTGTTTTCTTCTACGCACGCCAGATGTTCCTCGATCATCGTGTGCTATTTCTTTCCTCGCGTTGCGGTTCGTTGCCGCTTGCTCCGTGCGAGTGCCGAGGACGAAGAGACCGCTCAATAGTCACACGTGACACCTCCATCCGTGAACAAAATCTCCTTGCGCAAAGCCACCGAAGCGTGACTGCTCACATCAACAATGCATGTGGCTAAAAAAATCGATTCCGTACGTGTGTGTGAAGCAATGAACCATAATGAATAGACTTCAAGGCGTGAGATCCGAATGTCAATCTGATATGATTATTAGCACAAAAATAAGAGTGCTTTGATTCCTCTCTGCTGGCTATTTTAATTCACACCAAGTATGATAGCGTTGTTGATTTCCTCAGGAGATACGCCCAGAACGTGTGGGCGGTGGGACCTTTCTTCCCGCATGCAGACCGAGGACGAATACTTCATGAAGGATGCCTTGGACCTGTGCGGACTCGTCTGCGCACCGCGCGACACGAGATTTCACGTGCGGGGCCCGACCCGAGGATGGAGGGAGAGACGACACTTTCCTTCACGCGCGGCGAAGCAGGGAAGAAGCGAGGGAAGCAGGATGTGCTGCGCTGTCTTCGAACCTTGCTCTAATACTAATGTTGAATTTTCTTAAATTCTAGATTAATTCTATGGAGGTTTTTTTGTCTATCCTCTATTCTTCTGCCTTATCCGTGGTGCTGCTCACAATGTATAATGAGGTTAGAGGGTATAGACCTATTTATAGACTCCACTTCCAGGTGTTCCAAAGTGACCCACTTGTTTCCGGTATCCTGTGAGACTCCTGAATCATATCATCAACCACGATCAGACATGCCAGTTTTATGAGTCTAAAATATACTAGTCCCAAGCACACATGTGTGAGTCATGCGCCATGATCAGATTGTTTATGAGATCAATTCCAATCTGATCATATGGGTCAACAGCCTGCAGAGCTAATTCTGCACAATAAACCCAGCTATTCCACCCTGTGTTGTGCCCGGGTTAAACAAATGCATGCATATCAAATTCCAATAGACTTGATCTCAATAAATATGTCTACCATATTCCAGCACAGCCGTCATCGGCACCTCGAGTATTAATTCCTCGAGTTAAATTCCACATCAAAATATTCCCTATCACTTACATCAATAATATGAATAATTTCACACTAAGTAAAATAGACAATAATCTTAATAAATATTAAAAGCCACATAAAATTCTCAACAGCTGCATATACGTGGACTTGTCTTCTGTTTCATGGTAAAATGGCTATCGTTGCATTCACTAGTGTCAGATTGAAAGTGGCATTTTGTTTTAGAGATGGCATCCCTATAAAACAAGGAGGTTGTACCTAAAGTTCATTAAGAAAGAATGAATTAACTAGAAGTCTTACATGTATTCTCTCCCTCTCCTAGCACCTCTCCACTTCAAGCGGCCTGGCATCTTTCGTACAGTATTTAGCGGTCATGACCTAAGGTTCATGACATATCCAAATTCAGAGGCACAGCTAGTAACTATCTTGAAAAATTTACAAACTCAAGCTTATATATAACCATGCCAATCAAGGCCAACAACCGAAACCTTGCATGCCATTCAAACCGATAGAGTACGGTTCTAAAATTTTCAGCGCTGGTTGTAGAAATCTAAACTGCATCTAATACCAAGCATGTACTTTTACAGTGATGATTGGAACATGTTGGAAGCTTCAACTCCTCTGTTTTCTTCAACTACCCCAACTACCGCAACATGTACCCTGTTTGGGCTGTCGCAGAGTATCGCCGTGGACTTCTTGGAAAGAAGAAGTGAAGTTTAGTTACTCATATATATGAAGCTGCACGGTGATGGGAAGGTGTCATGCGCACAATGTTGTGGAAGAAACATTTTACAATAAGGCAAAGCCTGTTCCCCCAAATACTTAATCTTATTATACCTTGCACTCCTATGAGTAAACGAATCTATTTGATGTAAGGTGTGTTAAAGGTGTACCAATAAGGCGAAACTAAATACTAAGATTTGACTATTGCTACGTTGAACATTTGAGTTGTATCTTTTTATATATTGGTCTCATTTTAGCCAGGAAAAATGGAGTCATTTCCATGCACAATATATGAAAAAATGGAAAATTATGTAGTTGCTTCTTGCTAGTGTTAACGAGTAAATTTCGCATAACTGCATCGTTGGTGTAAAAACTATCAGGAACTGCAATTTTAAGTTTGGATTTCAAAGAACTGCTCATTTAAGTGACAAAACTATCAAAGAACTTCAACTGCATCACACTTGAGGCCACCTGACTACACAATTTATTGTGATTTTCCGGTAAGAATCGGCAAACTGCACTCTAGGAGAAGATTCTGTTCTAAGTAGTGTATATGGGTACTTGCACATAAGCTCGATGTAAGTTTATTACCGAAAGGAGAATAAGATTGCACCGCACATTCAGCTCATTGTATTGCTGAGTGTTTATTCATACATGTACAAGATATGTGACTAAGTCACACTACCTTCAGAATATATGAAGTTTTACAATGCATGCATGCAAAATTTCTTTATTCTAATACATATAAAACTACTGTAAAAAGTCCCCATTAGGCCGAACTATGAGAAGTTGCAAGAGAGTCATCATCACCATCTGCAAACCCATCATCATCGCTTGGAGCAGCGTTGACGAAGTCCCTTCTCTCGCGAATCACACTCACGGCTGTCAGATCTCGCCAATGGGGATATGGTTGACCATTACTTGTTTGTTCCCTCTTGGCACTGCGTCACTTGAAAATTTGCCTATCAATGTCCATCTGAAGCATAAACAACTTTAGAGTTGCCTTTACGGCACCCATAGACACCCGAATTTCCATTTTTGACCCCCAAATGAAAAAAAATTCCAGATTTGGACCCCTCCTCACCGCGCGTTTACGGCAGCGCGACACGTGTCCCGGTCGTGCGGACTGGTACCGCACGACCGCACTGTTCACCCGGTCGTGTGGTACCAGTCCGCACGACCCAGCTGGCCACCGCGTGTGCCGCACGTTTCGTCGCCCGACCGCGCGACCGGCGTCCCCACCGCGCGACCCGAGGCCCGACCGCGAGTCTCCAGTCCCGAGCGCGCGACTGCCCCTCCGACCGCATGTCTCCCCGTTTCGTGCACGAATATTTCACACTGCAGCGCCAATTATTCGCGCGTTCACGGGCCAGATTCCTCCCCGACTGTGCTCTTTCCTGCAGTCCAATCCGTCCGCCGAAAGAGCAATGTTGTGCACTTTTTTTGCATGCAGCTCATACACGCGTCAGTAGTATGTGGTATGGCCCCCTCCAATTTTTGCTGAATGGCCGAGGAGTGTTCGCAATAAAATGCCTTAGAGCTGGCTTGGTGAGCAGATGCATGCGGTGAAGACTTCTCATTTGCAGTTGAAGCAAAGACAGAGCGAGAGAGGGAGTGAAGGGAGGAAAAGAAAGACTGGAAACCCAGTTTTTTGAGTTGCTTTTGTTTGGAGTCAGCAGATTTTGCAAATACGAAAGTTGTAGATCGTCTTCTGAGCTTCAAGAAGAGGTAATTTTTGGCCCCGTGCAAGTATTTTTCTGTGAATGTCATTAGGCCATAATTAGGAGAACCGTGTTTCGTTAATGTTCTTACAAGCCAATACGGTGTGTATGTTGTAGGTAAACATGATGCATGATATATTGTAGTGTAGAAAATGCCGTATTTATTTGTTGAAGTTATGTAGTGTAATGTAGTTATTTTTTTATGAACATACGTGCTTACATGTGTAGGTGTTGAAAAAGTAAATATTTATGTTAGATAGATTAGAGACAATTTGTATAATTGGTAGGCTTATACAATTTTTCTACACTTTTTGTAGGTGTTGAAAAGTAGACATGTGCTTATAATTTTTATGTTGAAGAGTTGAGTTGTTTTCGTTTGGAATCAGCGGATTTGGCAAGTACAAAAGTTGTAGATCGTCTCGTGAGCATCAACAAGAGGTAAGTTTTGTGCCCGTGCAACTATAATTTTATGTATGTAATTAGGCTTTAATTAAGGAAACCATCTTGTGTTACTGTTATTTTATGTCAATCTTTTATACGCTATGTATGTATAGCAAATCTTGCATATGTCAGGCATGATGTATTGTAGTGTATATAGTGTTTTCCTTTTTTTTTGTGAACATACGTACTGTAAAGTAGTTTAAGTTAGGTGGAAAATATGAAGTTGTAGTGTGTAGACGTTGAGAAAATACATATTTATGTTAGAGCAATTGTAGGTGATAACAATAGTACCAGGATTAGAAGCATATGATTAGTACACTTAGGGAAGAACTACATACAGTGCGGTAGGTGGTAAAAATAAATTAGAAATAAATTTGGTAGATTAGAATTAAAATATAATAGCAGTCATAGAAAGTTATAGTAGAGCTACATAAAGACTATATTAAGTTAAAGTTAGAAAAGATTGTTGTGTAAATTATGTGTAGGTGTTGAAAAAGTAAATATTTATGTTGGAGCATTTGTAGGTGGTAAATTTGTAGTAGTTAGATTAGAGACAATTTGTATAATTAGTATGATTAGTGAATGACCGTAGTATGAAGGTCATTTGATGGAAATAAAAATGTTATGAATATTTAATTTGATGTATGGTACGATTAGATGGTTCGATTGTTAATTAGATGGTACGATTGTTACATGCTCTGTACTAAAATGGTTGATTATGCACTTATCGTAGGTACGCAATGGCTGGCATTGAACACTTGTTCGTGTTTTATGGGAGTGGTCTCGTACGTGATGGGCCGTATGGGGCGGACCTGTCAAATTGTGAGCAGACCGTGATCCAGGCACCCGGTCTGAGCGCCATGAGCTTGTCTGAGCTACGGAGGTGTGTCCATTCAGCGTTCGATCGACAGACCGCAAGGAAGAAGTTATGGATCGAGGCAGTCTATGCCTCAATGGTGGATGATGGAAGGGAGAGCATATGGCAACTTCTGAAGGTGACAATTTACGCCTCATGGGCCAACTACATGGAGGTCGTGTGCAACCCTGATGCTGCGATATATGGCAGGCCAATGGTGTATGTCGAGTTCGTGGAGAGGGCAGAATCATCAGCCATGGTTGGTTCAGATGCCGCTGGTGGAGATGTAGTGCCTGGGTTCATCTCCGGCGGTCATGAAGACGCTTCTGCGGGAGAACATGTGGGCGAGGAAGTGGGTGATGAAGACGACAGGAGGCGTGCGGACAATTTCCAGCCCAACGAAGGTGTGGACGAGAGGTGGTGGGCCGCCCGTATTGACTGTCATGAGTATCTTGGGGACCAGGTGGAAGAAGAGGGCAGTGAGGAGGATGAGGAGGTGGAAACAGGCAGTTCTGGAGAGGACAAGGATGGCGAAGGTGCAACTGGAGGGGTGGTAGGTCGTGTTGTGACGACGGATGGTGCGTACGTGTCCTCCAGACTGGACGACATCGCAGCGGCAGCCCTAGTTCTGCCACAGGCGGAGGAGGGAGAATGGGGGTTCAGCGAGGGCGCACTCTTTTTGGGGCAGTGCTTCCGTAATAAGAGTGTTGTCCAGCAGGCTATTGCTAGACATGCCGTCAACATAAGCCGGACGTATCGGGTCCACAAGTCAAAGCCGGACACGTACGTTGTGAAGTGTGTCGACGGGTCATGTGGTGGCAAAGTCCGTGCACAACGGTACAAGGGCGTTGGCACTGCGTTCCGGATAACGGTGCTGCAAGATCACAGTTGCGAGCTTGCGGGGCCAGTACATAGACACCGCAACATGACATTATCGTATGTTGCGGAGCTGGTCACGCACCTCGTCCAGGCGGATGTGTCAATTACCCCGAAGGTTCTAATGGTAGAAGTAGCGAACACGGCGGGCTACGAAGTGAGCTACAAGAAGGTATGGCGGGCGAAGCGAAAGGTGCTGCACGGTATGTATGGGACGTACGAGGAGACGTACGACCTGGTCCCAAGAATGCTGCATCAAATTTCACAATCAAACCCAGGCACGTACATAAACAGGCAGCAGAGGGTTCATCCTACAGAGGGCCCGAACTGTTTCATTCTTGATAGGGTGTTCTGGGCCTTCCATCAGGCGATACAAGGGTTCAGGTGGTGCCGTCCAGTGCTAACCGTAGATGGGACGTTCCTATCCGGCAAGTACAAGGGTACAATTCTCACCGCAGTTGCAGCCGATGCAAATGACCAGTTACTCCCAGTGGCATTTGCAATTGTGGAGAACGAGAATACAGATAGCTGGCTTTGGTTCCTTTGCAATTTGAAGCATGCCGTAGTGCAAGAATGCCCTGAAGTGTGCGTTATCTCCGACCGCAATGCAGGCTTGCTGTCTGCGTTGCGAACGTTGCAGAATGGGACGCAGCCCCCCTTCCAGTGGACTGATGTGAAGAACCGCTGGTGCATGAGGCATATTGCAGCGAACTTCCACAGAAGGTTCCGTAGAAAGGACCTAATGAAGATGTTCAAGAAGCTATGCATGCAGAACCAGAAGCGGAAGTTCGACACCTTGTGGAGGCAGCTCGATCAGGAGGCTACGAAGCATGTGCATACAGAAGCAGGGGCCGTGGAGGGGGGGCTCCACAAGAGTCGGGGTATTCTCACAATGGGTTCAGTCCAATGCACCTGACTTGGAAATGTGGTCTTTGTTGCACGACACCGGTGGGGCAAGGTATGGGATCATGACAACCAACATGTCCGAGGTTTACAATGGTGTCTTGAAGGGCGTCAGATCCCTGCCGATCACAGCAATCGTGGCCGAGACTTGGAACCGTACCGTCGGGTACTTTGTGAATAGAGCCATGATGGCGCAGAAGCACCTTGAGGAAAACAAGCAATACTCTGAGGTCATGCAGGCCTTCATGGACAGGAAGATGGAGAAGGCTCGATCCCACATTGCTCAGCCCATTGATGGCTTAAGGAGGAAGTTTGAGGTCCGTCTAAGGCAGAAGTATGTCATGGGTCACATTAGAGGGGAGTGCAAGCAGGTATGCACGATTGGTGATGAAGCATCTTGCACCTGCAACAAGCCCCAGCTTCTGCACAAGCCATGCTCCCATGTGTACGCGGCCTGCGTTGTATGGAACCAGGCGTCGACACAGTACATCTCCAAGTACTATGACATGCAGCACTTGTATGCAACCTGGAGTGCAGAGTTCCATTCCTACGGGGTAGACATGCACTACAGGGAATTATGGCCGGGGAGATAAAGTGGGTGCCCAACGATGCACTGAAGCATGTCGGTCGTGGAAGACGACAAAGCCGTCGCATCCGCAACGACATGGATGAGAGCCAGCGAGGGGATCGTGTTCGGCGCCCGAAGTGTAGGCTATGCAAGACGATTGGCCACTCCCTCAGTCAGTGCCCAAACAGGTCGGCATCAAGCAACGCTCCGTAGTACCAACCACAATCCATATGTAATGTATTATTCAGGAGGTGTACACTGAATTGTTGGCTCGATGTAGCTATGTCTTGCACATTACCATGTTATGTATGTTTTCACACATTCCATATGTTTCCTTGTCGTGTGGGTCATATTCGTGTGCACATTTTATGTATGTTTTGGTACATTCCGTACGTTTCCCTGTCATTACATTTGTTGTTAATTATGTTGTTATTTGTTGCACATTTTGTTATAATGTACACTAACTTGTTATCCTTCTTTGGCAGGACATGGCGTTCGAGCTGCTAGACCCCCGTTGGGACGAGCACCACCGATGCCATGTGTGGTTGTCTGGAGACGCACACGGGCCTCCTTGCTTCGTCCTTAGGGGCCCCCGAGAGAACTGGCGTCTCGACCAGCGGTACATCCCACTACTGCGGGACACCGGTCTGCTGCCCATTGCCCGCATGTTGGATCTACCGCATGGGTTTCAGTATGATGCGCCACTGCTGTCCGCTCTCGTTGATCGATGGAGGCCGGAGACTCACACCTTCCACTTCCGGTGGGGGGAGATGACTGTTACTCTGCAGGACGTCACGATGATTACAGGTCTACCCGTCCGTGGTGCTGCTGTGGTGCCACCCCGAAAGGCAGCAGATTGGAAGGTCCGTCTGGGTCACCGGTTCGGTCATCCGATCCGAGACAACGTAGCTGGGGTGCCACATGGATGGCTTCGTCGCTACATGACCTGTCCTACAGACGCAGATGAGGACGTGGTGCGGACACACTTCATTGCATACCTGCTATATCTGTTCGGGTGGATCTTGTTCCCTAGCACGACTGGAGACTCCGTGCAGCCTAGCTACATACAGCTAGCCGAGTCCTTGGCGGATGGCTGGCCTGGTCAGCAGCCACAGTATAGCTGGGGATCAGCAGTTCTTAGCGCTACATACCGAGGCTTGTGTGACGCCTCGCAGCGTACCGCGGCCAACGAGCCGGTCCTAGCCGCCTGCTACCTTCTCCTTCAGTTGTGGTCATGGGAACACTTCCCCGTTGGCAGGCCTTCCTTTGGTCGTGCTGTGCACCCTTATGACCTCATCCCGCAGGTGTACGGCCTCGATGATGGCGACGACCCCGTTGATGCGCCCACAATGGGTACACGTTGGACGCATGGTCAGTTGAGGTGGGCCAGGGAGAGACCGAGACGTGCGTACACGGATTTCCACCAGAGGTTCGAGCTTCTGCCATTTGGCGACGTAGTCTGGTGGCCATGGTCTCAACGGTCCATTGCGAACACGGCCCCCCACGGGTTGTCATCTCAGTGCGAGCAGGATCACAGGTACTGGATGACGACCTGCCACTTGGTGTTCGCGCACTGCGTCGAGCCATACAGCCCACACCGAGTCATGAGACAGTTCGGGCTGTACCAGCAGGTCCCTCCCATGCTAGGACGCCCTCTTGCGGATATCACTCACCGGTATGTCACTACACCCCAAATTTAATTACTGCATTAGTCTCAATGTCACTACCCTACTAATTGTGTAATGTCTCAATGAACTTGCAGGCAATCGAGGAGAGGGCGAGCGACAGAAGACTAGAGAGACACACGGCGGATGTGGACAGACATGTGGCGTGACCATGCGGATACGATAGTTGTGGATGAGACACGGCTGGACGACCCCGCGACGTATAGGGCATACCTTGAGTGGTACGCTCCACGCACCCACAGTAGGCTTACAGGGGAGCCGCCACATCCTCCACTTCATGCTGTTCACGAGGACGCTATACAGGAAGGTCCAGACCGTCATCTAGCGGCGCGGGTCGACCAGGCGGTAAGAGATTACTATGTCATTACGCAGTGCAGGATTACGTTTGAACTGACTGTTTGTTTCACTGCAGGTGGACCGGCTACATCATATCGAGGACGAGGCTGATGAGGATATACGACGTAGGAAGTCAAATACCGAATCTCGGTGGGTAGGTTATATGCGCAGCATCATCGATGACGCAAGGGGTGCGATACGGGCGTTGAGTTGTGGTCGCCACCGAGATGACGTTGTTGCTACAAGCGGTGGCGGACGTGGCCAGGGACCACCACCTCCCTCCGCGCCGCCGTCAGCACCACCATCAGCACGGCCATCGACGTCGCGTCCATCCCAGTTCGAGAGTCGGCCCAGCTACGCTCGCTCGGCCTCCACGCGCTTCGGACCGGCGGTTCGACAATTGCCAACTATTTTTGATCGGCTTATTTACCATTTATGTCTAACCACATGTTCGTCTTGCAGCAATTGTGACAGGATAGCACGCTGCTACGGAGGGCGACGTCATCACGGAGGGCGACGGAGGAGCGACCGCGCTCTCCAGGACGACGGGGGCCCACTCCAGACAGCGCCCTTGACTCGCCGGACCAACCAGAGGGGACGATGCCCTCGTTCACCCCTACCATGCAGTCCAACCTAGATGACCGGGACAGGTGGTTTGGGCAGACGTATCAAGGCATGACATCGCAGGAGTACATGGGCGACTACCCGTCGACATCATCATTTCGACAGCCACATACCCCGGTATGCACTAACGTTGTAAGCTAAACATGTGTATTTCAAAGCCATCTAATTGCACTGGCAAAAAAATGCAGGTTTACTCCCAGCAACAAGGCCATGACGTCCATGACGTTCACGGTGGGTCATCCACTTTTCATAGTACGCAGGTAAATGCCTTGTAATTTTACTACTCATTATGAACAATTTTTGTACTTTCCATTGACTAATTCAGCTGTACCATCTAAGCAGGACGTAGACACCTCCTCCGAATGGCTGAGCTCTATGATTTTTGGCCAGCCGTCTCGGCCGCAGCCCTCGCACTACGATCTTCGTGATGCACCACGCTCCCCTAGTAGGTTCACCTTCTCAGAGGATCATATGCACCGTACGAGGCGGCGATGAGGAGATGATGAATGAATTTTTTTAATTGTGCTTTTGTAATTTTTGTGATGTTTTTCAAGTGCTTGATGGTTTCATGTTCAAAGATGATTTCCAGTATAAAAGGGTTGCTCTAAGTTCTTTGATTTACTACGGCGTACAACCAACTGAGAGATGACAACACGGGGCAGCGGGAGAAGACACGATAACAACAAACACAAGAAACACAAGAAAGAAAATAGCTTGACGATAGATGCGGGCAATGAAAAGGATGCTCTTAGTTCTTTGATTTACTAGGGCATACATCCAACAGAGAGATGACAACACGGGACAACCCACATAATAAGAAGGCATCAGGCAATGACAACACGAAACAACTCATACATTGCACGTACATGAAATGTAGCAAGTAGTACAACCACCAACACACCAACGAACACAACAACTAAAATACAACACAACCGTACATAAAACATTACCAAAATATCTTGACGACAATATAGCATAAAACATTACGAACATACACGAGGAGAACCTCCAGCACTACAATTTGAGGATAACAATAATCACAAGAAACAAAATAGCACACAACATTAAATTTATCTTCCACTCTAGTCTGTCGAAACGATGCCGCATCCCGACAGGGTCGCAACCCCCCACGACAACTCTCTCATGGCGAACATTGGCTGTCCTATTGCCCATTTCATCCTCCCACACCCAGAATCGGCAACCACTTGGAGCTTCCTGCGATTCCATGACAAGAAGTTTTTTAAACATACCACCACGATTTCAACGAACCCGAAACAATCTGACTCACCGAGTGATAGGGGCACTTGTAGTAGTGTCGCCCAGGATTCGCGGCCGTCTGTGATGTCCTACGTCTAACCACCGTGTTGCAATTTGGGCACATCACCGTGGGTGCCCATGAAGACGTGCTGAGCTGACTCATTGCCTAGTCTGGGGGAGTGAGCACGAAAGAAAACTACACAGATTGTGAACAACTAACTCAGGAGGTGACTGATAACATGGCAAGGGAGTATGTGAGGGATGGCTCCGTTTTATAGGCTATGTGGGGGGGGGGGCAGACTCACGCACAAAGACCACAGACAACACAAATCATACACGCACATAAAGGGGCAGTGAGCAGACAAAAAGGGGCACCTTTGCTTAGTGACATGAAAAAAGAGGGCAGCTTTGCCCAGTGATATGCCAAAAGAGGGCAGCTTTGCCTAGTGACATGACAAAACGGGACAGCTTTGCCCAGTGACATGACAAAACGGGGCAGCTTTGCCCAGTGACTTGAGAAAACGGGGCAGCTTTGCTCAGTGACTTGACAAAACGGGCCAGCTTTCCGCAGTGACATGACAAAAGAGGCCAGCTTTCTATAGTGACATGACAAAAGGGGCCACCTTTGCCCAGTGGGATGACAAAACGGGACATCTTTGCTCAGTATTGCATTTTTTGTGGCTTGTGATAACAACTCCACGAAGATAACAACCAATCCATCACATGCTTAACAACGTTGCACATTACATCGTTACGGAAAGAGGCCACAGAATCTGAAGGTCACAGAAAATGAAGGCGTCACGCACTTACAACACAAAACAACACATACATTGCACATACAGAATTTATGGAAAGTAGTACACCCAACAATTTAATTCAACACATACATGAACTAAAATACGACACAACCATAACCCTCGTTACCTACATGCCAAACGAGTCTCGTGGCACCCACATAGAGAATTGCTGAGGGGGCCGCCTCGGACGTGGCTGGCCGTCGTGGTAGTAGCATGCACATATGCAGCTCGGGTTCGCGCAGCAACATGTGGGATCATAAGAGCTTCCTATATTCACGACCTCCTCGTTGCCCCTCTCGCGTTGCATCTGTTCGCGGAGGTCGTTGTTCTCCTCAGTGAGACTCTCCATTCGGTACTCCAAGTCCCATATTCGAGCCCATAATGTATCCTCATAACGATCAACATACCGTTCATGAGGAGGGTCGATCCAGCGGGAGAAGTCGCATTTTGCCATCTGCAAAAAAAAGGACGGTAAACTTCGCGGGTCCATAAGCAATACAAAAAATGTAATATTACTAATTTGTACCGCAGAGCATGAGCATCGGAAGAAACGTCGCCCGCCATCGTTCGGGGAATCCAAGATCTGGACGACCGCGTACTCATTGTGTCTGCATTTCGGCCACGCTGGTTGAGCACGCCAACTTGGTATCAATCGGTACTGTGGACCGAACATATCCCTCCTTTCTAAGGGAATGTCGTCCTTCGGTGACCCAAATCCCACTGGCCCCTCGGCTTCCGACATGGTATGTTTCACCACGAAAGAGAGGGTACTTCTTTGTTCGATTTACAATGTCATGGGACCCCAACCGTGCTACTTATAGCAAAACAGGGCAGCTTAATGCAGTGACCACAAAAAAAAGATGACAGTTCTGCGTACAACTTCACAAAAGAGGCCAGTTTTGCACTGGGATGTGACAATAGAGGCCAGCTTTGCACAGAGACGTGAAAAAAGGGCAGCTTTGCTCAGTGAGATGTCAATAGAGTGCAGCTTTGCTCAGTGAGATGTCAATAGAGTACAGCTTTGCTCAGGGCCATGACAACACGGCCCAACTTTGCTCAGTGACATGACAAAAGAGGTCAGCTTTTGCTCAGTAAGATGACAAAAGAGGACAGCTTTGCTTAGTGACATGACAAAAGAGGGCAGCTTTTGCTCAGTGAGATGACAAAAGAGGGCAGCTTTGCTCAGTGACATGACAAAAGAGGTCAGCTTTTGCTCAGTGAGATGACAAAAGAGGGCAGCTTTGCTCAGTGACATGACAAAATATGCCAGCTTTTCGCAGTGAGATGTCAATAGATGCTAGCTTTGCGCAGTGAAAAGCCTTCATAGGGACTGTTTCCTGCAAACGACTGAAAATGCTACGTTGTACCACATACATTGAATGATCCAAGCTATGAATTTATTATGAGACTACATGCTCTGAAAAGTCTTCAGAGGGACATTTATTGCTACACTGGAATCCTGACTATGCTCAAAAGATTCCCATGTCGTCCTCTCCATGGACTATGCCCACTGCACCAGATAACCTGCCTACATAAAGGCCTCCCGGCTATGTCTTCCATACCACATCTCCTCCTCAAAGCATCACAATACTACTACACAACAATGTCTTCCTGGAGGTCCGACCCATTTGGAGTGCCGGAGTGGCACGAGCGCCCGAAGTGCCATTGCGGCTTTAGGACGATGTTGTGCGTATGGACGGATCCAGTACAACGAGCCAACTACGGCTGCAGGTTCTTCAAGTGTCCAGACCTGGATGACGACTTCGTGGTAACGACGATAACTAAATCCTTTGTTTCTCGTTATCGTTTTTCAACTTGATCCATGACATCTACCACGCCACACATAGCCTTGCAAGTTCATCGAATGGGTGGATCGGGTGCCGCCGGCATGGCCACAGAACCGGCCAACGGAGGTGGAAAACAAAGGACAATACTTTGTTAAGATGACTCAGGCTCGCGAGGTGGAACGACAGATGCGGCTTGAGCAAGAGCGCCGCGTGAGGGTGGACCAAATCCGTCTGAAGGGCAAGGAGGATGAGCTGCAAAGGTGGCGGGAGCAGCTAAGTCTGCGTGAAGCAGCCATCAAGCGTCACGAGGAAGAGCTTCAAGCTCGTGAGGCAGCTCTCAAGACCAAGAGTGACAGGAAGAAGGATGCAGCGGAGCCATCTTCAGGGCGCGAGAAAAAGGGGAAACAACCACGCTACACCCAGTAGACAAAATGTAATAGACCCAGCAAATTATATTCCCTAAGGCATGCATGTTAGGACTAGTGGTGGAGTTCTGAACATTAGAAGTACAGAGTTCCACACATGCCACATGCCTGCCATGTCAAAATATCACTAACCTTCGAAATATCACTTACCACTTTATGTATCGACCGTTCTACGGTCAATCGTTCCTAAAAAAAATTTACCAAATTTTTTTATGCATCTACAACTTACAATGAACATAAACTTTTATCACAACTTTATCTGATTTTTACCCAGTTTATAACTACAAAATTGCCAAAACTTAAAACAATCACGGAGATTGCAAACCCTAAAAATAGCCCAAACCCTAAAATTCACTTACTACTGTATGCATCGATATTTCTACGCTCAATCCTTCGGCAAAAAAATTTAGCATAATTTTTTTTGCATGTACAACTTGCAATGAACATAAACTTTTATTACGACTTCATCACATTTGTTCCCAGATTACAACTACAAAATTACCAAACCTTGCAAAAACCACGGGAATTTCAAACCCTAACAGCAGCCCAAACCCTAACGATCCCCGTCTACAGTGTGAACGCGCGCTCGGGGAGGACAGGCGCGGTCGGGAGGCGAGTCGTGCGGTCCCGCGAAGCGCCGTGCGGTTGGGCGGGAGGACGCGCGCTCAGCGACGCGGTCGTGCGGCGAGGGAGGCAGACGCGCGGTCGGCCAGGAGATCGCGCGCTCGGGCGCGGAGGTAGGCCGGTCGTGCGGTCTGGTACCGCACGACCCGGTGAACAGTCCGGTCGTGCGGTACCAGACCGCACGACCGGGACAGGTGGCGGCCGGTGGTGATCGCGCGGTGGAGAGGGGTCCAAAATTGGAATTTTTTTGCATAGGGGGCCAAATAGGGAATTTTAGATGCATAGGGGTCCAACAGTGTCCAAATTTCACTTAATTTCAGGTCTTGCTTGGATGGGCTAGGATCAGCCTGGATCACGGCCCAGTCCACAAGGAAAATCCCAGCCGAGGAAGCCTTTCTGGCCCAGTGCAAAAGTGCGTTTGGATTGCAAAAGTGCAAAAGTTCCAGGCCATTCCATGCGAAAAAAACTTCTCTATGGCTGGAAAATTTCCCACGCATGGCAGCGCGACGCAGCCTCCCCTCGCTGGTCACAATTCACCCTGCTCGCGCGAGATGATACCAAGGAGTAAGGAGGGCAGGTTTTTATATGGGTAAATTGTATGCCTCAAAATTTATGGATAAATATCAAAATACCCTCGAATATATAGGTGTAGATAAAATGCTCCAGAGTTCGTGAGCCAATTGATGATTTACCTTCTTTTTTTTTCTTCAAATTTTAGTCTTTTTTATTGCATGGCCACTTGAATCATGGGAAGTAATCTAAATACCCCCGGCTCTTTCTTCCTTGCCTCCCCTTTTCTTCTGTCTTCTCCACCCTCCCCATTTCCCCATTTGTCTGCGCCGCTCGGCACCACCCTAGCCTTCCTCCCCCCTTTTTTATATAGCTTCCTATGGTGTTAGAGACAAAGATAAGATTACGAAACTTGTTCATTGACAACATGTAACATCCCAAAAAGGGTACTTTTGTAAATATGGAAATTTTAAATATCTTTTAATTGTTTTTCAGTGTGTCTCAAAACTTTCGTCATTTATTCGAACTTCTTGATTCGATTCTTTGCTAAAAACTTGACTAATAAAAATCAAAATCTTGTAATCAAGAAACAACATCGAAAATCAAATTGAGGAATATCAAACTTCCTTTGCAAGTCCTAAAGTCCGAAATATATATATATAATAATTAAAATTAAATTAGTCAACACTGGAAAGCTTAAGATCAAGAATGGGAAATTTAAATGAAAGTTAATATAAAAAAATTTCACCATCTAATTAATTTAGCCCATGTATCAAATTCTGAAAATTTCAAAAAGAAAAAAAGAACCAAAACTCGTTTTGGGCCCCTGACCCGTTTCTTCTTTTCTTCCCAGCTCGTCCGGCCTTTTCTCCTCTCCTGGCCTTTGGTCCAAGCGCTGCGGCCTCCTTCCTTCCCCTGCTCCGCCGTCGCTCTCGCTCGGCCATGCCCGCGCGTGCATCGTCGGCCCAACCAACCTTCCCCCAGCCTAGCGCGCCCGCCGCTCCATGCGCTGACCAACCTGCCCCTGTTCCGTCGTGTCGCCTGCAGTCTGCCGCCACGCCCATGATGCCCCACGTCCGCATGGCCCTATCGTCTTGTGCGCCAACACACCCGTGATGCCCTGTGACTGACGGCCGAGTCCCCTCACCATCCCGTCCACTGTGACCTGGTCTTCGACTACAGCTCTGCCACAGTGCCCATCCATCACCTATAATATAAGAAGCCCCAAGCGGCCGAGTAGCCTTTGTGCCACACCGACCGTCGTGCCTCCACGCTGTCCCGCCTCTCCGGCAAAGCTCCCACAAGTCGGTGCTGGCCGCCCATGGTGCCTTCCCGACCGGAGACGCAGCCTCCCCAGGCTTCCTCACCTCAGAGGCAACTCATTTTGCACACTCGCCATCCCTTCGGCCGCCGGACGTGCCAACGAGCCCGCCTGCCCTGACCGCCGTGCACCTCCCCTGTTTCGGCCAGCTGGCTCCTCTGTTTTGGTTCCCAACCACCCGCTCGGTTCTTCTGTGTTACTCCCTCCAATAAATCGCCAAAAGCCAAACGCCCAACTGGCTAGCCGAGCAAGTGCTGAACGCAAAGACCCGAGTTCGAATCCTGACTTTGCATATTTTTTATTTTTATTTTATTAGCCATTTCAATAAGAAAATATTTAGGAAATAAATCAAGAAAAACTAAGAAAAATCCATGAATGCTAACAAATTTGATTATGATGAAAATAATATTATTTAAGATTTAATATTGGATTAATTATTATATGAGCAATTAATATGGCTTGAATATTTATTTGAGGTTTAGTTATTAATTAAAGGCATTAATAAAAGATGGTGTTGTAGCTACGGGCTAAACAGGGAAAGAGGGGACTGGTAGAAGGAGACGAGGAGAACTAGATCTGTGGAATGGCTGGTGAGAATGAGAGGATGCCCCCCTCCTGCCCCTCCTGGGGGCTTATATATATGAGAGGGGTAGAATGGGGATTTCCCATTCTACCCCTTAGTATTTACAAAGGATGAGGGTACATTGGTATATTTACACTGGTGTATTCCTCTACACTATTGGGCCTATTACATGCTGGACTAGTTGCACGGCCCAGTCACGGGGGGTTGGGCCACCCCTACAACAGTACTCCCTCGACAGCAAGCGCTGAGGTCCCGATGGGCGAGCTGACGTGATCAACCACCCCAGCCCCCCGTTCCCCGACAGCAAGCGCGACGGTGCCGATGCAACTGGTAGCTCGCAGACCCCAGAGGCAATGCCTACGAAGAAATCAGTGTAGCCGGGCGCCGAAGGTGTGCCGCCCCGCCGAGGCGATGCGTACGAGGCGGACAGCGGAGTCGTGCGCCGAAGACGTGCCGTCCCGCCGAGGCGATGCCTTCAAGGCGGACAGCGTGGTCGAGCGCCGGAGGCGTGCCTCCGAGCGTCGAAGACGAGTCGTCCCACCGAGGCGATGCCTACGAGGCGGACAGCGAAGTCGAGCATCGGAGGCGTGTCGTCGAGCGCCGAAGACGTGCCGTCCCGCCGAGGTGATGCCTTCGAGGCGGACAGCGGAGTCGAGCGCCGTAGGCGTGCCGTCGAGCGCCGAAGACGTGCCGTCCTGTCGAGGCGATGCCTACGAGGCGGACAGCGAAGTCGAGCGCCGGAGGCGCGCCGTCGAGCGCCGAAGACGTGCCGTCCCCCCGAGGCGATGCCTACGAGGCGGACGGCGGAGTCGAGCGCCGGAGGCGTGCCGTCGAGCGCCGAAGACGTGCCGTCGACCTGAGGCGATGCCTTCGAGGCGGACAGCGTAGTCGAGCGCCGGAGGCGTGCTGTCCCACCGAGGCGATGCCTACGAGGCGGACAGCGGAGACGAGCGCCGGAGGCGTGCCGCCGAGCGCCGAAGACGTGCCGTCGAGCGCCGAAGACGTGCCGTCCTGCCGAGGTGATGCCTTCGAGGCGACACTTTCCACTACCTGCAAAAAGAGTGCCCACGGAGAGCGGGCGCGTGCGGCGTAGGCCGAGGGCACTATGCACGCGGAGGTAAGGAGGCGAGAGCGCCGTGCCCGCGGAGAGCGGGCGCTTGCCGCGTGTGCCGAAGGCACTACGCACGCAGAGGCAAGGAGGCGAGACCGCCGTTCCCCCACCTTTAAAAGGAGTGCCCGCGGAGAGTGGGCGCTTGCCGCGTAGGCCGAAGGCACTACGCACGCGGAGGAAAGGAGGCGAAACCGCCGTTCCCCTACCTTTAAAAGGAGTGCCCGCGGAGAGCGGGCGCTTGCCGCGTAGGCCGAAGGCACTACGCACGCGGAGGTAAGGAGGCGAGAGCGCCGTTCCCCTACCTTCAAAAAGAGTGCCCGCGGAGAGCGGGCGCTTGCCGCGTACGCCGAAGGCACTACGCACGCGGAGGCAAGGAGGCGAGACCGCCGTTCCCCTACCTTTAAAAGGAGTGCCCGCGGAGAGCGGGCGCTTGCCGCGTAGGCCGAAGGCACTACGCACGCGGAGGTAAGGAGGCGAGAGCGCCGTTCCCCTACCTTCAAAACGAGTGCCCGCGGAGAGCGGGCGCTTGCTGCGTAGGCCGAAGGCACTACGCACGCGGAGGCAAGGAGGCGAGACCGCCGTTCCCCTACCTTTAAAAGGAGTGCCCGCGGAGAGCGGGCGCTTGCCGCGTAGGCCGAAGGCACTACGCACGCGGAGGTAAGGAGGCGAGAGCGCCGTTACCCTACCTTCAAAACGAGTGCCCGCGGAGAGCGGGCGCTTGCCGCGTAGGCCGAAGGCACTACGCACGCGGAGGCAAGGAGGCGAGATCGCCGTTCCCCTACCTTCAAAAAGAGTGCCCGCGAAGAGCGGGCGCGTGCGGCGTAGGCCGAGGGCAGTACGCACGCGGAGGCAAGGAGGCGAAACCGCCGTTCCCCTAACTTTAAAAGGAGTGCCCACGGAGAGTGGGCAATTGCCGCGTTGGCCGAAGGCACTACGCACGCGGAGGTAAGGAGGCGAGAGCGCCGTTTCCCTACCTTCAAAAAGAGTGCCCGCGGAGAGCGGGCGCTTGCGGCGTAGGCCGAGGGCAGTACGCACGCGGAGGCAAGGAGGCGAAACCGCCGTTCCCCTACCTTTAAAAGGAGTGCCCGCGGAGAGCGGGCGCTTGCCGCGTAGGCCGACGGCACTATGCACGCAGAGGTAAGGAGGCGAGAGCGTCGTTCCCCTACCTTCAAAACGAGTGCCCGCGGAGAGCGGGCGCATGCCGCGTAGGCCGAAGGCACTACGCATGCGGAGGCAAGGAGGCTAGACCGCCGTTCCCCTACCTTTAAAAGGAGTGCCCGCGGAGAGCGGGCGTTTGCCGCGTAGGCCGAAGGCACTACGCACGCGGAGGTAAGGACGCGAGAGCGCCGTTCCCCTACCTTTAAAAGGAGTGCCTGCGGAGAGCAGGCGCTTGCCGCGTAGGCCGAAGGCACTACGCACACGGAGGTAAGGAGGCGAGAGCGCCGTTCCCCTACCTTCAAAACGAGTGCCCGCGGAGAGCGGGCGCATGCGGCGTAGGCCGAGGGCACTATGCACGCGGAGGCAAGGAGGCGAAACCGCCGTTCCCCTACCTTTAAAAGGAGTGCCCGCGGAGAGCGGGCGCGTGCGGCGTAGGCCGGGGGCACTACGCACGCGGAGGCAAGGAGGCGAAACCGCCGTTCCCCTACCTTTAAAAGGAGTGCCCGCAGAGAGCGGGCGCTTGCCGCGTAGGCCGAAGGCACTAAGCACGCGGAGGCAGGGAGGCGAGACCGCCGTTCCCCTACCTTTAAAAGGAGTGCCCGCGGAGAGCGGGCGCTTGCCGCGTAGGCCGAAGGCACTACGCACGCGGAGGTAAGGAGGCGAGAGCGCCGTTCCCCTACCTTCAAAAAGAGTGCCCGCGGAGAGCGGGCACGTGCGGCGTAGGCCGAGGGCAGTACGCACGCGGAGGCAAGGAGGCGAAACCGCCGTTCCCCTACCTTTAAAAGGAGTGCCCGCGGAGAGCGGGCGCTTGCCGCGTAGGCCGAAGGCACTAGGCACGCGGAGGTAAGGAGGCGAGAGTGCCGTTCCCCTACCTTTAAAAAGAGTGCCCGCGGAGAGCGGACGCTTGCCGCGTAGGCCGAAGGCACTACGCACGCGGGGGCAAGGAGGCGAGACCGCCGTTCCCTACCTTTAATAGGAGTACCCGTGGAGAGCGGGCGTTTGCCGCGCAGGCCGACGGCACTACGCACGCGGAGGTATGGAGGCGGGAGCGCCGTTCCCCTACCTTTAAAAGGAGTGCCCGCGGAGAGCGGGCGCTTGCCGCGTAGGCCGAAGGCACTACACACGCGGAGGTAAGGAGGCGAGAGCGCCGTTCCCCTACCATCAAAAAGAGTGCCCGCGGAGAGCGGGCGCGCGCGGCGTAGGCCGAGGGCACTACGCACGCGGAGGCAAGGAGGCGACACCGCCGTTCCCGTACCTTTAAAAGGAGTGCCCGCGGAGAGCGGGCGCTTGCCGCATAGGCCGAAGGCACTACGCACGCGGAGGTAAGGAGGCGAGAGCGCCGTTCCCCTACCTTCAAAAAAAGTGCCCGCGGAGAGCGGGCGCGTGCGGCGTAGACCGAGGACACTATGCACGCGGAGGCAAGGAGGCGAAACCGCCGTTCCGCTACCTTTAAAAGGAGTGCCCGCGGAGAGCGGGCGCTTGCCGCGTAGGCCGAAGGCACTACGCACGCGGAGGTAAGGAGGCGAGAGCGCCGTTCCCCAACCTTCAAAAAGAGTGCCCGCGGAGAGCGGGCGCTTGCCGCGTAGGCTGAAGGCACTACGCACGCGGAGGTAAGGAGGCGAGAGCGCCGTTCCCCTACCTTCAAAAAGAGTGCCCGCGGAGAGCGGGCGCGTGCGGCGTAGGCCGAGGGCTCTACGCACGTGGAGGCAAGGAGGCGAAACCGCCGTTCCCCTACCTTTAAAAGGAGTGCCCGCGGAGAGCGGGCGCTTGCCGCGTAGGCCGAAGGCACTACGCACGCGGAGGTAAGGAGGCGAGAGCGCCGTTCCCCTACCTTTAAAAGGAGTGCCCGAGGAGAGCGGGCGCTTGCCGCGTAGGCCGAAGGCACTACGCACGCGGAGGTAAGGAGGCGAGAGCGCCGTTCCCCTACCTTCAAAAAGAGTGCCCGCGGAGAGCGGGCGCGTGCGGCGTAGGCCGAGGGCACTATGCACGCGGAGGCAAGGCGGCGAAACCGCCGATCGCCTACCTTTAAAAGGAGTGCCCGCGGAGAGCGGGCGCTTGCCGCGTAGGCCGAAGGCACTACGCATGCGGAGGTAAGGAGGCGAGAGCGCCGTTCCCCTACCTTCAAAAAGAGCGCCCGCGGAGAGCGGGCGCGTGCGGCGTAGGCCGAGGGCACTACGCACGCGGTGGCAAGGAGGCGAAACCGTCGTTCCCCTACCTTTAAAAGGAGTGCCCGCGGAGAGCGGGCGCTTGCCGCGTAGGCCGAAGGCACTACGCACGTGGAGGTAAGGAGGCGAGAGCGCCGTTCCCCTACCTTCAAAAAGAGTGCCCGCGGAGAGCGGGCGCTTGCCGCGTAGGCAAGGCGGCGAGACCGCCGTTCCCCTACCTTTAAAAGGAGTGCCCGAGGAGAGCGGGCGTTTGCCGTGTAGGCTGAAGGCACTACGCACGCGGAGGTAAGGAGGCGAGAGCTCCGTTCCCCTACCTTTAAAAGGAGTGCCCGCGGAGAGCGGGCGCTTGCCGCGTAGGCCGAAGGCACTATGCACGCGGAGGTAAGGAGGCGAGAGCGCCGTTCCCCTACCTTCAAAAAGAGTGCCCGCGGAGAGCGGGCGCGTGCGGCGTAGGCCGAGGGCACTACGCACGCGGAGGTAAGGAGGCGAAACCGCCGTTCCGCTACCTTTAAAAGGAGTGCCCGCGGTGCACTCCCTGGTGCAATGCGCGTGAGGGCGCGATATCCAAGTGATGTGCCGTCTAAAGCGAGGCACTCCCAAGTGCCTCGGCCCTGTCGCAATTTTTATACTACGTAGAGTGCGTGGGAATGACATCCACGTCTATTTATACTCCGGAGAGTACGTGCGGGTGTGACACCCACACGTGCGCGGGACATCCGCGTCTTGTTTATACTCAGTAGAGTGCGCACGGGGGCGTCCCCCCGTTACGTCTTGTTTAGAGTCCGTAGACTGGCGCGTGCGGAGGCGGACCTCGACGTCACGACTTAATTTATAGTCCGTGGACTCGCGCGTGCGGAATCTGAGCTCAACGCTACGTCTTATTTAGAGTCCGTAGACTGGTGCGTGCGGAAGCTGAGCTCAACGCTACTTCTTATTTATAGTCCGTGGACTCGCGCGTGCGGAAGCTGAGCTCAACGCTACATCTTATTTAGAGTCCGTACACTGGGGCGTGCGGAAGCTGAGCTCAACGCTACGTCTTATTTATAGTCCGTGGACTCGCGCGTGCGGAAGCTGAGCTCAACGCTACGTCTTATTTAGAGTCCGTAGACTGGCGCGTGCGGAGGCGGACCTCGACGCTAGGACTTAATTTATAGTCCGTGGACTCGCGCGTGCGGAAGCTGAGCTCAACGCTACGTCTTATTTAGAGTCCGTAGACTGGCGCGTGCGGAGGCGGACCTAGACGCTACGACTTAATTTATAGTCCGTGGACTCGCGCGTGCGGAAGCTGAGCTCAACGCTGCGTCTTATTTAGAGTCCGTAGACTGGTGCGTGCGGATGCTGAGCTCAACGCTACGTCTTATTTATAGTCCATGGACTCGCGCGTGCGGAAGCTGAGCTCAACGCTACGTCTTATTTAGAGTCCGTAGACTGGTGCGTGCGGAAGCTGAGCTCAACGCTACGTCTTATTTATAGTCCGTGGACTCGCGCGTGCGGAAGCTGAGCTCAACGCTACGTCTTATTTAGAGTCCGTAGACTGGTGCGTGCGGAAGCTGAGCTCAACGCTACGTCTTATTTATAGTCCGTGGACTCGCGCGTGCGGAAGCTGAGCTCAACGCTACGTCTTATTTAGAGTCCGTAGACTGGGGCGTGCGAAAGCTGAGCTCAACGCTACGTCTTATTTATAGTCCATGGACTCGCGCGTGCGGAAGCTGAGCTCAACGCTACGTCTTATTTAGAGTCCGTAGACTGGTGCGTGCGGAAGCTGAGCTCAACGCTACGTATTATTTATACTCCGTGGACTCGCGCGTGTGGAAGCTGAGCTCAACGCTATGTCTTATTTAGAGTCCGTAGACTGGTGCGTGCGGAAGCTGAGCTCAACGCTACATCTTATTTATAGTCCGTGGACTCGCGCGTGCGGAAGCTGAGCTCAACGCTACGTCTTATTTAGAGTCCGTAGACTGGTGCGTGCGGAAGCTGAGCTCAACGCTACGTCTTATTTAGAGTCCGTAGACTATGCCGACGCTCGAGGCAATCGTGCGATTTAAATCAAAAACGACGACCCAGACAGAGTCATCGAAGAAATGGCCGAAGATTTGCGATAACAAAACGCTCCAGAAAGCCGCACCAAAAAAGCAAACACGGCCAAATCAAATGCACTTAGAATGGAACCGTAGCCGCAATGAATAATATGATGAATAGGTGTTTCTTTACTGCTATGCACGGAAGAAACTAACAACGGCGACAATTGAAGCCCTACATATGATCACATGCAGCGCGTACCGGGCGGGGTGGTGGCAAGGTGTAGACTGTTGCTGCGCGTGCGTGTACTGGCGCGGAGGGAAGCGTGAAGCGCACACTGGCGCAGTCACCACGGGGCCTAGCGGAGGCCGGCGAAGACTTTCTGGATCCGAGGCGAAGTGGCATACACGGAGACGCGGAGTCCGCTGGAGCCGAGGTTGGCGCTGAGCACGGATCAATCAGGGACTTCGAAGAGCGGAGCCCGCGGAGTTTGCCGCGCGAGGCTGGTGACGGAGGTCGACTTAGCAACGCCTGCCGCGTCGGCCACGACGAGGCGGCTTGATGCTTCGGCCCGCGCGTGGAGGCTTGGAGCCAGCTCCGTTGAAGAGGGGCAGACGCCCGTGGCCCATCCCAGTGCCATTCGCTATGTCAGCGCATGCATCTGGGGCCGCTGAGGACGCCGGCGTTCCGGGTGAGCTGGTCGACGAGCGCGGAGGACGTGAGGTCGATGCTGGACGCCTTCAATCGCTTCGGCATGTAGCTCGTGCAGCGGTCCCCGTAACCGGAGCCGAGTCGCGGACCGGACGCCGCGGTCGAAGTGGGTCTTCGTGTCGTCGCCGAGGCGAGCGGAGGCCGGAGCCCAGCTTCGACAGCGCGGAGACGTCACTGCCACGCTGAGGCCAACGCCGGTCTTCGTCAGTGCGGAGGCTTACGGACGCCGCGGTCGAAGTGGGTCTTCGCATCGTCGCCGAAGCGAGCGGAGGCCGGAGCCCAGCTTCGACTGCGCGGAGACGCCACTGCCACGCTGAGGCCAACGCCGGTCTTCGTCAGTGCGGAGGCTTACGGACGCCGCGGTTGAAGTGGGTCTTCGCATCGTCGCCGAAGCGAGCGGAGGCCGGAGCCCAGCTTCGACTGCGCGGAGACGCCACTGCCACGCTGAGGCCAACGCCGGTCTTCGTCAGTGCGGAGGCTTGCGGGCGCCGCGGCCGAAGTGGGTCTCCGCATCATCGCAGAAGCAAGTGGAGAGCGAAGATGCAGCACTGGCTGAAGCGCCGATGGTCTCAAGTCGCGGCGCATGTCCGTGATTCCTCCTCTGTGGCCGTCGGCGTCGGCCCCTTGCGCGTCCTCCAGCGGCAGCACACCGGTGATCCGAGCGGCCGGTGGATCCTCCTGGGCGGCGTGGATTCTCCAGGGCGGCTTCCCTGAATTCTTCTCCCACCCGCACTTCCGCTGCTGCCGCCAACGCCCTGCGATGCAGAAGGCCGTGACTCCGCGGCAGCGCGAAGACGAACAGGGTCGGAACCAACCTTCGGCAGCGCTGAGACTAGCAGAGTCGGAGCAGGTCTTTGGCACTTGGGCGCCCGGAAGAGGCCCGGCCATGTTGGCGAAGTCCCAGCGGATGCTTCGAGTGGAGGCCTCGGAGCCGTTCTGTCCTGGGACGCGCGCCGCAGCACCCTCGCCCGCGGTCGACGGCTCGAGTCACGCACCTGCATGTGGCTCCACGCATGTCCGAGAGGGCACCGCCCACCGGAGCCTGGGACCTCCGACACCCAATCGAAGAGATCGGCGTAGCTTTGACCTTGGGCGCACGGAGAGGTGCTGGCGAAGCTAGCTCCGCTTGGGTTTGGCTCCTAGATGATGGCGCGTACGCAGTGAAGCTCGCCCGCACGCTCCTTGATGATGGCGCGTACGCAGTGAAGCTCGCCCGCACGGCCCGGCGCGGCAGAGACCTCGACAACGCGGAGGCTCTTTCGCCTGCGGAGACGGGTGGCGCCCAGTGCACGTGGAGGTCCTAACGGCGCGTACCTGTGCTGCACCGAGGCAACAACTGCGGGAGACTTTGACACCGGAGAGTTGCGACCTTGCCTGAGCGGAGCCCCCGCTTCATCTGTGCAGAGTCCGCGGTCGGGGAGGTCCTCGTCCGCGCGGAGACGAGTCGCGCGGAGTCCAGCACAGACGAGCCGAAGGCGCGTAGGCTAACCCGCGGGGAAGCCGGGACATCCTTTCCCTGGATGAAGACGCTGTCGTCGAGCTGCAATGGCTGCGGTTCATGCCTGTTGACGCAGAGGCTCCCCCGGTCCACCCGGACGGACCCCGCCGACGACGCGAGGGCCGCCACCCGGGCAGACGCCGCCGCGGAGTCCTCGGTTCAGGTGGGCATCCTTCGTGCAGCGTCGATGCGCGGAGGTTTGCGGACCAGGGAGTGCGACAGGCAATCCAGCACGCACGTGGTTCGGACTTCGTCGACTTCGCCGTTACGGACACACTGCCATCGCGGAGGCCGTTTCGTGGGTGGGAGCAGCCAAGACATACATGAGTCCGTCCATCGCGTAGAGCCCTTATTTCTTCTACCCAGGAAAGGTCGGGATGTCATGGCGAAGTCCCGTGTCTCAGCGTGGGGGTGCGCGCGAAGACAAGCGTGAAGCCGTCGAAGGCTCGTCGCGGAGGTTCGAAGTCGCGCAGATGATTCGCGCGGAGGCTCGACGACATGACGCGGAGACGGGGGACCTCGCGGGCCTGCACGGAGCCAACTCGCGGAGGCCTCACACGGAGGCTCGATGGCGTGGCTCAGAGATGCGGGGTCGCAGGTCCCAGTCCTCCCGGTAGCACGCGTCGACGTCGTAGCTCCTGCACTCCTCCCGCGTGGCCGATGGTGCCATTCGTCCGGTTCGCCCCACTGCGCGGAGGCATCGGCCTGTGCCACCCAATCAACCTCGTGGATCTGGGCGATTCGACTGGATCTACTTGACACTGCCGTCGATGGCCCGCAAGACGGTACCGACGCCATGGATAAAGCAGTATGCTCCCAGGAATCGAAAAGATCAAAGTGGAAGATAGGCAAATGTTACAGTACAAACGATGGGAGAAGGCAAGATAATGCTTTGAGCGAATCGACAGAAAAGATCCAAAACCGTTCCCTTTTCTTACCTCTCGTTGAGTGCTAGAGCAATCTTTTCCACACGCAACTTCTAGTCGCCCCCACGGACGGCGGCATCTGTTGTAGCTACGGGCTAAACAGGGAAAGAGGGGACTGGTAGAAGGAGAAGAGGAGAGCTAGATCTGTGGAATGGCTGGTGAGAATGAGAGGATGCCCCCCTCCTGCCCCTCCTGGGGGCTTATATATATGAGAGGGGTAGAATGGGAAATCCCCATTCTACCCCTTAGTATTTACAAAGGATGAGGGTACATTGGTATATTTACACTGGTGTATTCCTCTACACTATTGGGCCTATTACATGCTGGACTAGTTGCACGGCCCAGTCACGGGGGGTTGGGCCACCCCTACAACAGATGGCTTTAGTAAAATGTCCAAATTTAATAAAGATCCCAATTAAAAAGAAATTCAAGTTAAAGTTAAAGGGAAATAAATTGGATATTATGTTTAACTATAAAAGTAAGGCTTTGAATTAAAGATTATCCTTAATTATAACTAAAATATATGCCCTAATGTTTAACATGCCGCCATTAAATAAATCTCAGTGGTAGATTTTGTTAAAATAACAATATTGAAATATGACCTAGTATAACAAGCTCTGCCCTAGATAAATAAACTTAAACTATAAATAAAGCAAGATCAACACCCGGTATCTTGCAATCGGTTATGTCTAACCATGTTCTGATCTAAAAGCAGAATATTCTCGTGAATATTCCTTCAACGCTGATCCTTCCTTTATATCCTTTCCCGGCGTAGTTACTCCGTCACTTCACTTCCACCCAAAAATTCGGTTGACTCCATCTCTATCCTGCAACTCAGTACACACCCTTAATCATAAGCAAATCATAAATAAAATCAATTAAACTTATTTGGACTTTTGCTGAATTTGTTGGATTTGTCAGTCGTTAATCGTGTAATTAGTCACTGGAGCCATGAAGAGATGACAAGTTCGAGTAGGATCAAGACTTGGAAAGAGACGATGATCAATAATCCAAATAATTTACTGAGGAGGTTTGGGTCAGATCAAGGCCATGGTAAATCGAGCAAGGTAAGTCATCACTTTGATCATATTGATCCTATATTTTATGCAAAATTATGTTCCTTTAAATTATCAAATTGCGTGCTTACTTTATTATGCAAATGTATGTCAAAGCTTAAGGTAGTTACATGCCTATTTGATGTTTTAAATACTACTATGCCTTTCCTTGACACTTGAATCTCCTGACCATTGTCACCCTAGATGTTAATAATAACGTTACTAGCTATAGGTCATATTAATGTCATGCTAGTCTTATCAAGTCTAGGGCACTAGTGGCCTTGATCATCAATCTTTAAATATGAAAAATGGTTTTGGGACGGTCATGAGATGTAAGTGACTGATAGTTTGTGACAACTTAATTTATGCTTCTCAAAGCCCTAAAAATCTGCTATGCCTGTCTGGGCAGATGGTAAGAGCGGTGGGTGTGGATGCAACACAAGGTCTGTGGATTGTGGAATGCACCGCCCGGATAAATTAAGGACTTAATCCTGTGATGACCTCTCCATGTACAACAGTGCAACCACAAGCTGGCAAAATGTAGACTTGGCTGAATAATTTACTAGACCCTATAGTCATCTCACGGAAGACGGGTGTAGGTGGGTAATAAAAACCCCTCACGGAATGGGACAGTGGATAGAGGTGACGTTGCCAAGGTTAGCATTTTGGAGATTGGAGTCTGACTGCGCTAACCTGTGGTGGACATCCCGCACAACCTATGGAAGCAACCCCCATAGGAATGAGATGCTAAAGGGCAAGGTATTGTAAAGGCCTCGTGACAATTTCTCGATCTACATGTCTAAGGAATCATGTGGGCCCATCGAGTTGATTGTCTCTTGGGGGTAAAGATGTACAGTCTCTACAGAGTATAAACTATTTGAATAGCCATGCCCACAGTCAAGGGTGGACATGGAAATCTTCCTCGAGTTAGTTCTATTTCAAAACTTTGAGGGTGGGGAGAAAGCTGTCAGGTGGATGTAAACCTGACTTTGAAAATTTTCCTAGAGGGATGTACTCCAGTGTTGACAATAAGATGGAAGTAACCTAGTGATCAAAAGCTAGTATAGGTGGATAGAACCATGTAATCGGTGGATAGAACCTACACCGCTATAAGTACTGCATAAATTTAAGCTCCTTAAAGCATGTTTATAAAATGCTAAGTCATAGGAAATTTTAATTATGATAATTGCAAATGTCGCTTTAAGCAAATAAAAGAACCTCAAACCTCACTTGACAGCCTTGCATCTATTATTATTTGCATTCTGTGTGGTGGCTTGCTGAGTACTGTTGTACTCACTGTTGCTCATTTACCATTATTCAGTCAAAAAGAAAAAGAAGATAAAGCCCTACGGTGCCTTAAGGGGATCGAAAGAGCTAGAAGATGAAGAGGCCAAGAACTAGGTCGCGAACCCCAGTTGGCTGCCTGTGGGTGAGTCCTGAGGGTCCCACTTGAGTGAAGTTTCCGCTGCTGCATTTTATTGATTTTGGCCTGATCGGCCCATGAGTAAGTTGTTACTGTATTATCTACGCTTCCGCATAATATGTTTTTGGTATATAGTAATGTATCTGTGAGCACTATCTACTGATCCAAGGAATAGTGCGGTGGAATCACATAGGATTCCGAGTTGCTAAACCTAGGGTCCGACAGAACAGTATTGGAACAACCCATATTTTAATTACATATTAAGTAGCTATTAAGTAGCTAATCCTCACCAATTAAGGCTTTGTTTGGGAGTTCAAAATTCCTGATCCATCCTTGTGGACAGGCTGGGATTGTGAACTCAAATTCCAACCTATCCACGAGGATAGGCCGAGAATTTTGGGCTCCCAAACATGGCCTAAGTAATTAAATAAATCCATAAATTGAAATTTTGCTCGCATCACAAATTCATGCCCAAAATGATGATGATGGTGTCTCAAAGTTTATGGACAAATGCCAAAATGCCCTCGAATATATTGACATAGATAAAATGTTGTAGAGTTCGTGAGCCAATTGATGATTTACCATTTTTTAAATTTTTGTCTTTTTTGTTGCCTGGCCACTTGAACCAGGAGAAATAATCCGAATACCCCCCAGCTCTTTCTTCCTTGCCTCCCCATTTCATTTCTCTCTTCTCCCCTCGTTTCCCCATCATCTGAGCCGCTCGGCAACACCGTGTCCTTCCTCCCTCCCTTTTTATATAGCTTCCTGTGACGCTAGAGATGAAGATAGTAAAGGAATGCGCGTAGACTACGAAAGCAGAAAACAAAACTTTTCTACCGCGCACACAAGGACATCATGCTTAAGGAGGGATCATGGATCGTTACCACTAGACGCGCAGCGCAATGGAAGAAGAGTTGGAGAAGCCGATCCAACCACGTGCGTCGAGGTAGTAGTGGAATTAGCCGATCGTCCCGAACAGATCATCTCCTCCACGCAATCAACCACACCACGAGCAGATCCAATCTGTAGGTTGTTGATGCCGATCAACACCGCAACGAGCAGTGCCTCCACCGGTATCCACACGTCCGGGGCTGGAACGCCGATCGCGAGTGTACTAGCACTCGTGAGCGGCTAGGGTTTGGCTCGGGAGGTGGCGGCTAGGGTTTTGCTAGAGGTTCACAGAAAATGTGTGTTCCTCAGCCCCTCGCCTCCATATATATAGACCTCCTCACTTGGGCCTTGTGGACCGAGGCCCAATAGGAGTCTATTCGGATCTCTATCCGAATTGAGCCCACATCCGAATCATATTCGAATTAGTGTTCCAACCCGTTAAGCGTGCGACCCTGTAGGTTCACGTATACTTGGTCACGACCCGGAAACGCCTTTCCGGTCACCCTGTTAATAGCGGCCTCTAGTAAGACATATTAACCCCAAAGTATACGTAAAGATCATATCGGTTGAACCTGTAATGTTCTCATGTACGAATCCCTTTGCCTCACGATATAGATTGAGCTCAAGGAGAGACCTGTGTCATCCTCTTAATAGCTCAATCACTCTCTCGATTCCGTGATGGATTATAAACTTGTGATTGACTCCTCAATCACGTTGGCATGGCCATGCACTTTCATAATCCATTACATCGAGGGGCCCAGAGATATCTCTCCCATAAAGAGGGGCAAATTCTATCTTGATCATTCACATCCCACTATATGTTTCATGGCAAACCCGAAGACTACTTTTATGACTACCCAGTTACGGAGTAGTGTTTAGTAGTCCCAAAATAAGCTACTACGCATGTTGGGAACCATGATGATATCAAGTCTAAGGATTCTACATAAACACTACTTGAGACCAACTGATGACACATGGAATCTCTGCAGTGTCTCATGGTGGGTCTATCCAACATATGTTCACTAACACACGTCCATATTATTGATTTGGTATCACCATACCATGATCCATGAGACATGATCATCAATCAATACATATGCTGATCTTTGAATCATATTTGTTCCTCATATGATATATGATTAGGGATCATTTAGAAATAGCAACATTTTAGCATTAAGAGTCTGAATAAGTCACATACTCATTGATCAATAATGATAATGTCTATTTCAAGGAACAAAGTAATGTATCATAAACATAGTATGTGATATACACAACATCTCCATGTTGCCTCTAGGGCATATCACTAACAGATAGGATTTTGAAACTGATTCATAGGCACTGCTGGACCATAGAAGTATAGCATATATTCTTTTAGCTCACTGAGGTACCTATAATGGCTAGAGCCGACCGGCACCTTTCACTTGTAGTGGTGTATCATGGTCCGGCTAATGCCCTCTGAAACCATCATTAGACAACCAAAACTAGCTTAAAATCATTCCAACCAACCATGCAACTATCGCGTTACCAGCTAGCCACAAAGTGCCATATAGGAACTTGTGGGGACCTGGATCTAACAATCTGAATCTTCTATGTATTTTGAACTAGTCCTTAGATCAGTAGCTAGGTCACACAATAACATTGGCAAATATTGCATCCATACATACGAGTAAATAAAAGGAGTACTTCATATTACATAGACAACCGTAAATAGATCTTATGACCAAGTTTTATATAACGGGCCGATCAACTAAATAGTATTATTCACAGTAAAGTAGCGGAATAGTACATAAACCAAAAGGGGCCTCTATATCTTAGCACAGGCAGTCAACTGGGACTAAACCTAGTCCTGGCCTTTGTCTTTCATGTCATAGCCAGAGGCATGTGTGAACCATACACTAGATCATCATTTCCATCATCTAAAATCACATATTAAGCAACAATGAGTACAAAGATATTCAACAAATTCCTATAGAAGAATGCAATTTTATACACACACACACACATGCAAGACTTATTGTGAGAGAGAAATCACTCCACTTTCACTTCAATTATTGTGAGAGCGAAATCCCTCCGCTTTCACTTCCAGAGTTGATTATCATAGCTATTATCAATTTATTATTTGTTCATGAAAACTACGTAAGTGTAACGTTTCTATACTTTTACCCATGTTTGAGGGCACGACTATTCGAATAGATTTTTAACACTCTACAGAGGTTATATACTTTAGCCACAAGATGTGATTAACTCATAACATCGGCTACTACATGCTTACATAGGCGTACGACTGAGAAAATCATTACAAGACTTTATAATACTTAGCTATGATGCTTACTCCCACTCCAAGGTTAATCCTCAACATTGGCGACAGTGACTGCTCCCTTCCCAGGTTATGCCTAATCCCCATAACATTTCTATCCCATGCTACATTTTGAATGAGGGACCTAACTGTTAGAAAGTCTACAGCCCTTCTCGGCAAAATCCACAAGGGCAGTGACCATTATGGGTCACTCCCACCAATCACATCAGAAATCCATGAACTAATCTAAGAGCGCAGGATTCATACCAAAGCTAAGCAAATTAGTAGAACAGGTTTATCCCATAACCAGACTTCTGGTTGCACAACTTGTGTGTAGAAAAGATGAGCACAATACTTCGGTCCTTAAGCAACCCAGACGAGACAACGACAAATCCAAAGCTAGTGCAATCACTGCATAGGTATTTGAAAAAGGACAGTGCAGCAGTCCAAACTAACACATGTAATCCCCGCACAGCCAATCCAATATGTGCAATCCCCGCTCGGTCCCTAACTAACCACTCGCCCGGGTCTCCACCATTTTAGAAAATATTTTTTGTTTTTAGTGGTAACCCATGTTACCATTATTATCATATTTTCAAGTTCAATAGGCAATGTTTGTGTACTTCATTTTACCACTATAGTATTTCTAAGCATAACCATAGTCTACTAGAGTTTAATCAATGATGAAGTTATCATTATTTGTAAATATCCTAGGATGACATGGAAAGCAAACAACAATAATCAAGGAAGAGAAATACTAAGTATCAAGTGCATGGTATAACTAGGCATTCAACTTTTAACATAACATTTTAGCAATTACCATAATAAGCATGAATGTATATTTGAAATAAAAATATTGCATTTAAAAACTAGATTCAATATAATCAATTATAATCACTTGTCTTGATCAAATGTGGCTAGGGTAGGATCTTGCTCTTCAGTGACAGGGGCATCCGAAGCGTCGAAGTCTATGCATACGAAGTCGTCCACATTCAATCAAATGTTAAAACAAAAAATAAAATAAACACAAAAATTTTGATTTTCATACTATTGAAAAGATTTTGAATTTAGATGAATTTTGAAAAAAAATCACTAGATTTGGATTTGAAATGAAGAAGTTATGGCCTTTCAAGTTTGAACCGAAATGAAACTCTTAAAATTCATAAAATTATGACAGGAGGGACCATTTGGATTTGTTTATTTTTGAATTGTTTTCCTCAAGGAAAAGCCTTGGTGGTGGACAGGTCGGGTCAGCTAAGTCTTTTCTTTTTTTTTAATTATTTTTCTTAAGGAAATCTTTGAGGGGCTGACACGTAGGGTCCAGGGGTTTTATTTAATTTTTCTATTTATTTTATTCAAGAAAATGGGTGAGGTAGATAGGTGGGGTTATGGCTCACATAGGCTAGATTCACATGGCCATTTACCTAGTGGTGGGGCTCACTGGTCAGTGACAGTGGTCCATAGAATGGGTCTATGCGACGGTTAAGGGATATAGGGTGTACTTGTTAGTGAGTCACGATGTAAATTCTTGGTTAATTAATAATCTCTATTCTCTAGGGCCCACATGTCATACTAATCTTAATTGTGTCATTAACAGTAACTAATCCACCATTTTAATTAATGGCCTGAGGCCCACTTGGCAGTGAGTCACACTCATCTTCTTCCTTGGCTTGACCATGGCGGCTCGGCCAAGCTTCGCGCCGGCGGTTAGGGGCACGACGTGCTGGCGTGAGGGTAAAATGGAATATGGAGGTCTCTATGATTCTACCCCACGGCGACGATGAGGCCAAAGATGGTGTGAGGCAATGGTATGACAGTGAGGGCGGAGGCGCTTGTTACGGTGCATATGGCAATGGCAAATGCGAGTTCAAAACTCCAATATGAAGTGGGATTAAGCTTTTACATGAAGTTGTGATGCTAAGGAGTGTCTTGGCGTTATGGTGCAGCGGTGAGCTAGGCGCTCCACGGCGACCAGGGGCGCGAGGTGAGGGCAATAGCGTGGGGGTGCTACGGCGGGCTATGTGGTAGCTAAGCTAACCTAGTGCATTCATTGTACTTGGAATAACATGGGAATTTGAAGGCTTACCAGAGGATAGTGCAGAGGGGGAGATCGACGGCAATGGTGTCGACGGCGAGGAGGGTGCATGGCGCGGGTCTCGGGTTTGGCACTCCTAGGTGCAAATAAGCATGATGGGGTGAGACGGGGTAGGCGGAGATGAGGCAAAGTCGGGAAGCACAATGGCATTGACGAGGCTCACCGAAGTGAAACAAAAGCTTGATTGGCTTCAATAGGAGGCGAAGAGATTGGGGAATTATGGGAAATGGAAGAGTGAGGTGAGGCGCATTTGGTGACACAGTTGGCCATGGCTTTTATAGAGGGGAGGAGGGAGAACGAACTCATGAGCCATAAGTGGCCTTGGGCGCTGAGTGAGAGAGAGCGTGAGAGAGGCTAGCTGGTGAAGGGACTACCTCGAGGTGATGAGACAATGTCGTGGCGCACTTGGCTCAAGGCGCAGAGCTTTCATTGCTCACTTGCACGTGGAAACAGGCAAGAAGATGAGGTCAGATGTGTGGGCGAGGAAGAAAGAAGCGAAGAAGAAGAACAGTGCGCTGATAGGTGGGACCAGGGCCACATGTCGGTGGCGCACGAGGGAGAGGCAAGGAGCTGGGTTGGTGTGCGTGCAATGTGTGCATGGGCCACATGGCATGGTGCAGGCTAGCTGGCTGGGCCTCGATGCGGAAAGGAAAGAGGGAGTGGGTCAAGTTGGCGGACGTGATTCAGCCCAATGAACTGGTGGGAATTTAAATAGGATTTAAACTTTAACTTTGGTTTGAATTTCTAATTCGAATTGCTAAGGGAATTTGCACACAAAATTTTTTAAAAAAAATTCCTTAGCATCCAATTTATTTTTAGAAAATTTGTTTCACATTTTTGTGTCAAGGAATTTATTTTAAAAATCTCAAACCTCAACCAAACTTCGAGAAAAAATTTAGAAATGCACCAAAAATTTTAAAATTCATGAAAATTCATGCATGTATTAGGAAGTCCAAACTGGGCTGTTACGGAACCCCACCTGAGCCACAAGAAGAAGGCCATATTGAACCCATAACAGTAAAAGAGGCATGCACAACAACTAGGGGTGCAAAACGGTAACGAAAAATTCATTTTATCCGATATTCGTATCCGAGAAAACGTGAATGTGGTGAGCGAAATCCGTATTAAAAAAATATCCGTATTCGTATTCAAGAATATTCATATCCATATTTGAAAATATTCGTATTCGAGAATATTCGTATCCGTATTCGTATTCGAGACTATTCAATTCATATTTGATCCGTTTCTAGAATCCATGAAAAACCCGCACGAATTTTGTAATTCAAACTTTGAATTTAGGCAGTGCAAAACCGTTAACGGGTCAAAACCGGTGAAAAATCGGCAAAACTACTAAGAATTTGTTTTATCCGATATTCGTATCCGAGAAAACGCGAATGTGGTAAGCAAAATCCGTATTAAAAAATATCCGTATTCATATTCGAGAATATTCGTATCCGTATTTGAGAATATTCGAGTTCGTATTCATATTCATTTTAAAAATATGGATTCGTATTCATATTTGAGACTATTCGATCGTATCCGATCTGTTTCATCCCTAATAGCAACCCCCACCAATGGGGAGTAATGCACACACACAAGTAGGGCCAGCAACAGTAGAAGAGGGGTGGGTTGCCACTCCCAGCCAATAAGGACTAGACAACTGTCTTGGTCAAAGGATGGAGAAGGATAAAACTAGCAACCAGCAGCAAGAAGAGGAGGGAGGAGACGCCTTGAGTCGACCCAGCATGCAGTAGAGCAAGGACCCTCATTCCACTGCCATCGTTCTTTTCCAAAAGAAGCAAAGCGAAGAACCAATCATAAGCCAGATGTTCACCTAGTACACTGTTACCAAGCCGGCTAGGATGAGAGGAAACATGCTGTCCAGGAGTTGAGCCGGCAAGAAGAGAAGGAGCTGGCAAGGGGAAACCCAGCCGATCGACGGAGCACGTAGGAAGCAAGCAAGCACAAATAAGACAGGGAAGGGAACGAGCCATCACCAAGGAAAAAGGTGCTTGAAACAAACCAAAAATTTGCAAAAACCAAATTGGAGTTGAATTCCCGTTTCTTCTTTGCCCATCTCATCCCTAGCCCTAATCTACACTAATCTCAAAGCAAAAATGCCTCTTAATCCTTGTCATCACGGCAGCATCACGGCGTGAGCGGGATTTTTCCGCGTGGCTACTGTTCACCGCCCGAAAACGTCGCCACCGCCTCTGATTTTTGCCGCCGCCGTCCCTCCGCGCACCTTCGCGCGACCGCACGCCCCTGCCAGCCTCTGTCCGTCTGTCAGTCGTCGTACGCCCTCCATAAATGCGCCTGCCCCGGTGTCAGACGCCACCGACCGCCCCCGCTGCTCCCGTGCCCTACTTTGCCACTCCCCGCCGCTGTTTCTACCCCGTTCGCGCGCCTTCCTCTCCGTGCCGACCTGCAGCCCCCTAAAACCCCTTGACCGCCATCTCTTTGCGCCCAAGTTAGCCCCGTCCGCGTTGGCAACCGGGAGTTTCCGATCCATCGCCGCCGAGATATTTTTCCCCCCTCTCCGGTGCCAACCGCCTTCGCCGGCTATTTAGGCACCCCGAGCCTCCCAAATAGAGCACCTCACCTCCCTGAAGTTCCCCGAGCCCTCCCAAAGCAACCACCGCCGCTCCATCACCGGTAATCCGAAAAATCCCCAAATCTGTGCCCTAGCCCAATGTCCACTCTCCGGCCAATAATTTTTCAATTCATTTCTCCTGTAGCATCCCTAAGCTCCCGGGATCACATCCCAATCGCCGCCCTAGCCTCCCAACTACCCCTCTTCCCCGGCACCGTGAGCCGCCCTACTGCCAAAAAACCGCCGCTGTGGCCAGGCCAACTCGGACCTCCCGAGCTTCGAACAACTCCCCTCCAAGCCAACCTAGACCCCACTGATGCCCTAAGACCAGCCCAATTGCCCTAGCAACCTTCCAGTCGCCCCAGTTTTCAAAAATGGTCGTGGGAGAGATGAGCTCGCCGCCGGCGAACGCCGCCTCCATCGGACCTCCCAGCACCCAAAATGGACTCCCCACCACCCGACGAACCCGCCCGTGCCCTCGGTTTGCGTCGCAAAACTCTGGAGCCCCGCCGCCACTCGCCGCCCATCTCCCCTGTTCCCTGCGCGCGCGGGAACGCGGTGGAGAAGAAGAACAATGCCCCTGGGCACTGTTCATCCGACCGGCCACCCGACTCGGCTGAGCCAGCCCGCTTCGCCCGCACCCCGGCGCACCCGACCGCGCCCGACCCGAACCCGTGCGACTTGGTTGCGCCGAGCCGCTTCACCGAGTCCGACTCGAACCCGAGGAATAGTGTCGAGCCCGTTGAACAGTGCTTGACCCGAACCCAAAAATACATATTTATACTCCCCGGATTCGTTTCGAGCCCGCCAACCCAAATGCAAGGCCCATTTCCCCATATAGCCCTCCCACAAGCCCAAAAGCCCAATTTAAGGGAGTTTTTCGGATTTTCTTTATTCTTTTGTTTTCTTTATTCCAAGCTCAATCGTTCAAGTATGGGATTAATTTATTTCGCTTGTTTTGCGTTAGTTTTCAGAGTCGAGATTTCGCAAGAGCAGGAGGGAAAAGCTCAAGTCCAGACCCGGCCCACCGAAGAATATGAACTAATTGAAATAGTAAACCCGCAAGGCAAGTCACACATATTTTTGAACATGTTGATCCTACATTCCCTAAGTTATTTATTTACTGTATTTTCATTAAGTTATTTGCGCACTGTTATTTTATGTACAATCAATGCTTAGAATGACATGATACTAGTTATGTCCTACCACCCGAAAAGCCCAGTTTAACTTGATGGCCACATCCACCTTGACAAGACCTAGTAACATAAAATAAAGATTATTAATAACATGGTAGTTTAGGATCACATTGAATCTTTATACTGTTAAGGTTTGGTATTGGTCTAGAGTTTTGGAAAGTTGGGAATAGGATAAACGAGGATCGCAGAGATGGATCTGAGGACCTTATCCTAGGGTGGAGGCTGGTTGTGGATTGGTGGCAGTACAGGGTGTACTGAATTTGGGTTTGTGCGTGGTTGATGCCTCAGTTAAAATGTAAGGACTAGACCCTTGTGCTGAGTAAAGGACACAGTAATCGCCCAACCACAAGCGTTGACTTAGTCAAACCTGGCTTAGTAGCTGCTCAACTTCAATTGAACCTCTGCAACTGGAAAGGGGGAGACAGAGGGTGAGTTCGTATGGGAGGTGGTTAACCATACAACTGTAGGGCTGCGATGAGTCGGACGAGATCCGTGGGGTCATCCGAGCTTGTCAAGATTAGACACCTACTGGGTGGAGTCTACATAAAGAATTGAGCAGCGAACATCCTTGTTGTCTTAACTCTCTGGCCGGAGTTAAGGGATCTTGTGGGTAAAGCAGGGCAGCTTTGCAAAGTCATGACAAATGGTATTCGAATACGCCGTGCTTCCGGTTAACGAAGCTGTGTTTAATGGGTGAATCCAGTAATGAGGCATAAGTAGATTTGGTAATGATTTGGATTTGTTGAATATTGATAATCATGTTTGAAAACCCCATTTACTTAATGAAGTACCTTTTTCGTTTTCAAATGGTTCCAACTAAAACTGCATCCACATAAAATAATAGACCTTATTCCCTTTTTCTTGATATACCATGCATGAAATTATTATTAAGCTCCGTGTGACTTGTTGAGTACAAGTGGTAGTACTCATGCTTGCTAAAAACATAAACAGAAACAACTAATTTTGAGGAAGCGAGAGAAGACGAAGAGATGATTCTGTACGAGGTTGATGAAGCGTGGAATTAGGGTCGTTCTCCGCTCAGGCGTGCCTGTGGCAGTTTTGTTGTAATGTAACTAAGGGCAGTTGACCCTACTGTGATACTTGGCTTTCGCCTTTATATTGTAATAAAATTCGCTTTTGCTCCTAAGCTTGTGCTGGAAATGTTATACACTCGTTGGACGTACTCGCAGTTGAACAGTCCTGGGCAGCTGCGAGGGTTTCATAATACTCCCGGAAACGGGGGTGTTACAGTGCTTCCCACAAGCCATCATATATTTACCTTAGCATATACAAGTTCCATATCATGACAGTAGTCACAGGCACCCATTAGCAAGGAAAAGCAGAGAATGGCAGTAAAATCTATGGTTTAAGACAAGTAAAAAAGCGTGAGAACCATAGAAGCATAGCAAAGTTGGTTATATTGAGAACCCAAGTGGATTTGTTCCTCTCTAGCGTTGATAGATTTCCCTTGCTAAAATGAAGATCAAGATAACAAGGTTAAATTAGATAAACTGCAGGCATGCCATTGGAATAAAATCATTATCACTAATACTGCAGAAATGTGATCTAGGCCTACATAATCATGAGAACAGAGGAAATAATGTGTTGTCAGCCTAATTAGTTACATGTTAAATCAAGACTAGCAGCACGAATCAATAGAAAAATCATACTATCAACTAGATGGCGCCAAAGCTAAGGGGACATAAATCCTGAAACTAGCACGAGAGAATGGACGTGGCAGTAGCAGCCTTAATCACAGCCAAAATGAATAAACTAGGAAGGATGGTAACTTTTCTAGTTGTAGTAAATCAGAGATAATTGCTAGCATGTCCTTAGTAAAATATGTTTATCACCAAATATTGCAGGACTGTGGTGTTAGGGCTGAAGGGTCGTGAGAATAGGGAATTTGATATTTTGACAACCTAATTAGTGGTGTGCTAAGTGACCACAGTCGAATTAATCAATAGGAAATCACGCTGCCACTTACCGGGCATTGCATTGTTGATAGAAAATTCAGTTGGGAGTATCTCCAATAGAGAACAAGAGAGAGTAGAGTAGCAGAGGGAAGAAGAGTGAACAGGAGAGTAGTAGAGCTCACCATCAGTCAGTGCCGGAGCCACGGCACGCGCGAAAGGTGACTCGGTAGGCTCAGGGTAGCACGCCCAGTGCACAAGAAAACTTATTAACCTTGGTATATCCAATCTGCCTAAAATGTGTGTGTGTTTATATATATATATATATATATATATATATATATATATATATATATATATATATATATATATATATATATATATAGACACGCACATATATAACATATATATATACACACATACATATATATGGAAACATATCTAGTGCTAATACACTATTCAGTGCTAAAGTGCTAAAACCCATAAGGGCCATTGGATGTTGCTTGAGCGGACAAAATCGACGAGGGTGGAATGCGCCTATCCCACTTATAACATATTGCAGAAACCCCCCGCACATTGATATCTTTTCGCGAGTTGGTCCCCGATTCAATCCCCCTACTCCAACCTTAGCTCCCCCCTATTGCTCACTGCCTCCCTCCCATCCTCTCCCCCGATTGCTCACCGCCATTGTGAAATCTCCTGGGAGGCACACCCTACCGACACCTTCCACCTAGTCGATGCCCTCCATCTTACCAACGCCCACCACAACTAATGCACTCCATCAGCGTGAAATCTTGCCACCGCCCTCCTAGGAGTACACCGCTGGCACCCCGCCAACGCGTTGCTGCCTCCCTCCCAGCCTCCTCCCCGAGCGCCAACGCCGCTCACCTAGCTAGGACTTGTGTGGTCAATGTCTAGTTGTATCGAAAAATTTGAAGTTTTTTGTATAGCCGATTTGTTATAGGATTTTTGAAGTTGGAGATTTGTGTGATCGATGAAATATGCTACATTCTGTTTGTACATTCCCTACGTAATCGGCTTCTCCATTCAAATTCAGACTGAATGAATGCACAAGAAAGCCTTTGTCATTTCAGTAATCGGCTTCTCCATTCAAATTTAGACTGTGTAATCAGTTGCTCAGTTTGGTGAGAACACACAAGAAAATCTCAAAGGGATATGTAATTGTTCATTTGTCATTTTAGTTTCTGAATGCATTTTTGTTTGTATTTCTAAATGTATTTCAGATAACAGTGAGTGAATGTATTCTTGATTGGAACTCAGGTTTATGAAGGTATTCAATGTTCCTCATGAAAGCCTTCTCAATGTATTCCATGCATCATGCTGTCCCTTGTAGATTTGTGTGATCGATGAAATATGCTACATTTTGTTTATATTTACCTATGTGATTTGACTTCTCCATTCAAATTCAGACTAAATGAATAATATCAAATATGCTACATTCTGTCATGTTAAATTTTGGATTCTAGATGTTACATTTTGTTCTCTCCTGCTTGCTTCTGTTCTCCTTTTCTTCTCAGATTGAGATGATGCTCCACCTAGACTTACGTGACACACCATGGCTACCAAGCCTCAGTTTTGCCACTGGTTGCAACAATTATCAAAGCACCTGCACACAAATGACATGCATTGGACTCTCATTAGTAAAACACATGCATGGACACATCATGACTCACACTTGCATGGAAACCCCATGACTAATAAGTGCATGAACTCTGCTATGACGAACAACCCAAAACAAACCAACTAAGCAACATGAACAGAGGGTCAGTCTGACCTCGGCCATGAAGAAGGTCATACCACCAACACCACTCCAGTCAAACCGCCATCCAACCACTAGTTAGACTGCTCCACTCTGGTCATACCGCATTTCTAATGACGGTACTACCACACTAGATCTCAGACCAAAACCTCCAAAAAACCTTCTCTAGAAAATAGTGACCGCTAACAAAGGGCCAGTAGTATCACTCACCAGTCAGACCATTGTGTCGATCGGACTTCTAGCTACTGAAAGCAACAAGTCAAACTAGAAATTCTCATAATCAAGCACAAGCAATGAAAGCAAGACACAAGCAATGTCAAATGCTCATCATCACCATGGGGCTAACACCACAAGGTCTTATAATATGGAATGATGCTTATGGAATGGATATGGTGGATAATTGTGAAGATAGTTTGCTCTCATGAACTTAAATAAATTGGGCACTTTGATTTTAAGTTGAAATGGCTAAGTCATTGGTTTGGAAACTAGCTGCAGTGTGATACTTGAGAAATTGGCTTTATGCTAAAAGAAATATAAGACCTTCCCTTGGTTAAGCCTTGCATATAGATATATACATATACACTTGTATTATTATATAAGGACTTGCAAGTATTTTTGTACTCATTGTTACGCAACTATATGAATTCAGTGCTCAAGGAATGATCTACTGTGAACATTTGTCACCATCTATCAAAAGTTGAAGATGACGCTGAATACTATACCCCAGTCAATTACCTATGAATATATCCTAAGGGTCTCCCCTGCTTTCTATGTTTTCCACTACAAGACTTTATTTGTATTTGGCTTCCCTGACCTATGATGTAAGACCTTTTACATCTCCTCCATTTACATTTCATTGTTACTTTATTTATGCGTATGTATAGATGTAATATTTATAATTGTTGTATTATGTGAACTAGCTACTGATCTAGGGACTAGCTTAGAATACATAGGAGGTCTAGATTACCATATCTGGGTCTCTACAAAAAGTAAAAGAGACAAGGAACACAACCAAGTTTTTACCAAGTTCACAAAGATTCAACGATCTCCCCTACTCTTCATTAGAATACTCTCATAAGAGTATTGCTTTGACCTGGCACCACATAAGGAACCAAGCCATCCACTCTAGTAGTCCTTCTCTGGTCCGTATAGGTGGAGCCCAAACCTTCACAACGCTCCTGGTGCCTCCCACAATCTTCTCCAAGGAAGGTCACCAAGCCAACACTTCCAACCCATTTAGGAGACGACGATCTCCAAGAATAATAATCCTAAAGAGGTAACTTGAACCCGGCAATGTCAAGCAATGAAGAGTGATGCACAACCTAGACCTAATCTACTCTCTCAATCTCTCATGAAGCACTCAAGATCTTCAATCCAAGCTTCAAAGTGCCCTTGAGCTCCTCAATAGGATGGAATCTGAAATGGAATTCCAAGAGAGCTAACTTCAAAACCCATAGGATCTATACATAGCTCCCATCCTTAGAAACTAGCTGGTAGACTATTTCAAAATATCTCTTTGAGTTGGATCATCCGACCCACTTGGATTATCCGATTTAAATGCTTTCAACGGTAAAAAAAAAATATAGCCATTGCACACACTCAGATCTTTTAACTCAAGTTAGATAATCCAGCCTACTCAGATTATTCACCTAGTTCAGATCATCCAAACTAGTGCAAAATCTCTAGAACACCTTATCTTTGAAATTGATCCAGGTCATACTCTGACCCACTCAGATCATTTGATTCGCACACACTTCATCTCAGACCAAGTCTCTATAAAATTGATCCGACCTATAGTACAACCTACACGGATCATCCGGGTCCCATTGAATTCCAAATAAACACTCATTTGCAAAATTGATCCTTTTGATTGTTCGTCCCACTCGGATCATCTAACGCTATTGAACTCTAAAAACATGCCCTTTGTGAAAATGATCCAACCGATGCTTTGGGTCACTTGGATCATTCAATTCCTGTTGAAAACCCATGGATATGCTCTCTATTGAATTTATCTGACCCAGTCGGATTATTCAATTCAATACAATATTTTCTGACCAACTCTAAAACTTCACACATAATATATGAGCTAGAGAGACCTAGTGTGCATCACAACTAGCTACCCAATTTCACCAACCTCAAGCTACTAGCTTTGAAACCCCTTTAATAGTACGGCTAAAGCAAAAAACAAAACATATCACTAAAATGATCAAAACTCGACTTCTATGATCATTTCTACTCACAAGGTCCTTAATTTTCATTCTTTACCATCACTTACACCATTTCGGGATCCATGAATGCCAAGAACACCCATTATGCCAATATCAAGCGTTAACTCAACTTAACCCTCTGAAAAATGGTTAGTCTTGACATAAAATAGTCATTAATCATCGAAACACTGAATTCACCACCATGTCCTACTACAAAGAACCATATCCTTTTTGAAACCTATAGCACAGACATGATGCTGTGGTATACCACAGCAGAATGTCCCCAGCCCATAATTCAGTTGCAATTCGGCCTAATTTGGCTGTCGTGGCCATGGACATGATGCCCAACTTGCCCCGCCCCTTCCCTAAGACCGCCTCCACTGCCACAGCAGTGGTTGTGGTGGTGACGAGCATCAGGGTCATTCCCAGTGGCGAGAGCATGTTCGGCACTGGCACCGATAGGGGATCACCGGGCCACTGATGTCGTCGGCGACAAGCGTGCACGAGCTACTTGAGTGCCCCATCTGCACCAACTCCATGTACCCACCAATCCACCAGGTCAGCGCCTCGGTTCTTGTGATTGGATTCTTTTTATTTCCTAATCACCTCCAGAATCTTGGGCTGGTCTAGGAATTTGTGCGATTTGGTTGATCTGGTGTCTGTAAGACGGCGATTAGATCTACGATGCTATATAGAGCGGAATGCTAGGTGACTAAAAGATGACATATACAGAAGATTAGTGTAGCGAAGATGAGAATGTTGCGGTTGATCTGTAAGGCGGGATCGAATCCCTAATAATGATATATGTGATAGGCTAGAGGTAGCACCAATTAAAGAGAAGCTTGTGCAACATCACTTGAGATGGTTTGGACATCTCCAATGGATGCCTCCTTAGACATTGGAGTACATAGTTAAAATTTAAGATGTACTGAAAATGTAAGAAGAGGCAGAGGTCAACCGAAATTGACTTAAGATGAAGCAGTTAAAAGAGACTTGAGGGATTAGAATGCATCTAAAGAATTAACTTTGGATAGGAGCGCATGGAAGTTAACGATTCACATACCGGAACCATGATATAAGAAGAAGATTTATAGACAGTGTTTTTGACTCTTTACTTAGATGGCAGGATGCAGGCTTAGGATTTTACTTTATAGGTTTTAAAGGTTTCATTTCTAACCTACCCTAATTTTTTTGGGACAAAAGTTTTTGTTATTATTGTTGTTAGTTGATCTGGTGTAGGGAAGATGGGATCTTGGTTGTGTGTTTGGGCTCTTGAAAGACTACAATTCGAGAGCACTATTGATCTTGATACAGAGAATTGGGTATTTGAGTTTTACGTTCCAAAGGGGGCAAATTGACACTAGGATAGGAATGGTGTACTTTGGATTTTTCTACTTAAATACAAATTGCTGGAAGGGTTTTAAATTAGAAATAATGACATATATGCGTGCAATAATTCTTGTGCGAGGAATCAAGTTGGGAGGCAGAATGTAACAATCAGGATATGGTTTTGATTTTTCAACAATTTCTGAAACTTTTGGGCCGTTGGAGACAGTTTAAGTTCTTCAATAATTTCTATAGCTTTTGGGCCTTTGCACACCGTTTTAGATTCTTTAATAATTCAAAATGCTACAATGGTGGAAATGGAGCATACTATATAGAGGATATTATCATGTATTGTTGGGTTCTTTAGGGTAATCGAACTGTGCCCTGCTTTATCATTTGTTGCAAATTAGTATGATGTTATTTTATGGTCTGAGTTTGTTGAGTGTCCTTGCCTCATGCAGAATAAATGAAAAACTTTGATGCTCTGTCTGGTTGGAGGAAAGTAGGAAAGAAAAGAGAGCTACACTTTTCCTGGGAAATCACACTAGATAGAGGTCATTTGTGCAAAACTATACTCTTTACAAATGACCAATCAAAAATTAAAATTATATTTATTTTCTTTTATTTTCCCTCTTGTCCCCCCCCCCCAAAAGAAGAAGCAATATTCTTTTGTTTGGCTAATAGAGAAAACAATATTATTTTTATTTTAGAGAAAGGAAATTAACATAGTCTATGTTAAAGCTTTGCCCTCTGCAAGTCTAAGGCCCTGTTTGTTTCGGATTCTAGGCAAGCTAGCTACTTCTAGTAGCCAAAAGCTCTCCCAAACAATCCAGCTTTTGGGCCAGCTACTGAGAATCTGAAAATCTGGGGAAGGCACAATTATACTGGGACCGAGAAGCTGCAAAAACCCAGCTTCTCATAGATTCTGCGGACTAGTGCCATTAAAGTTCAAGTTATTTACCCGCAAAATGCCACTGGATAAAAATACCCCCGCCTCCCCCGCGCCCCCTCCCCGATTCCTCCGCCCCCCCCCCCCCCCCGCGCCCCCTCCTCCCCCACGCCACTCTCCTCCCCCCTCCCCGCCGCCGCCCACCTCGGCCCCCTGCCCCCGCCGCCGCCCCGTCGCCTTTCCCCAGATCCGCCACCGGCCCGTCGCCCCTCCCCCCGCCGCCCCCTCGCCCCTCCCCAGATCCGCCGCCGCCCCGTCGGCCCCTCCCCCCGCCGCCCCTCCCCCCTCCCCAGATCCCCCGCCGCCCTGTCGCCCCTCCCCAGATCCGCCGCCGCCCTGTCGCCCCCTCTCCCACCGGCCCATCCCCCTTCCCCAGATCCCCCGCCGCCTCGCCGCCCCCTCCCCCACCGCTCCTCCTCCCGCCCAGCCTCCTCCTCTACGCCCGGCTGCTCCTCCTCCCACCCGGCCTCCTCCTCTACGCCGGCCGCTCCTCCTCCCGCCCGGCCTCCTCCTCTACGCCCGGTCGCTCCCCCTCACCCCCGGCGCCCCCTCCTCCCCCACGCCTCTCTCCTCCCCCCCTCCCCGCCGCCGCCCCCCGGCCCCCTCCCCCTGGCGCCGCCCACCCCGGCGCCCCCCTTCAGTAAAGTTTCTTGGTAACCTTGTTTCATTATTTCTGCTTTTTTATGGTTGAATTTGTTTTATCAAAAACATGTTGGGCATTAGGTTCTTGCATTTCCAAGGAATTATATATTGTGATCTGAAACCATCAAACGTTGTGCTCGAAGAATTTGGATGCATGAAGATACTTACTGGACCACTCCAAAAAAATCAATATAGCAATTGCAAAGTAGGAGACAATAGCATGGAATTAACAATATTCTTTTTCCTTACTGTTCTAGCTGTGCGACTTTGGATTAGCAAGGCGTTTAAAAGACATCAAGAAGACTCGTCCTGGAGATGTGAGCTTCCATTTACTTTTCTTACAACATTTCATTTCCTCATGATTTCATCTTCATTTGATTTCTGGGAATTCCTGCTGACTTGCAGGTGCCACAACTTATTGAGGGGAACACCATGCTAAATGGCTCCGGAGTACTTTCGAGAGGGAGGAGTCCCCTCATATGGTTCTGATTTCTGGGCACTTGGTGGTTGTGTGTTATACCAATGCTATGCTGGAAGGCCCCCTTTCAGAGTTCCCATTGTTTTTTTTTGTTGAACAATAAGTTGTTTTAGTCATGGTCTCCTATTTGTCAGTGAACTCATTGATCGGCTTGAGCAGCCTTGTATTCATGTATTACAGAGTGTAGTCTATTCTTGTTGTAAATGTTAGCTAAATTATTGCATCTTGTTCTTGTATTCATGTATCACATCGTGTATAGTTTGTCAAAGTTTAACTTGTAACATTATTATTGACACAAGTATAAAGGATATATCAAGTTTGAAAAGGCTTATGTATACATAAAATTTGCAAAAAATCATAATTTGTGTATATATGGTCCTACAAATTTTGGACAAAAAATTCATAATTGTGTACAGTTACAGATAAAATGTTACAACCAGGGGTATCATAATATTTAAAATTATGATTTGGAGTCAAATTTATTGTCATGAAATTTTAATATTAGTTTTTCAATGTTTGAACTAAGTACTACAAATTTCCAGCATGGATATCTCTTCTATCAATACATAATCAGGACATCAACTCACCTAAGGGTATTTCAGTCAATACATCTATCAGGATACCAGCTGCACAGCTAGAATCCAGGATGCCAAATAGGGCCAGCTGCTACTCAGACTAGCCAGCTACTCAGAATCTCCAGCTAGCTATTCAGACCAGCTAGCTACTCAGAATCTACAGCTCCCCCAAACAGGGCCTAAAACACATTTGAACCGTCAACATAGTTTGTGTACTTTAACATAAGGAAACTGACTAAGTTTATAGCTTTATCTATGTTCTTACTAAATGCAACCACATTATTCAAGTAAGTTAGAGTACTAAGTATACATCGCATAGAATTTGTTGCAATCGATCATTTCCAAAATGCTATATCATCCCCTTTTTTTTGTTGATTGACGACTTTATAGCAAAATGGTGTTTATGATATCAACAACTTTTCAGTGAAAATATTTTTTTTGTCGTGATACTTTATATAGACATATAAAACTTGTAGACTCAAGATTTTCTTACATACGCAATATTTTTTAGACGACTTCATTCGAGCAGATTTGAACACCTAACTGAATTGAAATTCTGTTTTGAAAACTGATCAAATTTGATATTGTTTGGTTGCCCATGAGTTAGTTATTTAGTCACATGATTGTTATGAATATTGTATATATATTCATGAGGCACAATGGGTAATATATATAGAGAGAGTACAAGGGGATATTACAAGGGAATATGTCATATACATATACGAAAACAAAGACATATAAGGAAACAAAAGAATTCCTATCCTATTCTAACCCACCCCCTCAAACTCATGGTGGATCACACACTGAGTATGGAGAGAAAATACAAATATTATACCTAGTATGTGGCTTTATGAAGAAGTCAGGAATCTATAACTCTAAGGGTACAAACTATAAAGCAAGTACTCCCTCATGTACTTGTGAATGACTGTATGATATATCCACACTAATGTGCTTGGTTAACTCATGCTTCATTGGATATGAGCAATATTAATAGCACCTATATTGTCATATAAAAGAGTCGTAGGTCCCATCACAGGCACTCTAAAATCTACAAGTAGCCACCTCAACCAAGTAGCCTCTGCTGCCACTGCTGCCATAGCTCTGAACTCAGCCTCTGCACTCGAATGGAAAACTGCAATATGCTTCTTTGTCTTCTAGGCAATCAGGGAGGAGCCAAGAAAAACACAGTAAGCAGATAGAGAATGACGATCAGAATGATCACTAACCTAGGTCACATCGGAGTATGCCTAGGGGGTAGTGAGTTGGAGCTAGGGAAAAATAAACAATGAGAGATAGTCCCACGCAAGTAGTGAAGAACACGAAGAAGGTGACTGTAGTGAAGATGGGAAGTACAAGCCATGAATTGACTAAATATATGAACAACATGAGCAATATCAAGACGAGTGCTCACAGGATACACCAACTCCCAACAAGATGATGGTATCGAGTAGAATCCTTAAGAACATCACCATTGGTAGCACGAAGCTAAAGAGATAGCTCCATAGGAGTCTCAGCATTGTGAGTGTCAGTCAGACCAGACTGATCAAGAAGATCCTAGATATACTTCTCCTAAGAGAGGTAGTAACCCTCAGGTGTGGAAGAAACTTCAATCCCAAGGAAGTATGTAAGAAAACCAAAATCAGTCATTAGAAATTGCTCACTGAGATGCTTTTTCACATACGTGATGAATGAGAAATCATCACCAGTGATAAGCATATCATCCACATACAGAAGTAGTGTCCTACTCCGAAATGAGACATGCACAAAAAGAGCAAGATCATGATAACTGAAAGTTAAATCGACAACAGTAATCACTGAGGTAAAATACGCAAACCAGGTGCGAGGAGCCTGTTTGAGGCTATAAAGGTCACGATGAAGATGACAGACGTGCCCATATAGAATAGAATACCCAAGTTGTAGCTAAATGTAGACCTTCTCATGCAAAACACTATTAAGAAATACATTCTTAACATCTAGTTGAAAGATAGACCATCAGCGGACAGAAGCAACCACAACAAGAGTACGAACAGTGGTCATATGGGCAACAGAGGCAATAGCCTCATCGTAGTCACGACCGTACTCCTACTAAAAGACACAAGCCACAAAACGAGCCTTGTAATGCTCAATAGTAACATCAAGTTAGGTCTTAATCTTGTACACCCACTTACATGTGATAGGGTGAGCATGCATAGGTGTCAATACAATATCCTAAGTCTCTGTACATCGAAGAGCATCAAGCTCCTCTACCATAACGAGCTGTCACTCAGAATGAGGAGTAGCCTTATGATAAGAACTAGGCTCCTTGACAGAGAGAGCATGAGTTGTCGAAGTAAAACCAAGATGTTCAAGAGGCTAAAGATATGTTCGATCATGAAGGGTGTAATGAGGAGTATCATCAGAAGGATCAAACATCGGTGCCAGCAAGATACCAGGAGAGAAGGCTGGTGAAGGATGAGGATGCCTGGAGTCGTGAACCCCAAAGAAACAAGACAGTGGTACTGCAGGAACAAGAGGCAGTGCTACAGGAGACAGCATAGGAGGAACCACTGGAGACAAACTAGAGGAAGGTTGTGACAATGGAGAAATAGGTGAAGAGTCATAAATAGACAACAATGAGATTGTCTCATTAGTGGAAACAGGACAAGAAGTCAAATCTCGATAGAAGAAAGGTCGAGATTTGTCAAAGAAAATGTTTTGTGAGATCCTAATCCATCAAGCAGAAGGATCATAGTAGTGATAACCCTTATGCTAAGAACTATAACCAAAGAACACACACTCAACTGATTGAGTCGACAGTTTGGTGCACTCATGAGGCTGCATTAAAACAAAATAGGTGTAGCCAAAAACACGAAGGTGAGTGTACTAGCGGCTCAAGAGTAGAGACGCTCTATAGGACTGACATCCTTAAGAGCACTGGAAGGATGTATATTGATGAGATATGTAGCCGTAGGAATAGCCTCAACCCAGAACTATGGTGGAACGTAGGAGGCAAGGAGAAGAGTGTGGGCAGTCTCAATTAGATGTTGATGTTTGCGCTCAGCAACCCCATTCTGAGCATGAGCATAAGACAAGAAGATAGGTAAAAAGTGCCCTGCTCAGAAAGAAACTGTCTAAAAGCACCAAAATAATATTTGCCGGCAGAATCACAATGAAAAGTATGAATAGAGGACTCAAACTAAGTATGAACAATCATTGCAAAACTACTATAGAACGTAAGAAACTGACCATGATTAGACATAGGGAAAAGAAATGTAAAGTGAGAATAATCATTAATGAAAACTACATAGAATTTATGCCCGCCTTTATAGATAATAGGCGTAGGTCCCCATACATCTAAATAAACTAAATCAAAAGGATAATAAAACAAGGACTCACTAGAATGATAAAGAAGTTATAGTTGCTTGCCTAGCTTACAACCCAAACAAAATATTACCGTGTCAATAGTAGCATATCCAAGAATACCCTAATGAACTAATGAAGAAAGGCAGGACCAACACAAGTGACATAGATGGTGATGCTACTGCGCAAAAGCTCTAGAGATGGTGGTAGTAGTGGCAGTGGAGGTAGATGTAGAGGTGAGAGGTGACCAAGGATGTAGAGTCCCTGATGATCCCTATGGTGCTGGCTAGTCCAAAGTACCATCCCTATCTATTGATCCTAGATGAAACTGGTGTGAGAGTAAAAAACAACCCTATAGCCGATATCGATGAGCTGACCCACTAAGAGAAGCAACATAGTAAGCTGGAGACGAGGAAAATAGCTAAAATAGAAAAATCAGTCCTAATAGCTGACAGACAGAGGAGTAATGTCAGTTGTCTAAATAGAGATAGGAAAAATAGGAGGTCCAACTAAAATGAGAGATGTGGAGTCCGGTGTCATGTGGAAAGAGGCACTAGAATCCAAGCCCCGAGAGGTACATGGAGGAGATGTCTAAGCTAGACTGGCAGAACCTGCTAAGCTGTGAGAGTGCTGCTGAAGTAGAGCCTAGCAGAGCTACTAAACATAGTCACCTCGCTGTGAAGATCTTGACATGCTGATCTGTCCCCCCATCAAGGAAGGGCCTCTCTGCTCCCCTTGAATTGTATAGCCCCACTTGCCTTGTTTCACTTTTGCTATATCGCATAACTCTTGTAGTCATGCCAAAAGTCCTTGCAATAATTATACTGAACCCTAGTTTGTGCAAAAATAGGAGCACGAATAGACACCTAAGGAAGGACTGTAGTCAAAGCAAAAGCCGTCGGCGTAATCAAAGAAAAAGGGGTGGCAAGCATAGCCGAGACAGACTGTGCTGCTAACCCATGGTGAAGCTCCTCATCATGAAGCATTGAAACAGCCTCGATGACGGTCAGTCATGGTGAGTGGCTCAGCAGTTGAGACCTGATAGGCTCATACTCTGGTTAAAGATGGTAGACGAAATCGTAAAGGTGAAGGCGATCACAATCTGCCTTCTGCACCTACTAGAGACTGGTAGTCGTGGCAAAGCAAAGAAGCTAGCTCATCTAGCTGGGGATAGAGACTAGCTAGGGCTCGATAGAAGTCATTGATGGAAGAGTCCTCCTGGCAAAGCGTCTCTAGCTCATGCTAAAGCGAAAAGAACTAAGCATCACTACTCTTCTGATATCACTCATGCAAGTACTCCTAGATTTGATGAGTAGACCGCAGGCCAAAAATATCTAGCTGGATGAAGTCATTGACACTGACCATTAGGATGGCTCGAACATAGGCCTCATTAGCACATCAGCGCTCAAAAGTATCAATGACATACTGAAAAGCCTCATCAGTAGCGTGAGCAGCAGTAGCCTCTACCTCCTTCGTAGCTTCATCTTCTGCAGGAGGTGCAGAAGTAGGCTGCTTGGAAGGAGGCTGAACTGGTGGTGGCGGAGAAGGTCATGCACCAATGACATTCCCAGAGGTAGAGACCATCGAGCGTGATGTCAATGAGTAGAGACCACAACATGTAGTTCATTCCATGGAGCTTTGTCCCCGAGAATGGGATTGCACCTGATGGAATAGAAGTCATTGGTAGGTGGCGCTGGATAGCACAGTGGCAAGGTAACGAAGTTTAACAAGCGGCATTGATGTTTTTTAGACTAAACTCTTGGTATAGAAACCAATTGGACGTATCGGGTGACTGTATCAAGCGAGGAGCAGTCGGACGAGGAGGCAGTCGATGGTGGTAACGGTCGACAGCCTACGGTTGCAACAGTGGTGGTTGGTAGCCAGCGGTGGTGACAGTGGCGGGGGAGCACTTGGCTGGGTGTGATGGTGCTCGACAAGCTGGGTCTAGAGGCAGGCATGACAGCATCATGGAGGCTAATGCTCGATGGGCGTTGGGCAACGACAGCTGTAGTGAGGACAACGTAGCGATCGGTCAATCAGTCAATGTTGCTGTGATGACCAACGGTGGGGATGGCTCCAGCAAGCACAGGCGATGACAGGGCGGGGATCCACGTGGAAGACTATGACGGTCGGATGGCAGCGAAAATAGCTAGGTTAATACTCTAGCTCTGATACCATGTTATAAATATTATAAGTATATTTATGAGGCTCAATGGACAATATATATATGGAGTACAAGGTGATATTACAAGGGAATATGACATACACATATAAACAAATAAAATGCATATAAGGAAATAAAACAATTCCTATCCTATTCTAACAATGATAACATGTCTAAACTGATCCATAGTACCTTGGTAGTAATCATCATAACAAGATTTTTGTGTTTTAACTTTTAACCATAACTCCACAAGCACTTGAGATTGGTCTTGTTGCATGTAAAGTAGAGAAATAAAATAGAATAGCATATCATGTTTGAATTAGTTTATATATTCATTTTGGTGGATGACTAAACACACATTTGATGACACTTGAAGTATTGTGCCTAAATGTCCAATGTGCTAGTATGCTGCATACTTGACTAAATTATTGGTTGAAAGCATCATGTAGCTCCCCTAACATGGTGGTCAAGTATTACAGAACCTCATCAACTATTGAACTATGAAAACCATTTCTTTCATTGGGATTAGCCTGATTAATAGGCATGTACTCATGGATACTTGGCCGATTTATGAAAATGTAATACCCCGGCCCGTTAGTATGGAGGCCCATGTGACACATGTGGAGTGGTGTTGGGATTAATCCCACATTGCTTCTCTAAAGTGAGTTGTAATAGCATATAATGCCTGTTGAGTTCAAACATAGTACCCCGGGTTAACCTTTTTACATGAAGCAAGGATGAAAGTATAAGTAGGGTGCTATGCATGTGTGGGCCCACCCCACGGTGAGTTGGGCTTTGAGCGGATTTTGGGCATAAGTGTTATAGATAGTATCAGAGTATCAACCTTCGCTCCACGATGTGGGATAGGGGCATGGGCATATGGCGTATGACGAATGATGCATGTGGGCCCGTAGTGGACACATGACAAGGCATATGTGCTGGCACTAGATGTACGGACATGTACCAAGGGGTGGTTCTGGGCATTTGTCATGTATATGGTGTGTTGCCGAGGGCATCAGCCCTTAAGGGAGTGAATGTGATACCCCGGTCCATTAGTGTATAGGCCCATGTGGAGTGGTGGTGGGATTAGTCCTATATTGCTTGTCTAAAGTGAGTTGTAGTAGCATATAATGGTTGTTGGGTCCAAACATAGAACCTCTAGGTTAATCCTTTTACATGAAACGAGGAGGAAAGTGTAAGTGAGGTGTTATGCCTATGTGGGCCCGCTCTATGGCAGGCTGGGCTTTGAGTGGATTTTGGTTCAGGTTGTTACAAATGGTGTCATTGCTTCAACATTCACTACATGGGCACAAATGGTGTCATTGCATCAACCTTCACTACACGGGCTCGTGTGGGATAGGGATGTAGGCATATGGTGCATGACGCGTGTGGGCTCAAAGTGGACACATGGCATGGCATATGTGCCAACACTGGACGCATAGACATATACCAAGGGATGGTTCTGGGTATTTAGCATGTGTATGGTGTGCTGCTGAGGTAATCAACCCTTAAGGGGGTGAATGTAATACCCAGCCTGTTAGTGTGGAGGCCCATGTGGAGTGGTGGTGGGATTAGTCCCAAAATTCTTGTCTAAAGTGAGATGTCTTAGCATATAATGTTTATCAGGTCCAATCATAGCATCTTCGGGTTAATCTTTTTATAGAAACGAGGACGAAAGTGTAAGCAGAGTGATATGTGTGCGCACGTCTGCCCCATAGGTTGGTTGGACATTGAGCGAATTTTGGGCCAAAGTATTAAAGAAAATAACATGATAAGGACATTATGCAATGATATTCTTGCGTTCGTTGATGGAGAATTAGCTATGTAGGACTTCAATATTAGTTGCTTGGTAAATAGGTTTTTGTTTTTAACAATGATCATTTGATAGCCTCCTGCCCAAGTTTACCTTATTTTGACTTAACCAAGGCTACATAACATTCTTCCCTTGTATGTCATCTTCCATTAAGTAAGTCCTCTTGTACATTTTTTAACCTATGCTGAAAAATTCAATAATTTATTCGTTCCTTTTGTACTTGTTGTTTCATTTTCGTTATGTTTGTTTGCATATTGGAATACAAAACAAGGGGATTTTTCAATGTGTATACTGATGTTTAAATTTAAATGTTGTCTGAAGCCTTCAAAATTCTCTATGATTGCACCATGCATACAGTTTCTAATTAACTATTCAGGTTGGCTGTGTAGGTAGTATACTTCATTTTTTATGATATAGCATAGTATGCACACTTCAACAAGATATGTGCTTCCACATAGACTGCACAACTTAGAATAGCGTCCATTTAAAAAGATAGAAGGAAGACTAGCTAGAAATTCAAGAAGAAGAGCTAAGAGGAAACAGAGGAAACAGAGAAAAGAAGATGGTATAGGAGACGTTTTGGCTTGCAGACAAGATGAGCAGCAGAAGTTAAATCTAAGAATGCCAGCTTTTGAGAATAGAGAAGAAGAAAGAAACAACTAAATAAGATGAGAATTCTAAGGTAGAGACAGGAAGAGAGAAATGAAGGGAAAAGACTGGAGAACTATTCCTACCGTGAGAAAGATAGAGGGAGCGCTAGCGAGGCAGAGAAGAGAACTAATGGGAAAGAAGGAGAGGACTCGGAGGAAAGAAGAGAGCGCAGGGGACAGACGAGAAGAAGCAAAGCGCTAAAACAACTATCCCATCCCATCACAGCAAGCTCACAGACAGACAACTTCAAGAAAAAGATCAAGACAAGCAAACATAAAGAATGCTATACTACTGCAGAAAACAATGAAGTAAACCTAACTTAGGAATGACATAAAAACAACATGACATTAAACATATTTTTTTACTTTTTACTAACAGTAATTAACAGAACTGCATGCACAATATTAAATCTAATAGAAAGATCTACTCTAACACGGAAGATGATATCAATATCACAGTACAAAACGCACCCTACAAGCAGAGGCATCAAACTTATGAATATCTATTGACTATCAAGCAAGAATCATAAATCTAAACATGAAGATATAATCTAAATAATCGTCTCACGTGCGCAAGAACAATGAAAAGTACTTTGTAGTCCCAGATCCGAAATATATAGCACATGCACATAATAGATCCAACACATAAGCATCTCAGAAAAGCATTCACAGTACTAATATCAAAGATCGGAGTTGATACAACCCAGAAATAAAAGCTGATGAAGATTATCCAGAGTGGAAGCTGGTAGATGAAGAAGATCTGGTGCAGGAGCCGTAGAAGATGGGGCAGATCCGGTGAAGATGTAGTAGATACGTGTGTAGAAGTAGCAGATCGAGCCGTGTAGACGAAGCAGGTTGGGGTAGAAGACGCCGTAGAGGTAGCAGATCTGCGGAGGTGATGTAGATCCGGCGCTAGGGTTGCAGATCTGAGCTGAAGAAAGTGTAGGAGTAGCAGATCCGGCCGTGGAAGTTGAAGATCTGGAACCGGGCTTCTTCCTCCTCCTCAGGTTTCAAGGTACGGCACGGGGTTGAGCAGAAGAATGATTCGGCAGGGGGTGAAGATGACCAGAAGGTGTAAGAGCTGGGCGGGAGGTGCTCGTCACTGGCTATGGCCGGCCTCCGACGACGGCGATGATTAGAAGGGACATCTCGGTGGAGGAGCTTTTTTTGGGAATGGAAGACGAGCAGACCCCGCAGTTTGCTGGGGGTGCTGCTAGGGTTATCTGTGTTGACCGGCTCGCCGTGGGAAGAAGCAACTGGCGGCTTATATAGTTGCGGCGGCCCTAGGGTTTCCAGTGGAGCGCAGTTAGGGTTTGCTGTGCGGTTTTGCGCTTTAGTCCTTCCACTTTTGCTATTTTGCGACCCTAGCTCCTTCCATGCTGATCTTCTGTGGATTTTGCGCCTGGTTCGCACCGACCTACAAGAAAAGTATGGGTAAACAGTCCAAATAGAGGGCAATATGCATATAATTAATGAATTTATGGCCAATTTGAGCTACTAACAACAGGATTAAGATGTGAAAATTTACTATAAATATGATGCACATCATACCCCCAAGCTTAAACGTTTGATTGTCCTCAAGCAAATAATATGATGATATCGAACCCAGGCAGCTAAAAAAATTGAAAGATCTAAGTGACTGCTTGCAGCTAGTCAAATGGCACTCAATAATTCAAATAAGACTATCTGACTTGATTTTTATCCAAGCTGAGAACAAAATTTTCATGACAAAGACATCAAAGTGATAACTAAAGTTTTTGACCAAATCAAGTTACTCAAAAGTGCCAAATCGCACTAATTGATTACATGGATCCAACCAAAATTGAAAAGCATCGAGACTAGGTATAACAATCTAGAATAAGCATATCCAAGAGTCATACTAAGGCATTTACTATTTTAGATGAAGATACTAATACTTGCGTGAAATTTATGAAAAAGCCCACACTTGAGCCATGATACCTTAATTTTTTGTTGATTTTTAACAAGTTTTAAACACACCATGGGCACAAGTGCCACTTATTCCAACTCTTGGGCATGCTAGCCAATTATTCAAACGTTTGCGAACCAATGTGACATAGTCACTTATTCAACTCACTCACACTTTGCATCTCAAACCAGAAGTATAAATCTTTTTTTAGATTGAGCATCATTAACCGGTTTTCATTAATTCTAAGTAATACGTGTCCCGAGACATGGATACCTAGATAAATCAACCATGTTATTGGCTCAAGATAGGACTACCACTTTCACAAACTTTTCATTCAAGCAAAAGTATCAAAATCTAAAATAAAGTATTATGCCTAAGCATGAATTCTAGGATATGATTATTCTAGGAGTGATAACTAGAATCAATTCACTCCGCAAATGGTAAAGATACATGTGTAACTCGCTATGCATCAAACTCTTTAGGATCACAAGATTCCTAAGCCATCACAATATTTCAATGTATACAAGAGTAGGCCTACTGGATATCACAAAGAATTCATATCAATCCTTGTTCACTTAAACAATTTTCGGCGTGAAAACTCTGGATTATACCAAGACAGTCTCATATTACAGACAAAGTATGAAATCAGCAGAATATAACAACACATAATAATGATCAGGACAGTCACATATAATCATCAGTAATCTAGCATGAGAATTGTACTAGCCATAAATCATCAACTACACATCCATCAACTTTAGTGCCCATGAGTATGACAAAAGAAATATGCTAAAGAATCATCCATACAAAAACAGGCCCTTCCCCCAAGCTTGAATCAAACATTAACTCGAGAATAGACATTTAGTAGTTGGAAACAGCTCACCGGGTGCAAAAGATGAATAAAGCAGTATCGCATCATCCCTTTAGCTTCCTGCCATGCTTGGATGATGGTTCAGCATGCAACTGAAATGGAAAAATAAAAAAAAGGGAAAGGATAAACCGACAAAAGATAAAATAAAAGAGGAAAATTGAAGTAAAACAGTAAAATGCTCAGGTTACCTCCTAAGAAGCGCTTGTTTTAGGTCCTTAGCTTGACCAACAAATGATCATTACATAGGCTCAAAAGAATGAGGAGGGTCAAGGTCAGGACTGACTTGATCTCCAGAACTGTCCTCCTCATTTAGTTCAGGAAAAGGTTCCCCAATAAAATAATGTTTCAGTCTTTGCCCATTAACCTTGAAAATATCCCCAGATTGACTCTCAACCTCAAAAGCTCCACTACTAAGCACTTTCTTGAGTAAATAGGGCTCAAACCATCTAGACTTGAACTTCCCAGGGAACAAATGGAACCTTGAGTCAAAAACTAAGACAAGCTCTCCAGGGTGGAAATCACGCCTCAAGATGTGACGGTCATGAATCTTTTTAGCTCGCTCTTTGTAAATCCTTGAGCTTTCATAAGCATCAAGTCTCAATTCATCAAGTTCACACAGCTGCAGCTTCCTATGTTTTCCTGCTAGACCCATGTCCATGTTGAGCTTTAATTTCTAATTGCCCAATGTGCTCTATGCTCAAGCTCAACAGGAAGATGACAAGCTTTACCATATTCCAACCTAAAAGGAGACATTCCAATAGGTGTTTTGAATGCTGTCCTATAAGCCCACAATGCATCAGGAAGCTTAAGGGACCAATCAGTCCTAGATTTGGACACAACTTTCTCGAGGATCTGCTTTATCTCTCTATTAGAAACTTCAACTTGCCCATTTGCTTGAGGATGATAAGGAGTGGTGAGTCTATGATTATGGACTCCATACTTGGCTAGAAGGGCTTCAAATTGACTGTGATTGAAGTGAGACCCACCATCACTAATCACAACACGGGGAATTCCAAACCTAGGGAAGATGACTTGCCGAAACAGACGGCATACAGATTTTGAATCAGCATGAACAGTGGGTATAGCCTCAACCCATTTGGACACATAGTCCACTGCTACCAGAATATGCTTGTACCCTTGAGAAGAGGGCAAAGGTCCTATGTAATCTATTCCCCAAACATCAAAGAGTTCCATCTCAAGGATATCATGCTGAGGCATCTCATGTCGTCTTGACATGTTCCCTGTATGCTGACAGGGATCACAAGACTGAATGAATGCATGAATATCCTTAAACATGGTAGGCCAATAGAATCCAGCTTGGAGCACCTTAACTTGGGTCTTAGCAGTGCTCGCATGACCACCATGGGGAGCAGAAAGGCAGTGAAAAATCATACTATGGACCTCCTCATGAGGAAGGCAACGTCGGACAACCCCATTTGCACAATGCTGATACAGATATGGGTCATCCCAAAAGAATTGACGTGCCTCGTGAGTAAACTTCCTACGCTGCTGGTAGGAGAGTCTAGGAGGTATAGTGTTGTAGACCAAGTAATTCACTATATCTGCATACCATGGGGTGCGAGACTGAATAAGAGAAATTTCTAAAAGTTGGTCTCCAGGAAGAGTCTCTTCAATAGGGAGGTTGGAAACTAAATCAGAATGAGGTAATCTAGAAAGATGGTCTACTACTAAGTTCTCAGCCCCTTCTTATCTCTAATTTCCACATCAAATTCTTGCAGCAAAAGAATCCAACGAATGAGGCGAGGTTTAGCATCCTTTTTACTCAAAAGATACCTTATGGCTGCATGATCTGTGTACACTATGCATCTTGCGCCAACAAGGTAAGATCTGAATTTGTCAAAGACAAATACTACAGCTAGCAATTCCTTCTCAGTGGTTGTGTAATTGATCTGAGTGTCATCTAAAGTTCTGCTAGCATAGTAAATGACATGCAGGGCCTTATCATGTCGTTGCCCCAAAACAGCCCCCACAACAAAATCACTTGCATCACACATGAGCTCAAAAGGCAAGTCCCAATTAGGAGGTTGCACAATGGGTGCAGAAATGAGAGCAGCCTTGAGCTTACAAAATGCATCCATGCAAGCCTCATCAAAAGCAAAAGGAACATCACAGCCCAAAAGATGAGGGAGAGGACGAGCAATTTTTTGAGAAATCCTTTATGAATCTACGGTAAAAACCTGCATGCCCCAAAAAAACTGCGAACACCCTTCATATTAACTGGAGGGGGCAGGCGCTCAATTACCTCTACTTTTGCTCTATCCACCTCAATGCCTCTAGAAGACACTAAGTGACCAAGGACTATCCCCTCTCGAACTAGAAAATGACATTTCTCCCAATTGAGGACCAAATTGGCCTCAAGACACCGCTGTAGGACAGTCTCGAGATTGGCTAGACAACTCTCAAGGGTCTGTCCATAGACAGTGAAATCATCCATGAAAACCTCCATGATTTTCTCAATAAGATCAGTGAAGATAGACATGGCACAACGCTGGAAGGTCCCTGGGGCATTACAGAGTCCAAAAGGCAACCTACGGTAAGCAAAGATACCATAGGGGCACGTAAAAGTGGTCTTATCCTGATCTGATGGTGTATAGGTATCTGCAGAAAACCTGAATATCCATCAAGATAACAGAAATAAGAATGGCGGGCCAGTCTCTCTAGCATTTGATCAATGAAAGGCAAAGGGAAGTGGTCCTTGCGAGTGGCCTTGTTAAGCTATCTATAATCAGTACACATACGCCAGCCTGTAGTAGTCCTTGTGGGAATCAAGTCACCTTTTTCATTGGCGACAACTGTCATGCCCCCTTTCTTAGGCACAACATGAATGGGACTGACCCACTGACTATCTGAAATGGGATAAATAATGTTGGCACCAAGAAGCTTCAGGATTTCTTTCTTGACAACCTCCTGCAAGTGAGGATTAAGCCTACGCTGGTGCTCACGAGTAGGCTTAGCGTCATCCTCAAGGTGTATGCGATGCATGCAGGTGGCTAGATCAATGCCCTTCATATCATCAATCGAGTATCCAATGACAGCTCGATATCTACAAAGGATCTCAAGGAGTTGATCAGCCTCTAAAGGTGTCAAATGATCACTCACAATAACAGGAAAGGTCTGATCTGGTCCAAGAAATTCATATCTAAGATGCTTAGGAAGTGGTTTCAGCTCTACCTTTGGGGCTGAGGGCTGTCTAAGGTCTGGGGTGTGAGAAGGCTCTATAGGAGCATCAATGAGTGCCACATGATAAGAATTTGCAGCAGTGCACTCATTATGCATAATAAGCTTTTCATCCTCAAATGATGCTACCTCCTCAACATTTTCATACGTTTCAGCGACACATTTGTCAACCAAATCAAGAGAAAAACACTGATCTGGACAGTGAGGAAGGTGAGTAGGGTGCCTCATATCAAATGCTAGCTTCTCTTGACCAAATTGGAGAGTAAGCTTGGCATCCTTCACATCTATAACAGCACCAGCAGTGGCTAGGAAAGGTCTCCCAAGAATGATGGGCTCACTTCTATCCTCCATCTCTAGGACAACAAAGTCTACAGGGAAGGCAAGAGTGCCAATTACCATAGGGACATCCACTAAAATACCAGCTGGGTGACGATAAGTGCGATCAGCCAACTGCAACGTCATGGCTGTTGGCTGCAGATCACCTAAAGGGAGCTCGTCACATACAGAGAGGTAGAGGACACTGACACTAGAGCCTAAGTCACAAAGAGCACGAAAGTTCTTGGAGCCCATAGTGCACGGAATACAGAAGCTACCAGGGTCCTCTAACTTAGGAGGTAGCTTATTCTGAATGATTGCGCTACACTCCTTAGTTAGAGTGATCACCTCAAGCTCATCCATACTCCGTTTCTTGGTAAGTAGCTCCTTGAAGAACTTGGCATACATTGGCACATGTAGGACAACATCTAGAATAGGAATGGTGATTTGAACATCCTTCATCATCTCTAGAAACTTAGCAAACTACTTGTCCTCATTTGTCTTTTCTAAACGCTTAGGGAATGGCATTTTAGGCTTTGTGGAAGGGACAGCTGCTGAATTAGATGATGAGGGAGCCTCATGTGCTAAGGCTGTGCACTAGAGCTAAGTTGGTGCAAATTCTGCTGCTGTGAGTCAGGCTGGACAGTCCTAAAAATAGGTGGCACATACAAGGGTGGTGTAGGAAGAAGTGGATTAGATGTAGTCTTGCCACTCCTAGTGGTAATTGCTCCACAATGGCCATGAGGATTAACCTCAGGCTGTGCAGGAAGCCTCCAGGGGTGCTGGATGAAGCCTGCGATGCTTGCAAACTCTCCATACAACTGGTCAGATCACTTAACTGGGTTTTTGCATCATTATATTGAGCCTCCATCTTGGCCATATGTGATGCAAGGAGCTGTTCTATTCTGGTTAACTGATCTGACTGAGTAGCAGGAGGTTGTTGGTTAGGAACATGCATCATAGACTGCTGAAATGAAGCATGTAAAGGGGCTTGCTGCTGCCTAAACCCTTGTGTTGAATTACCCATAGGAAATGAGGAAACACTAGGATTAGTGTTCTTGTAAGACAAGTTTGGATGACGCCAACCTGGGTTGTAGGTCTGAGAATATGGCCCATGTGATTGAGCATAATTGACCTCAGATGGTTCAGTTGTGGAAGTTAAAGGGCACTCAGCTGGAGTGTGTCCCTGAGATCCACAAATCTGACATCCAGTTGCCACATGGGCTGAAGATGATGGCATAAACTGAGCCATTTGACGTGTGAGAACCTGGATCTGTGCAGAAAAAGCATCATGAGAGCTTACCTCATAGATTCTAGGGCGTGGAAGAGCAGAAGCTCTCTCACTGGACCATTGAAAATGGTGGGAGGACATACTCTCAATTAAGTTGAAAGCTTCATCAAGAGTTTTGTTCATTATGCCTCCACCTGCTGTAGAATCTACAAAGGCTCTAGTGCTGTGGGTAAGTCCTTTGTAAAAAATCTGCAGCACCAGCCACCTTTCAAGACCATGGTGAGGGCACATCCTAAGCAGGGTTTGATACCTCTGCCAGGCATCATACAAACTCTCACCCTCAAATTGTGAAAACCTAGTGATCTGGTCACGTACTTCAGCTGACTTTGAGGGTGGAAAATACCTCTCAAGAAAGGCTTGTAATAGGTGCTCCCAAGTGTCCTTAAGGTGCATGGGGAGAGAATGCAACCAGGTCTTTGCGCCATCTCTAAGTGAGAAAGGAAACAATGGCATCTGTTGATAATCCATTGCACTTCAAGGTATTGCAATACTCTAAGAAGGTGTGAATGTGTTCATTTGGGTCTTCAGTGGAAGAACCTCCAAATCGAGATTGCTGGACCATTGTAATGAGTGCAGGTTTGAGTTCGAAATTGTTTGCCTGAATGACAGGTTGAACAATTCCAGGGGCTATACTTTGGTCTCTAGGAATCCAAAGGTCACAAAGAAGAGGCTGAGGGTTCGGGTCACCCATTTTCTTTTGATGGGAGAGTTGATTTTCTTTCTTCAGCTTATGAAATGTGCGCTCAATCTCAAGATCAAAAGGAGCCAACGAATGATCTCCACTCTTGCGCATAAGCTGAGAAATCAAATCTAAAAGAAAAGGTGGAAGGAAAACTAAAGAAAGGACTTAGTCTATGATCTAGTGCTGATACCAATATCTAGTCCCCGGCAACGGCGCCAAATTCTTGATCGTGCAAAACTGCACACCCGCAAGTGCACGAGTTGCCGCTAAGATAGCAGCGAGATGTCGTGTTCTCCACAGGGACTAGAATACCAGTGTCAAGACATCCTACCAAAGCTAAATCGCATGAACTGGGAATTTAAGACTAACTGTAGAACCTAGACAAACTAAAAGTTAGCGATCAGATATGCAGAAGATGGGAAAAATGAGAAAGGAAGAGCCGAGTATACTGTGAAAAAGAGTAGCTCTATTGAGAGAAATACAGAAGGAAGACTAGCTAGAAATTCAAGAAGAAGAGCTAAGAGGAAAGAGAGGAAACAGAGAAAAGAAGATGGTTTAGGAGACGTTTTTGCTTGCAGACAAGATGAGCAGCAGAAGTTAAATCTAAGAATGCCAGATTTTGAGAATAGAGAAGAAGAAAGAAATAACTAAAGAAGATGAGAATTCTAAGGTAGAGACAGGAAGAGAGAAATGAAGGGAAAAGACTGGAGAACTATTCCTACCGTGAGAAAGACAGAGGGAGCGCTAGTGAGGCAGAGAAGAGAACTAATGGGAAAGAAGGAGAGGACTCGAAGGAAAGAAGAGAGCGCAGGGGACAGACGAGAAGAAGCAAAGCGCTAAAACAACTATCCCATCCCATCACAGCAAGCTCACAGACAGACAACTTCAAGAAAATGATCAATACAAGCAAACATAAAGAATGCTATACTACTGCAGAAAACAATGAAGTAAACCTAACTTAGGAATGACATAAAAACAGCATGACATTAAACATATTTTTTTACTTTTTACTAACAGTAATTAACAGAACTGCATGCACAATATTAAATCTAATAGAAAGATCTACTCTAACACGGAAGATGATATCAATATCACAGTACGAAACGCACCCTACAAGCAGAGGCATCAAACTTATGAATATCTACTGACTATCAAGCAAGAATCATAAATCTAAACATGAAGATATAATCTAAATAATCATCTCACGTGCGCAAGAACAATGAAAAGTAATCTGTAGTCCCAGATCCGAAATATATAGCACATGCACATAACAGATCCAACTCATAAGCATCTCAGAAAAGCATTCACAGTACTAATATCAAAGATCGGAGTTGATACAACCCAGAAATAAAAGCTGATGAAGATTATCCGTAGTGGAAGCTGGTAGATGAAGCAGATCTGGTGCAAGAGCCATAGAAGATGGGGCAGATTCCGTGAAGATGTAGTAGATCTGTGTGTAGAAGTAGCAGATCGAGCCGTGTAGACGAAGCAGGTCGGTGTAGAAGACGCCATAGAGGTAGTAGATCTGCGGAGGTGATGTAGATCCGGCGCTAGGGTTGCAGATCCGAGTTGAAGAAAGTGTAGGAGTAGCAGATCTGGCCGTGGAAGTTGAAGATCTGGAACCGGGCTTCTTCCTCCTCCTCACGTTTCAAGGTACGGCACGGGGTTGAGCAGAAGAATGATTCGGCAGGGGGTGAAGATGGCCAGGAGATGTAAGAGCTAGGCGGGAGGTGCTCGTCGCTGGCTATGGCTGGCCTCCGACGACGGCGATGATTAGAAGGGACATCTCGGTGGAGGAGCTTTTTTTTTGGGAATGGAAGACGAGCAAACCCCGCAATTTGCTGGGGGTGCGGCTAGGGTTATCTGTGTTGACCGGATCGCCATGGGAAGAAGCAGCTGGCTTATATAGTTGCGGCGGCCCCAGGGTTTCCAGTGGAGCGCGGTTAGGGTTTGCTGTGCGGTTTTGCGTTTTAGTCCTTCCACTTTTGCTGTTTTGCGACCCCTAGCTCCTTCCATGCTGATCTTCTGTGGATTTTGCGCCTGGTTCGCGCCGACCTACAAGAAAAGTACACAACCATGTAAACAGTCCAAATAGAGGGCAATATGCATATAATTAATGAATTTATGGCCAATTTGAGCTACTAACAACAGGATTAAGATGTGAAAAGTTTCTATAAATATGATGCACATCAGCAGTCAGACCAGCCTTGCGTCGGCAGTCAAACCGCTTCATGGTCGGACCATCGTTTCATCGATTGTCTGAACGAAATTTGACAAGGGCTAATTCTTCACTTAAACCTTTATCGTTGCCTGTTGTTGCTCTTGTTCGTCGAGTGTCATAGTACAGGATTCCTAAATCTTATTTCACTAACCCCAATAATGTGTGACCGTTGTCTCCTATAATGTAAGACTAGCTAACGCGGGATGAAGAACATGCGCTTGATTAGGTTGGGTTTCGGTCTTTTACATCAACTTGATTGGAGCAAGTGATAGTTCTTCACCTTCTTTGATGGCGTCCAAGAGATTTCACCTTCTGAGAAGACCATGTGGAATAGGTGATGTTGTTCTACACCCTGTTGAGTTTCATTTTCAGATTGCTGATATTATCTCAATCTATTTTATTCTTATTATTTTGCTCTTTTGCAAAGTGATTTGGGTGTGTTGCATCTTTTGGGATCCAAGTCATTGAAATCATAAGAGTAGTAGAGCTATCTTTATCATATTTACTCATATGTTTGTAGTTTTGATCAGGACTGGTTAAAATTATTTTGCTATACTTGAACTAAAATTAACATGGTGGAATACTTTGATACTTTGTGATGTTCATCTAAAAAGATTAGATTTATTGTGAGTCTTATTTTAAATCATGGCTATGAGGCTCGCATGTTTTATATTGCAATCTTTTTATGTTCACTCAAGTTGGCATGTTATAAAAAATAAGAAAGAGAAGATTGAAAAGATGCATGCCATGGTTAAACAAAAGAAAAAACACAAAAAGTGCATAAATAAAAAAAATATGCTTCAAGCATACAGCCATTCAAAAGAAGTTTGCTACAAACATGTCATCATGAAAAGAAATATGTTACAAGCATGCCACATGCTTAAGAATTAAGTGTGGAGCAATAGGTTACTATATGAGACTCTAGCTCATCTAGACTTAAGATTGTTTCAATTTTTGGCCTTTCACTTTCAGTGTGAGATCTCATTGTGCTCTTTCTAATTTGTTTAGCCATTGTTGATATGCCTGTCATTAATCTAATTTGCTTAATCATGTTAAAGACTGGTTTGACATTGCTATATGATAAATGACTTTAAATGATCTTGATAGCTCTACTCAAAGGAATGGCTTGGTTAAAATTTTAAAATCAACGCATAGTGACTTGGATAATATACAAAGCTTTTCATTTTTATTCTCATTACTCCTTAGAATTATTCTCTGTCTAGAGTTCTTGATGATTACATTGGCAAAGGGAGAGAGAAATTGGAGAAGAAAAAATTTGATGTATTTGCTCAATCTGCTCTCTTGTATTGAGGGGGAGTTTTTCAGAGTTTTCTACTATCTTTTCTCTATGGATTTGAAACTTTCTTTTTACAATTTTTGCTTTTGTTTCAAAACCAACTCATTCAAGAGATTTTGAGGAATTGTTAATGTATTCATCAACGGGAAGATTGTTAGACCAAGCGGATAGATCATGAATTTAGTGATAATGAATAATTGACACTTGGGTTGCATTGAAATTTACGTTTGTGAAAATTTTGGTTGATGCGTTTCTGGAAAACTGGAATTGCTAGAATATTCAAGTTAAGCAATCTGACCGCTTTGTATTGAGTAGTCTGATCGGCTAGCTTCAACCACGATCGGTAGTTGATGGTCCGATCGGCAAACTTCGACCACGGTCAGAAGTCTGAGAGTTTTCGACCATGGCAGATCAACCACGACTGAACGACCACGGTATGTCGACCACGGCAGATCGACCACGACAGAACGACCACGGCATGTCGACCACGGTAGGCTTCGATCACAGTATTTTAATCACAATAGAATGACCATGGCAAGTGATCGGTAGGCTTATATCTTGAACAGTGAACTCGTAAGCTACTATAAACCGGTCGGAGCTACAGTGTACCGGTCGTATGCTACAGGAAACCGGTTGTATGCAACAGTGAATCGGTCATGAGCTATAGTGAACCATCAGTAGTCAGAGCGTTGTGTTGGACTAGTCGATTAGCATACAACGACCACAGTCAGTAGTTGAAGGCGTCAACCCTGGTTTGTGATTGATATAGTGAGCTATAGTAATCGGTCAGGGGTCATAGTTACAGTGCTTTGTTATAGTCGTAGACTTTGCAGTCTACTGTCGTAGTCATAGACTTTGCGGACTGTTGTCATAGTCATAAGCTTCGCGATCTATTGTCTTAGACTTTGTGATCGGTAGTCAAAGACTTTGTGATCGGTAGTCATAGACTTTGCGGTCGGTAGTCGAAGACTTTATGGTCATTAGTTGAAGACTTTGTGATCGGTAGTCATAGACATTGCTGGCCGGTAGTCGAAGACTTTGTAATCGGTTGTCGTAGGCTTTGCTGGTCGGTAGCCGTAGGCTTTTGCGATCGATTGTCATAGGCTTCACGGTCGGTACTTATAGACTTCGAGTGCTTCAATTCCAGTGATCTTCGAGCACCTTAAGTACTCATGTCTGATGGGCCAGGGGTACGAATGGCATGTGCATGATGGTCAGACTGGTTTACTGGGTGGTCCGAAGTTAATTTTTTGCAGAGTGTGGAATTTGTGGTCGTAGATTATCTGGTTTGTAGTTACTGATGGTTAAGAGTGTGGTTTTGCATGGACTGATGTTGGTCAAGTTGGGAAGAACTTGTGCCGTAAAAAATGTTCTTTGGTCTTTGTATATGTAGGTGGGTGTGGAGATGGTCATGGTCGGTGATGAGGAGGACTGGGATTAGAAGGGAGAAATCTAAGATCCAGGCAGTCGAGGATGTCACGCGAGGTGGTTGAGCTTACGCTGGAGCATGTGGAGGTCGAAGGTGTATGAGATGTTGAGAAGCTGTGCAGTCTTTGGTCTTTACATATGCATATTGAGCATGGAGACGATTATGGTCGGTGATAAGGAGGATCAGAACTAGGAGGAGGAAATCTGAGGTCCAGGCGATCAAGAATATCATGCGAGGTGATTGGGCTCACGCTGGAGCATATGGAGATCAAAGGTGGTTAATGCATAGAGAAGCTACAAGATGTGCAGCCCTGGAGGCTTCGTCACGTGATGAGATTGGAGAAGTTATGGAAGGAGTCCGTAACTTAGAAGGTTTAGACATATTGGAAAACCCTTGTTCGGAAGGGTTTTGGGTCTCTTGATTTTCGAAAGAGATAGGATTTCATGTCCGTATTTGATGAGGACATGGTTTGGAGCTCTAGCATATAAATAGTAGGGAGAGGTTAAGAGTTGACCTGTGGCTTTGAGATGGTTTTAGAGAGAATGCTTTTATGCTAGGGTTTGAGGGGTGCCATGAGAGTACTTTGTAGCCACCAATCATGATTCAGAAATAAAGATCAGATCTGTTCCAAAAAAGTTTGTTGGCACAAGTGGCGTGTTTTTCTGGGCGTTGTCTTCGACTTGTTCTTTTTCCAAGCAGAGTTGCGCGTGGCGAGATAGCGTCCCTCCATCGACTTGATTGCACGCCAAGTCGTTTACTCGATTGTCGCCAACAGTATCAGCAGAGAGAGTAGACCAGAGCACGTCTACTCGAAGGTGTTGTTTTCTTGAAGGCATAGGGGATCGAGAGATTCTGCTGCCGGTGTCGAAGGTTTTGTGTAAATGCAAATCGAGTAGTCGAGCAAACGGTCAAACACCAAGCGGTCGAAACCTTCATCGAGCATGTGCAAAGGCAAGCAAGCGGTTGTGCGAGCAGTTGAGCATCTTGTAATCGAAATCTACATCTGGTAAGTTAGATTGTTTTTCTTTTGGTTTAAGATTTGTTTTCAGGTATCAAGAAATGGAGGCAATTATTCACCCTCTTCTGATTGCGGTATGCGATCCTACAAGAATACATGTCCAAAAGCAAAAAAAATAATGAGAAAAAGGAAGGGATCCGGACTAGCAGAAACTGAAGTCTGAAGGCCGTGTGCCCATCTGGGATTCAAAATTTCGTGTCCGTCCCAACCCAGGTCCCTCGTAGACCGAGTTTCCCACTCTGCATTTGCGTGACTCGCGATATGTCCATTAAAGATGAAATCAGAATGAATCAACAGAAGAAGCCCTCTCGATTCCTAACGGGCTGGCTTGACATATATGTCAGCTAAGGGCACATTCTGTGCATAATTTTTGAAACACGATGCAAGTGGTCATAAAACATTTTGAAAGAAAATTGATTAGATAAGTCTTGATGCAATGAAGCATACTGCAAAAGTTCATCTGAAATCACATCGTGTAGATTGAATTTAGATTCGAAATTTTATTGTACGATAGATTGATTTCGTATGAATGTTGTCAAACTTTCAATCTTTGGAAAGATACAACGATTCCAAGAGCATGCCAACTTTCATAAAAAGGATACATTGTAGTTTGCATACTTACTTCGGAAATATATATTTAACATCGTCACACACGCACAACAGTGCTTTGTCATAGTCGTAGACTTCACAGTCTGATGTCATAGTCATAGACTTCGCGAGCTGTTGTCATAGTTGTAAGCTTCACGATCTATTATCGTAGACTTTGTGATCGGTAGTGCAAGACTTTGTGATGTCGAAGACTTTACGGTCGGTAGTCAAAGACTTTGTGATCGGTAGACCTAGACTTTGTTGGTCGGTAGTCGAAGACTTTGTGATCGGTAGTCATAGGCTTTGCTGGTCGGTAGTCGTAGGCTTTTGCGATCGGCTGTCGTAGGCTTCATGGTCAGTACTTGTAGACTTCGAGTACTTCAATTCCAATGATCTTCGAGTACCTTGAGTACTCATGTCTGATGGGCCAGGGGTATGAACGGCCTGTGCGTGACAGTTAGACTAGTCTTATTGGGTGGTCTGAAATTGATTTTTGCATAGTGTGGAATTGGTGGTCGTAGATGATCTGGTTTGTAGTTATTGATGATTAAGAGTGTGGTTTGCATGGACTAATGTCAGTCAAATTGGGAAAAACTTGTCCCAAAAAATGTTCTTGGTCCTTGTATGTGCAGGTGGGCTTTGGAGGCGGTCATGGTTGGTGACAAGGAGGACTAGGACTAGGAGGGGGAAATTTGATATTTAGGCGGTCGAGGATATCACGCGAGGTGGTCGGGCTCACACTAGAGCATGTGGAGGTGAAAGTGTATGAGGTGTTGAGAAGCTGTGTGGTCTTTGGTCTTTGCATATGCATGTTGGGTGTGGAGACAATCATGATCGGTGACGAGGAGGACCAGAACTAGAAGGGGAAAATATGAGGTCCAGGCGGTCAAGGATGTCACGCGACGTGGTCGGGCTCACGTTGAAGCACGTGGAGATCAAAGATGATTTATGTGTGAAGAAGCTATAAGAGGTACGGTCCTAGAGGCTTCGTAAGCTGCCGTGGTCGTAGCATGCCGTGGCCATAGCATGTCGTGGTCATAAGTTGAACGTGGTCGTAAGCTGCTGTGATCATAGCATGACGTGGTCGTAGACTAAAGTCTGTGGTTTGAAATCACTCGTAACTATGTAGAACTACTTAAAGACAAAGTCTTCCACTGCAAACGATCAAGTCTTTCACAAACGAAAATCTAAAATAAACCAAATATCAATTATTTATCATCTTTTTATTTACGACCATCCACATGGTCTAACTTCAAACTTTCAATCTTTGGAAAGATACAACGATTCCAAGAGCGTGCCAACATTCATAAAAAGGATACATTATAGTTTGCATACTTATTTCGGAAATATATATTTAACATCGTCACACACGCACAGCCACAATACTTTATTAGGAACTAGGCAGCTGTCGTCTTTTGTAGCTTACCATTACTTGACCTTTTGGCTCAAGAACCAACTTGCTCCTATCAACCTTGGGGAAAGGAGATATCAACTTGAGCTCAAATTTCCTTAGCAGATAGCCCCATATTACTTTGATCTGCACATATGCATAACATTCACCAGCGCAGCCATGCCTCCCAGCGCCAAATGAGGTGTATGAGAATGGGCCAGCGACCTTGTCCTCCTCTCTCCCTGGACGAAATCGATCTGGATCGAACACATGAGGGTCCTTGTAAATGTAAGAGCAATGGTTGTTGAATATTATAGGGCTTGCTATGGTATGCCCTTTCGGGACACCATATTCCTTCCCTTGTCTAGTTCGTACGGTGAAGCAACTATGTGCCTGACGACGTAGCATTAGAACTGGCGGTTGGATTCTTAGCGCCTCTTTGATGCAACGATGTAATGTGTCCATCTCTAGCAAGACATCGTAGTCTATATGGTCACCGTGCTGTCTGATGATTTTCTTTTGCTCTTCGATAGTTGCCGCCAAGAACTTGGAGTGGGTGAGTAGGAAAGCTCCGGTCCAGGTGCTCGTGTTGGTGCTTGTGTGTTTTCCACCAAACAAGAGGCCCAGAAGTAGTCCGGTGATTTCTGTTTCGGTCGTAGGGTGGCCATCGTTGTACTTGGAATCAATCATGCTTTGCAAAACGTCTTCCTCGGCTCTGCCCGAGCTTTTACGTGATCTCACGATCTCAGAGAATATCTCGGCGAGCCTAGCTCGCGCTTTGTCGCGCTTACGGTGTGCTGAGATCGGGAGGTACGGGAAAAATATGCTGATCAAGTGCAGGCCGTTGTCAAGATCACGGAGTAGTGCACAGACTTCATCATGCATCTTCTCCCGTGCCTCCTTCCCCATCATGCATCGGCCTAAATTATTACTAGATTTTTTTGGCCTATTTCCCTCTCCTTAGCCCAAATTGGTACCAAACACTGGTCTAGACCCACTAGGCCAGTACCATGATTCACATGACACATGGTAAAAACTCTAGGTCTCACTTAGTCTTTTCTCTCACTCAAGTCTCTCCTCTTTGTCTCTCTCTATTTGGTGGCGCAGAAGCTTCTGGTCTTAAAGGAGCACTGGAGCGGCCGTTTCGCTACGCAAATCACCTTGCCATCGTCGCTCGCCAATGCGGTGCAGCCGCACAGGTTCACCCTCCCCGACCTAGTGACCTCCATGGCGTCATGGCCCCATATCCCTAATCCGATAATCCCTCTGTCTCCTACTCCCTTAGCGATCTCTGATTTGAAGCAAAATTATGTGTCTTAAATAAAGACATGAGTTGTATTTTACCTAAAGAAGTGAGGTATCTATAATGATTCTAAAGTTTTTGCATAGTGTTGGACACTTGGATGATTTGATCCCCTTTGATGTCTGACTGTCTGATCCATATTTTGTTTAGCATACTACTTAAGTTGCTTAATTAGAAACCGTTCAACAAAGTATGTTCATGATAAAAGCACTTTTGAACTTCTGCTTGGGAATACAAAAATCTAACAAAGAGAATTGTCTTTTAACTTGATTAAAGCATCTTGTTGTGATTGTACAACTCTATTATAGAATTATTCCGATTTAAACTTTGACTCAAGTTAGTAGTTCCAGGAAACAGTTCATCTCTAATTCCAATCATCATGGTTAAAACCATTAGTCTTTGAGTTCTGTTTTCACTCCTTGTTGAAGTTGCTTCCTTTTTGTGTGTTTGTCTGCATGACATTATATCTCGTTTCCAAGACATGAAGCATCGTCGTGTTAATTTTTGATTATTTTAGAATTTCTTTATATTATTTGAGATGTTGTCTATAATATAACTAATTGTACTTTAATTTTCGCTACTGTGGACCTTTATGTTTTCAATTGAACAATATTTTATAATTTCGAATACCCATTTTAAAATTCCTGGATCCACCACTGTTGGACCATCATCTTGTTTGATCCACGGGCTTAGATGGAACATGGGAGGTAATAGGTCACCATGACTATTAAACGATCACTAATTTGGACATTTTGTGTATACGGAAATAACAAACTTGGATTAATTGTGCAATATAGTTGCATGTACATGCATTATCAGGACATTAATAGTAGAGGGTGGGCATCAAAGTGTGCCAGATTTTTTTAGATGAGTTAACGTGCTAAAACTTTTTTGAGATGGTTAACATGCATGCCAGAGTTGATGATACAAAGTTGAATGAACACACACAATAATTCAAACGTATAAGTAAGGACAAAATACACGGATGAATTTAATATATTTCGTTTTCATATTGAAGCAGCTCAACCAATCGTTTGAAAAGCACATCAAACTACATATCATTTTTGTTTTCATGTATAAAATCGTCTTTCAGATACATCTAGCTTTAAACGTGTGTGGTTGTAACAGTTTTGTAAGTAAAAATTGGTACTATGCAACCGAAGTTTAGACACTTGTTCTTAGGGAACTCGAGGGACACATGCATGAATGGCCGCTCCCTTTGAATGGTGCTTCGCATAACTTTCACTTTCTTTATGTGCTGAGGCATCATTTCTTACTCTCTTAATTACTTTCTGTTTTTATTTGCATGGAGAAGCAACCTGTAGAAGTGGTACCATAATTTTAGCTCAGTTAAAACAGCTAGGATCTGTAGAAGCATCTTACCTCCCAATAGGACATAGAGCACCGTAAAAGAGCTCAATTAGTTAAGCCTATCGTTCCGTCTCATTTTTAGAAGAAAAATAATCTCTCTCAACATTCCAAATCTTTTTTTGTACTCCAATGTCCTTAGACCAATGCTGTAAAAAATGGTGTCCACAACATTTCAAATCGAGTTTCCAACATTATAGGTCTGACACTCAATTGTTAGAATGATCTCAGGGCTTTGGCCCAACGGCCAAAGCCCATCCCTTGACCGCGCCCTGATCGGGGGCGCCCAGCCCGTTTTGGCTGGTGGGCCCCTGTCGCCAGCGCTATAAATACAGAGGTGGGGGCCGGGCGGCACGCATCACGAGGTTGACCGCGCCGCCGTCACCCCACCGACAAACCCTAGACCGACCTGTTAGAGGGGAGCGCTGAAGCGACGGGAAGTTCCACCGCCGTTCACCGCCGCCAGGGAGTCGCCGCCGTCCGGGACGCGCCGCCGCCAAGGAGCTCCACGCCCTTCCCCGACCGTCGCTGCCCGTGCGCAGATCTCCACCGCCGAACAGAGATAGCCTCCTCCTCCTCCACGCAGTCGGAAGGTTGGTACCTCTCTCTCCCTCTCTCGGTAGAACACCTAGAACCCTAGAGAAAAGAAGCCCCACTAGATCTACCCTAGGAGATCCTAGATCTAAAGATTAACAATGGTATCAGAGCGTACTAGGCTTAGATCTAGATGCGGGAAAAAGAAAAGAAAAGAATCCCAAACCCTAGCTCCCCGGATCGGAAAGAAAGAAACAAAAAAAAGGGAGATGAGGGGGTCGGGGGTCTTACGGCTGTTGTCGGGCCGCCGCTCGCCGTGGGCTTGCCGATGCCGCCGCCAGCAGCCGCCGGGGCCGCCGCGCCGCCTTCGGGCCGCTGCCGCTCCGTGGGACCCCGCCCCGCTGCTCATCCTCGCGGGCGCGCGTGCCGCCGTCGCTCGTTGCGCGCGCAGGGCCGCCGCCCGCTGCCGCCCTCCGGGGGCCGCCGCGCTGCCGCTCTGTGCTCGGGGCCGTCGCGGCCGCCATCGCCTCGCGGGACAGGGAGCCGCCGCTCCGGTTTTTTCGCAAGGGGGCGGGCGAGAATAGGGTTAGGGTTTCGGGATAATGATCCCCGCCGCGCGCGCTGTCGGCCGTCCGATCCGATCGGGCGGCTGAGGAACCTCTGGCCGTTTGCGGCCCAGGCGGGAGAGGATTTCCCGGCCCAGGCCCAGTTGCGGCCTGGGCGCGGGGAGAAAGAGGGCGCGGCCGCCGTGAGCAAGGCCGCCATGGGCCGCGGGCGCGTCGTGACCACGCGCGGGAGAGCGCAGGCCGAGCGGGCCGGCTGGGCTGCGGCCGTGTGGAACGGGCCAAATGGCCGTTTTGCACAGTAAAAACCGTTTTTTGATATTTATTGATTTTCAGAAGTGTTTTTTGATGAATTTCAATGAAATTTGAACTAAAATCTCTGTAAATTTTGCACCAACGTGCTAATTTTTCCAGAGATTAAATGTGCACAGATTAATGCTTCTGAATAATGTATTTTTTTTTAGAATAATTACAGTTTCCGCTGCAAAAGTTAATATTGATTGTTTTTCATTATTAAATTCGAACCAACGGGAGAATTTAATTTTGGAAAAATAGATAAAATTCCCAGAGATTTATGATACTGTTATTTTCTGACCAACGTTGTTAATATCAGTATTATAAACTTTTAATGTTGATTTCATGCATTATTTCTATTTCTGCCCAACGGTGATGTAGATTTAATGTATGATAGAATTGTTTTTAAATTGTATGTCGTATTTTTGACCAACGTTGGAAATAAGGCATATGCTTTTGATGTTACGTTCTCACTGTATTTGAAATATTTTTTCAGGAGGATACAACTTAATGAGTTGTATTAGAGAAATCCCCACTCTCAAAGGTGATAATTATGGAGAGTGGAAGAAAAAGTTAGATTTAGCTTTTATCTTGGCTGAGGTGGACTGGGTCCTCACTACAGCAGGTCCCACTGAGCCTTTGGCGCCAGTGAGGGAACATAATGAGGATGACACTGCATGGCAGAAAAGACAGAGGGATCATGCTCCCTTACAGATGTCTTATGACCTTGATCATAAGAAATGGACCACAGCCAACAAGAAATGTATGGCTGTGATAAAGAACACAATTGAGCCTGCTATTTTGGGCTCAATTGCAGAGTGTGACACTGTCACTGAATATCTCGATAAAATAAAGAGTCAGTTCACTGGCTCTTCAAAGACTTATGCTACACAGCTGATTAAGCAGCTGGTAACAGAGAGGTATTCTGGCGGTGGCAATGGCATAAGAGAGCACATTCTTAGAATGAGCAACTTGGCATCTAAACTGAAACCGATGGATTTGGCTCTCAAGGATGAGTTCCTTATTCATTTGGTTTTTGCTTCTTTGCCAAAAGAGTTTGACACTTTTGTTGTCAACTATAATATGCAGCCCGAAAAATGGGACATGGAAAAGTGCATAGCCATGTGCGTGCAAGAGGAGGAAAGAATCAAATCCTCACATGGTGGTGCTATCAACTTTGTGAGGGAAAACAAGAAAAAGAATTACAACAGTAACCCCTTCTCAAAGAACAAGGGCAAAACCCATGTACATCAGCCTCAACAGAACAAATTTGCTGTAGACAAAGACCAGTGCCTTCACTGCAAGAAGACGGGACACTACAAGAAGGATTGTCCTGACTACTTAAAGA